>JADDMT010000016.1:0-425230 GCA_021401465.1 Teratosphaeria epicoccoides
GTTGGGGGGGGGGGGGGGGGGGGGGGGGTGTATGTGTGTGGGTGTGTGGGTGTAAGTATGTGTGGGTGTAAGTGTGTGTGGGTGTGGGTGTAAGTGTGTGTGGGTGTAAGTGTGTGTGGGTGTAAGTGTGTGTGGGTGTAAGTGTGTGTGGGTGTAAGTGTGTGTGGGTGTGGGTGTAAGTGTGTGTAGGTGATTGTGTATGTGTGTGTGTGTGGGTGGGTGTGTGGGTGTGTACACGTTATGAACAGTCAGCTACATGTACGTATACGCATGTATAAAACACATGAATCGTCAAAAATGCGTCATTGATCAGCTTGTTAAATGGTACAACATGTACCACCATCAAATCAACGTTAATCGCTTTCATTAATGCGCCCCGAATTAGTGAATGCCATGTCAATCCAATTCGAGAGCCCTTGAAAGACAGAGCCATCATAAAATGAACATCCTCCTCCACTCAGCAGGACTGCTCTACGGATTAGTCACTCTCTCCATCTTCACCATCTCCGCTCTCCTCGACCGCGAGACATGGCGGCGTCGAAGCCGTGAAGAGCACGAGGAACTCCGGAAAGGTACGGGCTTGGCAATCTCCATTGCATCCCGTCCCCAGAGTTGACCTCCTTCGCAGCCTCCCACCACCTCTGGTCCCTGTCCCCCTCCCCACCGCCCGACAGTCTCCGCCACAACTTTCTCACCCTCTCCACAGGCCAACAGCTCCCCTACCTCTCCAGCGACACCAAGACTTCATCTCACAAACCACTGCTGCTATTCCTCCACGGCTTCCCCGACTCCTGCCATCTCTTTTCCAACTTCATCACCTCTCCTGCCCTCCGCGCCGCAGGAGCTAAACTCGTATCCCTCGACCTGCCCGGCTGCGGAGGAAGCGATGGACTGGACCATTACGGGCCAAATGACGTGCTCAACGCCGTCGCTGAAGCGATTGCGGTACTCAAAGGACGCTACCGGCACGAGTCAGAGGATTCTCATTGCATCGTCGTCGGCCACGACTGGGGCGGCGTAATCGCATCGCGTCTCGCGGCTGAAACTGCCGGCCTCATCGACAGACTCGTGATGGTGAACAGCGTCTACGTCCGTCCCCACCTCCTCATCTCCCCTCCTCTACCCGCCACTAACCCTCCTCCACCACCAGACCCCACTGCTCAAACACAACGCCCATCTCTCCCTCCTCTCCACCCGACACACCCTCGTAACCCACCTCACCAGCAACAACCTCCTCTCCACCTCCCACCTCCGCCTCGCCTACCGCGACATCAAGCCCTTACTGAGACAACTATCACTCTCAAGCTACATCTTCCTCTTCAACCTCCCCTGCATCCACCTCTCAAAACACACCCCCTGGCTTACCACCCACCTCCTCCGCACAGTCCACCGCCACCGCGACCCCCGCCACTCCCCCACCGGGACCCCCGCCTCCGCAACAACCCTCCAAAGCGCCCACCCAGACCAACCCACAAAACCACCCGCATCGCTCCTCGCACGAAGCACAGCACTGACGTCCGGCCCCAGCGCCGCCGAATGCGCCACCTCTCCGCACTACACCGCCGACGTAGCGACGCGAGCCAGGACGCGCCCACCAGGCGCCTGGCCCCAGCGCATCCGGCTCTACCGCGAGGGCGCCTCCACCGCGCCTTGGACTCTGCACCCCCACCTCCAGAACCACTTCGACATTCGCCCCGTGAACTGGCAGGACCGAAGCCACAAATTCACGTGTCCCGTGACGGTGATATTCGGACTCCAGGACTTGGCGTTGTCGCCGGAAATGTGTCTGGACGGGATGGAGAGGTTTTTCCCTTCTGTGCGGCGGGAGGATGCGGGGGCCGGGGAGGTGGCGGAGAGCCAGATTGTGCGGATCAGGGGGTGTGGGCATTGGTCTGTGGTGGAGCCGGTGGGGGAGAGGGTGGTGGAGGCGACGCTTTTGTGGGGTTTAGATGCGCGGTTTGCAGGGGCGGCGCATGTCAGTCTTGAGGATGTGTTGAGGCGGGCGGACAGGACGGGCTCTGGAGTGCAGGTCACGGCGTTTAGGCCTGCGTAGACAATGGGACATTGCCGAGAGTAGAGTCTGGCCCGTGTGTCAGGTGTGGAGGACGGCCTTGATTCTTTTTTTTTTCGTACGAAGTTCGCGGAGCTATGTACAGCAGTTCAGATCGGATCACACGATAGAGGCCGTCCAGCAGCGGACTCACAGCAGAACGTCCCACCGTGTCTCGGTGAATGAAGGTTGGATAAAGCATGCTAGCCACCTCACAGGTGCGGGAGCTGCAATGCACCCACCCATGGAGCCACATGTGGTTTCCACTCACCGCCCGAGAGAAGTCTTACCGCCCCGAAACCGCTGCCCAGCCTCCACCTCTTCACACACAGCCGACACTGCACCCATCTATCTTGCCCCCTCACTCCATCGGAATGCCCTCATACTCCGCATACCCCAACGCTAAGTTCATATTCTGCAAACACTGCGTCGCGGCGCCCTTCAACAAATTATCAATCACCACATTAACCACCACCCTCCTCCCGCCGCTATGCACCGCAAACCCCCCCACCTCCACGCCATGCCGGCCCGCGATCCCCTTCACCAACGGACTCTCACCCCTCACCTTAATCAACTTCTCCCCGTGAAACCGATCTTGGTACAGCTGCCGCACGTCCCGACTTGCCATCTTGTCTGCCACGGGGAGGGAGATGGTCTGATGGATGCCCGCGAACCACACCGCCACGTGCGGGATGAAGGCGATTTCGCGGCCGAGTTGGGCGCTGATTTCGCGCTCGTGAATGTGGTCCGTTAGGCTGTAGGGGATCAGGTTGTCCGTGAGGTTTTCCACATCGTTCTTTGGCGAAGGTTTGGTGCCCGCGCCGGAGTAGCCGGAGACGCCGAAGACAGTGGGGTTGGCGGGAGCCGGAGCGAGGTGTTCGAGGAGAGGCGCGATGCCGATTTGGGCGGCGGTGGCGTAGCAGCCCGGGTTGCTGATGCGGGTGGCCGAGGCGATTTTGGAGCGTTGCACGAGCTCGGGCAGGCCATAGGTCCAGTCTGGGGTGAAGCGGTAGTCGGCTGAGAGGTCGACGATCAGGGCTTCCTTGTGGCCAGACTCGTCGATGGCGTCGACGAAGGGCTTGCAGACACCATTTGGCAGTGCCATAACCCAGCAGTCGATTTCCTTCTTCTCGGCCATGCGGCGAACGTCGTCAGGGGACAGGTTCTCGTAGATGATCTCCTTCTTCTCGTAGCCCTTCAGCTTCTTGCCCTCGAGCTCGCGGGATGAGACATGGCAGAGGTCCATATTTGGATGACGGTTGAGCAGGTCCACAAGAGCTTGACCGGTGTATCCTCGAGCACCAATCAGCGCCACCTTGGACGGGTAGTCCTTCTCGCTGTTCTTGATGCCAAGCGGCGGGTTCGGGTTGGTCGTAGAAGTCGCATACCCTCTCCTCTCACCCGCACGGTACACAGTGTGCAGAGTCGGGCGTGCAGAGGTAGAGAACTGCCTCGCTTGCTGGCCAGACCTGTTGCCAATCATGTTGGCAGCATTGGCGCGTATCCTCTCGGCCGCGGCCGCTGCCCTGTGAAGCTGGGACTCCAGGTTGATGTCTCCAAACATCTGCCTGCCGGACTGCACAAATTCAGACATGAGGTCTCTGACCTCCTCTGGACTGTCAATGCCATACCAGAACAGCACTTCTCCGCGCCTCGCGATGGAGCCATCAGCCTTCTCGGAGAACCAGGTCAGATTCTCGTCGTCCTGCTTGACGGTCCATGCCAGCTTCGGAAAGTCGCGCTTCAAGTTTTGGAAGACGTTGTCTGCGATATTGGACAGCCAGGCGGAACGAGTCATGGTGAGAGTAGCAAGATGAGCCAGGTGGTTGGTAGAGCCGGGCTTTGGCGGCAACACAATGGCCAAAGCCTCCATGTTTTCGTCAAAGTACGCGCGGAAGGACCGGGTCTTGAGCGTCTCCAAGTATCGATCCACCACGTTGGCGGCGTCAAGTCCCTCACGGTCCCGCACCAGAGTCTGCTTCAGCTTCTCCACATCCTCGAATTCCGCCAAGGAGGCGGCCTGCTGGAGCTTGGTGCCCTTGCGGATGAGCGTGCCAGCACCAGAATGCGTGAACAGCTCTCTCTCCAAGCTCTCCGGATGAATGATCGCAACACTGGAGCTGCGCGGCAGATCATCCAGCAAGGTTTTGATATCCCGGATCTTGCTCCTCGTGCCATGAATGACCCACGGCTTCTTCATGTACCCATCATACTCCTCATCCAAATTGATCGCTTCAATCAGCTTCCCAGTCTCCTTGTCATGAATCCCGCCCTTCTCCGACAAATACACAATCTTCAACGGCACCAACGCCTTCGCCAGCTCCGCCGCCGCCTTGTCCGCATTGACATTCAACACCTGTCCGTCCTCGCTCTCCGCCATGCACGTCAAGACGGGAATGTACCCATCCGCGATCGCGGCCTTGATACTCTCGACGTTCACCTTGTTGACCTCGCCAACAAACTGATACGTATCCTTATCCTTGTAATCGGCCATCAGCACGCCGGAAGTGATGGGACGAGCCCTCACACCCCACGACTCCAAGGCCTCGGTCAGCTTCAAATTCTCCTCGAGGAACAATTTGCGCGCCACGCCCAGCGTCTTGCCGTCGGTGATGCGGATGCCCTCGTTGTACTTGGGCTCGACGCCGGCCTGCTCCAACAGCTTGTTCAGCTGGGGGCCGGCTCCATGGATGATGACGGGGAACAAGCCCATCTGGTTGAGGTTGCGCAGACTGGCGCACAGCTGGTCGACATAGTCGGTGATGATGGCCCCGCCGACCTTGATGACGGCGAATTGCTGGGAGGAGACGGAGGTGAATTGTGCCAAGTACTGCTGCACTTCCCTCTTGGAGGCGATGTTGTTCAAGACGTTGATCACCGCCGACCTCGCGGAGCCGTCGTCGTAGCGGGAGCTGGCGAAGGTCCGTCGTCGCTGCTGGTGGTGGTGAGGGTGGTGGAGGAGATGGTGGAGATGGTGGTGGGAGGAGAGGGCGGGGCACTGAGCGTGTCCATGTCGCCGACGTGCAATGGCTGTGCTGGCTGCTGCGCGTGACGGGGGGGTCAGGTGCCGCACCAACGGCCGAGCGACTGACTGCATGGTTTGCTGCTCTCAATAATGAATCATTCGGCAGCTTCTAATCAAATAATCAGCGAAATGAGTGAGTTGGGAGGATGGCGAGGGAATGCGACTGCTGTCTACCTGACTTGTGCCCTAACCTGGTGCACTTCAAAAATTTCGTGAAAGCTTGCCCGCGCTGTCGTAGGTACGAGCTTCCCTTGTTCCTCTCACCCCGCCGCTATCGAGGATCTTCTTCAGAAACAGAAGGCGTTTCGATTCTACGTATATCTAACAAAATAAGCCAAGATCATCAGCCGATGGCATGGTGAAAGATACAAGATCATGAGTCGATGACATTGTGAAAGATCCAACCACTGGTGAGATCAGCGACAGCCACGTTCAACCATCGAAATCCCACACAAACATGAAAAAGAGACGACGAACGTGGCACTGGATTGATCTCCATTGATCCTCGTCATCCTCACCGCACAAACGCTATCACAAGTTCGAATCTCCCCAACACCGTCGTGGCTATGCAGTCAGAACCTCGTCTCCTGTCAGAGGTCCCTCAAACTCCCAGGCACCGGCCTTCTGCCCACCGTCAACGCTTGCGGCGGCGGGCCCTGCGGCGGAGCATAAGTGTGGTAGCTTGGGGCCACACTGTCCGCGTATGCTCCTGCCCTTCCACCTCCGACCCATTGCTGTTGCGCGTTGCATGGCTCGTACGTCCGACTCGTCGGGCTCCGCGAATTGTATGGCGTTGGATGTACTGTCTGCCCGTAGGCGCCTGGAGAGATGGGCGCTGCGGTGTACTGCCTGTGCGGCTCGTAGTCCTGATACGGGCTCGCATGTGTTGCGCCCACGTCTCGGCCCGCGGAATGCTCTGGCGCAGCGGCCTGTATGGGTGGGTTGGCATACTGATCAGTCTGTGACGAGTAGAATGCCTCGTTGCTCTTCGATATCAGAGGCTCATCGTGGGCGTGATCCAGCTTCTCCATCTCCACGTCCTCGACCTCCACACGCTTGCTTGCCGCATGATCCCAGCTCGGGAATGCTGGAAGCGCGTCTTCATTGATCTTCGCTGCCTCTCCGCCGTACGACTTAGTGGGCGTATCGAACGTCGCCGTCTGAGCAACCGATGCTGCACCTCGATATCCTGCACCTCCACACGCATATGTCGGCGGCGGAGGACTCTGATCCGGCGCGTACGGTTGTTGATATTGTGGTGGCGGCGCTTGCTGCTCATACCCATCGTTCCTTCTCCTTCTCGGGGAACAACAGCCGAGGCATCGCGCGGCACAGAAGACTACTGACAGCAACACAAGAGAGCCAACGACGATGCCAATGATCGCGGGCCACTTGCAATAAGCCTTTGTCATGCACGCGTCCCAGGAAGTGAATGTGTCCTTCACTCCACTGATATCGGACCCCAGGTCTCGCCGCCATGAAAGTGTCGCCATGATTCTCTCTCTCTCTCTCTGTCTCTCTCTCTCTCTCTCTCTCTCTCTCTCTCTCTGTCTCTCTCTCTCTCTCTCTCTCTCTCTCTCTGTGCTTCCCCCTTCTTTGCCACCGAGAACCACGCGATATATTGCTTGCGCCGCAACTGAACGATTGACGAGCTGTGATCTCGTGGCGATCTGCAGACCCAATGGCCACGGCAGATATGACTACAGAGTGCGCAATCTTCCACTGCCAAACAGGCCACTATGCCTCCCTTGTGCCTTCCATGAATGACGCGGAAAGCGCTACACACGTCCCCAGTCGAGCTGAGATGGGCCTTGGAAACAGGTTAAGCCGGCGACCAAGAGCTTTCGCGCTGCATCCAAGATTGCGCGTCGACACATCGCCCGGGCCGCTGCGCCTCGACAAGCACGAGTCAGGTCCGGGGGCTGTCAAGCGGTGTTTCAGAGCTTACCCCGCATTGCCAAAAATAGCTTAGCGAGGATCTGAAACGGGATGACTCCACCTGCTTGATACTGTATGATGGAGGAAGCCCGAGTCAACTCTGGCCTCTCAGACTCTGATCATGACTCGATTGACACCGTCTCCACCATTCGACCAATCAATCGACTGGTTGACATAGCTGTCTCAGTACTGCTTCTGGCCACGGTGGAAATGAACGACGATGCTCTTGACAGCTCACAATGGTGGAATCTGAGCACCATGGGTCGCCTCTTTCGTTCCACTCATCCCGTACTCCATCACTCGCACCACGTACTCACCTAATAAACCCCAGCATGGTTCGCAAGGTACCCGCCATCAATAGCCATCACAACCCCATTACAATACCCTCCCGCCCTCGAAGCAAGATACAGAACCGTCCCTGCCATCTCCTCCTCCGTCCCCATGCGCTGTCTCGGCACCAGATCCCTCGGCAACACACCGCCATAGTGCTCGTCGAATTGCTTCACCACCGTCGTCGTCATTTCCGAAGGGAACCCTAGAAAACTTCCACATCAGCATCTCGCTCCCCCCCCCTCCACCCCAGATCCACAAGCAACAGAAACCTACATCCAGGCGCAATAATATTCGTCCTGACATCGAACCCCACAAATGCATTCCCCAAATTCTTCATCAAGTGATGCACCGCCGCTTTACTCGCATTGTACACGAACGCCGGCACCGACCTCGTGAGACCGCCCACACTTCCCACCGTGACGATCTGACTCGTCGGCGCCTCCTTCGCTCTCCTCTTGTTCCCCGCATCCAGCAGCTCCAAGAACGCCACCGACGTGAGAAACACTCCCGCGACATTCGTCTCCAACACCTCGGTCCAGACTTGCGAGTCCCGGTAGTTGAAAAAGTAGTCCCTGAATTCCGACACCGAGGACTCAGGACCCGGCACAGGTCGAGGGTGATCACCCCTTTCGAAGGTGGAGATGCCAGCGTTGTTGACGAGGAGGTCGATATGCCCGGTCTCTTTGGTGATCTGGTCCACAGCCCTCTGCAAGTCCTCACGTGACGTGGTGGACCCGGGGATCGGGATGATCTTCTCACCGGTCTGTGCCGCTTCCTCTAGCTTCTCTTTGCGGCGGCCGGTAACGTAGACTTTAGCCGCTCCGTTCGCCGCCAGCGTCTGGGCGATGATGAGGCCGAGTCCACTACCGCCGCCTGTGACGACGGCGACGAGGCCGTCAACACGATTGAGAGCGGCTCCGGAGTACTTCGATGATGCCATTTTCAGGTCTCGCAAGGAACCAGGGACGATGTGTGCTGTGGTTGGCGATGGACCATCTGGAAATACTGCGCCTCACAGTCCAGATAACCAGAAGCGCAATGCGAGCCGTTGAGATGTGCAATGCGCTTATTCATCATCGGATCCATCGGGGACCCGTAGTCTCCGCGGACTCTACACGTGCCCGGCTCCTGTCCGCTTGAGCCTTCGACGCATAGGTCGAACTGCAACAGATACATGTCGGCATGCGAAGAAGAGTCGCTTGTACGGCGAGGTGCACATCGACAGCAAGAGCCGGGCCGTGCTCGGACCGATATGGAGGTCAGATGCAAGATCCTACGCACACGAAAAAGCCAACTCTGACTCTCTAGGCCTTCAAAGCCTTACTGGCTTTATCCAAATTGAACGCCGCCGACGCTAACGCCACGTGACTAAAAGCCTGCGGCGTATTGCCCAACTGCTCCCCAGAAGCATTGACCTCCTCACTAAACAACCCCACATGATTCGCAAACCCCAGCGCATTCTCAAACAACGTAATCGCCTTCTCTAGATGCCTCTCATCGAACTGCCCTGCACGCGTGAGAGCCTCGATCAGCCAAAACGTGCACATGCTGAAAGCCCCTTCCTCGCCGCCCACGCCGTCGTTGGAGAGGGAAGTGTTGTAGCGGTGCACCATGCCGGCGGATGTGAGGCCGCCTTTTTCGAGGGGCCGGAGGATCCGGGAGAGGGTGGAGAGGAAGCGTGGGTCGTTGGGGGCAACGAAGAAGACGAGGGGCGCGATGAGGAGGGCGGAGTCGAGGGTGGTGGGGTTCAATGCGATCGAGGAGCTTTGTCGTGACTCGTTCAGATGTTTCGTTTTCCGAGGCGTGGTCACGCAAAACGAACGACATCCTTTGACCCTCTGTAAGGCATATGTTCGCGACACAAGCTGGACCGAGCACGTCATTCCCGTCTTCGGACTCGTGAAAGTGAACGTGCGGCTTCTCCTTGTCACTGTCACCTCTATCGCTGGTCATACGCAGTTCCAAGTTCAGATTTCTGGAGTTGAAGACCACACATGGCGCCAGCTCTCCATCCCGGGCATTTCCATGGCTCTTGACCTCCATCGTGTGGTTATCTCGGGCGTAATCGAAAGCCGGTAGGCACCTGAGGCAGACTTGATAGCGCCTCTCAGGCATTCGACTCGTCTCACGACCCATTTGCGAAGCTTGTCATCCCGCTCATTGTCTTCCTGCGCGGCCAATGGCTTCATACTGAGCGGGCGAGAGAAGAAGTCGTCAAGCTTTATCACGCCCTGCTCCTGGAAGTGCATTGTCTGTCAGACGTTGCTCGACGGGAGATACTGCTGTTTTGTGGTGAGATGGTCCACCGCTACAGGGGAGATCGTGAAGTAGCCACCCTTGTCCCTGTCCAGGATTCGAGCGAAGACAGATGGCGAGTCAAAATTTGGCCAGCAGAGAAAGTCCATTGCGCCATCCTTCGCAACCAGAGCTGCCGTTCGCATGTTACCGATCAGCCCGTAATCCTCAATTGGCATATACCCAGTGGACGAGCGCAAATGGGTAGGATCCAGCTGCTCGTGCTCATGCTCCTCATTGCTGAGAGGTGCAGCATCAGGAGCCATGGTGCGGGTGCGATCCCCTTTTGCTGTATGTTCTCGAAGTGCCCGAGGGTGAAATCTGGCGGCTGGAGTCCACGTCTCTACTTGTTAGCTGCCCTCGGAAGCATGCGTAGGAGAGGAGCGGTGGGCAATTTGTCCTTGACATCCTACCTGCAATAGTGTGACTCTACTGATGCGCCTGTCCCGCGTTTGGAGTGGAGCGTGTCGGTGGTAGCAGGTGATGCTGATGTGATGATGTTTTGGAGCTTAGTGGGAGCGTTTTGCCTCTTAGACGGTGGCCGATCTGTCGGAGGCTGAACCGCTTACGCGTGATCAGCCACCGCGCCGTCGCATACATTACCTGGTGATGTTTGGCTGATCAGCCGCTGCCTCTGGAGGGGTCCGACGCATAATGGGCGATGTAGCTGGATGATACGTGATGATTATCATCACGCGGGAGATGGGACTCCCACACATCAAGGCAGAGCTGGTGACAATGTACTGGGTGGCAATTCCGACCAAGTCGATCGCATGAGCGTTGAGAGCGGTCTCCCTTCTTGCCATGAGACTCGCCCATCGCGTCTCAAGCCGTGTATCTGCACGACTCATAATCTGCATGTCCAGACTGAAGCATTGGCACTGCATAGCGACGAGTGTTGCTTGAATCACTTGACTAAGTGCACTCTCCAGCTACAATCCGATCTCCTTGAACGTTGCTGCGTACGACTAGCAGCCACTTCGCTACGGCGATGCCGCATACCAGCATTGAAAGGTACGTGAAGCAATAGTCCCGTGAGTACCCTCGGCTGTAGACAAGATGCTGGCGGCGAAACAAGCGCTATCTGGCGGGAGATTCTCATCGATGAACGTATGCGGCCAATGTTTTGCGGGTCTCTGTAAGGATCTCTTGAGGAGCAATGGCCAGCCAACCCAGATACGGCACGTAACCACGAACGACACCGACAACCTCGTTCCGTAAAGCTGTGCTTCGATCTTGCGGGTACAGAGGGATGTCGTCTTGCTCATTGTTGTCACCCTTTGTCAGGATATGTTGGCTGAAATCGCATCAGAGACCGGATCTCACCGTAATCACTTTCGACTTACACAGTCTCGTTCCCCTTTCCCTCCAAATGAGTATGCACAGCTCGATGCACCATTGGCGATGGCTGATCAGCGAACCAGATCACTGGGACGTCGCCCACCTCGATTCGTGTTTGTCGATTGGCGAGCAGGATGAGGTCGCCGCGATGGAAACCTGGCGCCATCGATTCTGAAACGACGGCCATCACGGGATATTTTGACTCGGTGAATGTTTGTAGAGCTTTCCATATCATGTAACTGTGGCAGAGGGTTGCCAGGAATTGCTGAGCGGAGCGCAAGGTGAGTCGCATGGCCTGTATCGTGACGGCGGCGCCCTCCAAATGGGAGGAAGCCAGTGGGTAGAACGGAGTAGGAGTGCCTTCTTCTCTGCACCCCAGCATCGTTTCCCCATGTGCTGTTCAGTTGGACAGTCGAAGCTGAGTGGTGGTGGAGGCAGTGCGAAGATGGACGGGCCCAGACAGGACGGGCTCGTGATGCATGTGGACTACGCACCCGCCAACGTCAAACAGCCGATTGTGTCGACAAAGCCTCCCGCCGGTCGACTTCAGCCGCATGCTGTGCATGTGCGTCTCAGCAGCGCCCCATTCTCTGCTTTCTTTGTTACACTGCATGACCATTCTTGCCACCCCACATCTGGCCACTAATCTGTTGTTCAAAGACGAACCAGAGTTCACTGCCGCCATCCAAGCGTGCTCCGCCCCCGATACCTCCATCAACCTTTCCGAGGACAGGAAACTCGTCAGAGGACAATATGTCGACAGTCAACGAGGAAACAACAGCGTCAGCTTCCGGCCAGAAGCTCGCGCAAACTCCTGCCCCGTCTCTCCCGACCCTTGGGCAGAAGATCGAGCTGACGCGGAAGTTTGAGATCCGCTGCCACGATCGGTATTTCCGCGATGCCACCGTGACGGACGAGACTGGCGAGAAGGTCTTCGGAATCGAAGCCGGCAATCCTCTCACGTCTTGGAGCTTCAAGCGCTCTCTGAAGGACAGCAGTGGCAATCTCATCTGGAAACAGCAGCACTATCAGTCCAAAATGCGCCAATGGAAAATCGAGAATCGCGAGGGCGCCGTCATGTGCTTCGTCAAGGATGAAAATGCTGCAAACAAGACAACGTCAATCGTGGCTAGAGTCCCGAATGGGACCGAGGAGAGAATCGTCAATCTGCGGGCACCTGACCGGTCTGGCATCAAGACCAATTTTGACGCGGAAGGTGTGGTGTTTGCTGAAATGTCGTTGGTGGAGAACAACGATGCATCATTCTTGGGCCAGAAGGGGCTCGACCGCACAGTATGGAAGCTCGAGGTAGCAGGGGAAGTCGACATAGCCCTGGTCCTGGCTTTGGCATTCTGCCGCATTGAAGTCAATCACGCCTGGCGACGGTAGAGAGATGGAGCGTCGTGGAGGGGTTATTCTGTAATGTTGTGGGCAGCCTGAAGACGTCGACGAAGGAAACAAGGGCGATGGGATATTCTGTCGAGTTCATTCAGATTATCGGACGTGGTGATCTCAGGATCGATGCACAAGGAGGCTCGTGGAGCTGAGATGCGGGAGATCGCATTCGTTAGCTCCATCACGAATGTAGAGGCAGAATAGCACACAAAATTTCTTGAGTGCGTGAGGTGTTGCGGCTGTGGCAGTCTGGCGAATTCTGATTCCAACCCATGATCTTGTGGGACGGCAGTGTCCAAATCAAGCCATTCAGACGAAGTACACACCCGACGCCCGGTGACTGAGCCTTGACATGCGTGTGGGAGCATTCATGAAGAGTATCGTCATCTCCAGCTCGCATAGAATTGTGGAGCTGCATTCAGGCCTTTCAGAGACTGTGTCGGTGTATGATGCGGCTGAATACATGTGACGTTACGAGCAGGATCTCTGGGGCTGGGTGCCTGTGACACCAAACGCCGTTCAAGCCCATGACCTTCAGCAGGTCATGTGGCACGCTGCCGCCCATATGAAACCAGCAACATCGCCATCGAGTCCTCGGTGAGTTGGTGGAGGCTCAGCCCGGCGTACTGTCCTTCCCAGAGGGATGCCGGTGAACGAAAATATCAAGATTGTCATACAGTATGCCGCAAAGCACTACCTCAGTCTCCGAGGCCAACATAGGAAATGGATTGCTTGACACCGCAGCGTGAAGAGAATCTGTGGCATTTGCCGTGGGTCGAGGGATGTTCCAAACGCAACCAGCAACACACAGGAGCGCTTCCGAGCCAGCCTCAGCCCCAAGGAGTCCAACCGGACAAGGCGAGCGATCACCGTCAGTCCTGGAACATGGCGTGGAGGGTCGTCGTGTTGGTTGCGTTGGCCTAGAACTAAGCCATCGGGGAAGTTCAGGGGCGAGGGAGACCAGACAGTGTATAAAGTCTGTTCTACTCAACCCATCTCGAGCTGTATCTCATCATCTTCACAGCCATCATCGGCCTCGACCATCGTTGGCAGCATTCACAACCTCGAGCACTTCAAGCTCAACAAAGCACTGCAAACCAATCCACAACCGCAACCATGGTCTCCTTCACGCAAGCTACCGTCGCAATCGCTGCTTTCATCGGCCTGACCCAGCTCTGCCCGGCTCCCATCATCCCAATCATCGAAATCACCGTCGACATGGGCACAGCAGCTGCCTGGGTTGGTGCGATCGGCGGTGTGACTGGTGGTGCAGCAGCAGCAGCTTCTGCCGTAGAGAACGCCAAGCACAAGAAGCGTGATGCCGAGCCTGAGACCGCTGAGGTCCAGGGCGCTCCCTTCTTCAGTCGCATCAAGCGCCAGGAACAGAACCGTACGAGCACGCATCCTTTCGACCTGCCCAGAATCAGTACTGATTGGCGAAAAATTACAGAGCTTGCCTGGCAAGAATGCCACGACGATCTCCAGAAGTCCAACGTCGGCTTTTCGTCTCCAGCGACTGGAAGTAAGCTTTTTTTCTTTTGATGCGAAGTCATGCAACATACGCTGAAATCCTCGCAGCGATTCTGACCAAGGGTGTCCCGGCTACTTGCATGACGCTCGCGACCGTGATAACCGGTCAGTATGACATCGGCCACCCGGTGCCCATGGGCAGCGACTCTCTTCAGTTCAGCGGGCTTTCCAATGAGCAGATCGATGCTGTCGTAAACGCCCTGAAGGCGCGCAGCGACTAGGCATTGTGAAGCGGCGGATGGAGTTTGGGCGATGGACTCTGGGAGATGGAGTCTGGGAGATAGATTTCGGATCTTGTGGGCTCTTGCAAATGGCAGCTGGCCATCAGAGCTGTTTTCGTGTCTCTCGTTCATAGTGCGGGTTCTACGGAGTTAGTGGTATCGTGGGTTCTATTAGGTAGACCATCCAACATGATCCTTCCCAGAATATATGTGCCCCTTTCAACACAACAGTCGTGCAGGTCGCGGGACGACGGGACAGCCACTGCATTCAGTGTAATGTCTGGAATTGCTCGCCCACAGAGTCTCGCCGTTGATCAGCCGTACTCCAAGGAATCTTCATGTACGCCTATCGATCCAGGAGGGTGTTGGGTGCTGCGCCCCCGACAGTTGAGGTCTGTATAAATAGATCAGCCGCCGCCTATATAGTGTGCCACAGCTCATTCCCAAAACACTTCGGTCCTCACCTTGCAAATGTTCTCCAACATGGACGTTACGGCAGATCGAGTCAAGCGAATGCTCATGCCACCACTGTACCTAGCCCTTTCTGCCGCAACCTTCGGCCTCGCATTGCACGCCAAGCAGCATCGTTCCCGATTGCTGTACCTACCGGCATTTCTCACGACCGCAAGCCTGTCCCTCACGACGAGCAGAGACCTCCGGTTCTCGGTAGCGCTGCCAGCACTCTGGAGCCAAGCCGTCGCGCTGTACATCCTGCATGTAGTCTCCATTCTGTACATCGAGAGGTGGCCAGCCCCGGTAGCACAAGTCGGCATCGATGCGTCATCTGGACTATCCTGGAGGTTGGAAACGACATATCGACTTTGGGGCAATCCGCGAATGCTTCGAGTGTCAGATCATGACCGACACAATCATGCGTCCAGAGCCACTGGGAGCACCCGAGCTCTGACAGGATTCATTCTGATACGGCTCATCAAGCTTGCACTGTACGGTGTGATTCATCTCTACATCCTCCCATTTGCGGTGCAGGAATCGTTGAGTGACATAACACCACGCGATCTCGACTATGCTCTCCTTGGACGATGGGATCAGGCTGACTTGCGTCGGCTGGGCATTCGTGCCTATTTTTCTATTTCATGGATCTGGGACAGCTTCCTGTATCTGGACGGAGCCAACTCCTTATTGGCACTATTCTTCACCTCGACTAGCATTGACGAGCCAGAAGACTGGCCAGTGCTCTTTGGCAATCCCGTAGCATCGACCAGCTTAAGGCGGTTTTGGAGCATGTTCTGGCACCCATTAGCCGCTCGACTCTGCCGGAAGTACGGTTATCTTCTCGCCCATAGCTTTCTGGGACTGCATCCGAAATCCTTCGCCTACAAATCCACGGTCGCCATGGTGGTCTTCGCGCTCGCCGGTGCGACCCATGCCGTGGTCACATGGAATTGCGGCCGGACTGACTGGCATCTGGACATTGCTTGGTTCCTTCTCAACTATATGGGTTGCACCGCTGAGGTACTTTTCATGACCCTCATCCACAGGCTAGCAAAACAATTTGGTCTTGCCGTGCAACTACGCAAGTTCAAGCAAAGCTGGATTGGAAGCGTGTGTGGATATCTCTGGGTGCTGATCTTCTTCCTGTGGAGCGTACCGAAATGGCGGTATCCACGATTACACGATGAAGCCGTTGCGCTGAAATCTCAGAAGTTCATGGCGCGCTTGGCTGAACTTAGCCGGAAGCAAAGAGGCAAAGCAGGAGACTAGACGGCAATGGCTTGTCCTGAAGACTGGTGGAGCAGGTCCAACGTTGCACCCCGAGCATATTCCGTTGTCAACCTCTGGAACCCAGCCGGATCACAGCGCCAACAGAAACGGTGGCAGTCCATCCCGAAGCCACGCTGACCCAAGCAGCCAGCATTTCATCATTGGCGGAGGACACCGGCCAAGAATCTGGCAATATGCATCCGATTATGGACGGAAGATCCGGCATAGTTGGTCCCGGGCTAGCCTCATGCATGAAGATCGCACCCCGGCTGCTCTGCAACTTGCTCCGACTATTCATGTTCGTTACAGGAAGGAACGCTTTGCACGCCATCCCATGCTCCCGAGCTACAAGACAATGGTTCACATTGTACCGTGCTTTGCGTTCTGCACACCTGCGTCGTTGCTGACTCAGTCGATGTAAGCCTGGACGCCAAAGGCTAAGCGCTTTGTCCCACGGCGTATGGTGTTGACCGGAAGTGGAAACACGCAGACCTCGTGACGCTTCGGACGGATCATGTTGCAGATACCTTTCGCGGGTGGTATGAGTACTCCTGCGTCGTCTCGTCGTGCGGATTGCGCAACTGCGTCTGTGACCGATCCGCTTTGCCCAGCCTTCGACCGCTCGCTATACACTGATACGCAAGGACAAGCATACTACATCAGCTGCAACGAGAACACTCTGGAACGCGCATCGAAGTCAGCACCTCCACGCAGAAAGGGGAGCGTCTTACAATCGCTTATTGTCCCGCCAACTGCGATGCCCCCGATGGGTGTGCCGCCATCTCGTTCGACGCGGGCACATGTACAAGCTGGAGTGACGTTGACGCCACTTTCGCGGAGGACAGCACAACATTTGCTATCAAAGTCAGAACGTCATCTTGATTTGGTAGCCAGATGATCTGACCTTCTGCTGTCCGGAGTTGCTCGAGTGGTTTTCCAACGTGGACAGCGTCGGTGACTCGGACGCTGGCTCCGCTGGTGTGGGTGTTTCGGGGCAATGCACGCTCACAGTCGCTGTGAGCGCTGGTAGGATATGCACAGTGGCGGCGTTTTGTCGAGAGCTGTTGAACAGCGAGATCATTCCTGACCTCAGCCTTCACCTGCTGTCACGTGTGCATGGACAGGAGTCCGGCTCGGCTGGATGGTAGGCAGCTCGTTCATCCCCATTGGCCAAGCATGATACTGCTTGACGATGTAGGACGTCTTGATGTCAGGATGTGCAGCTCCACTCATCAGTATCAGCGCAATGCGGGGCTTGCGCACAGTCGGGGCACTCTGTCACTTACTATATTCAGGGCTTCATGTCTATCGGCATAACCCTCCTCTGAACCATTGACTGACTGATGGAAATATATCGAAATGGCCCCGCCATGGACGAAGCTGCGAGCTGGGATAGCCTGCCGAGCTGATGACCTGAGTGAGAATGAGCACATTGCCCGGAGCTGTGACCAGGCCATGCTATGGAGATGGCAAGCAATGCGCAGTCAATACTGCTTCTGATGGATGCCGTGATCCGCGCTTATTTTCATCATGCCTACCAGATCCTATTTGCTTAGATACTCGCAATGCCCGTGTTGGGACAAAAGAGCACCGCTGATCCCACCTACAGACCCTCCCAGCTGCGCACACGGTCGGCATATCACTCTCACGCCATTCATCAAAGGCAATGCGCAGCAGAATGCACCGGCAAAGCGTCGCTCTTCTCAGGCTCCTATGGCTCTGCGCCGTACCTGTACAAGCCATGATGACTATGGGCCGACCTGGCTACGGCTTCATTGGCTACGGCATCACCATGTACAAACCGCTCTGCGCCTATTCCTGCCGATCGGCCATCTCGCATCCGCTGCAATGCAGCACAATGGACATGAGCATGCCAGACATGAACATGTGGGAGACCTCGCCAGAATGCCACGCCAGCGACGATATCTTCCTGCAGACACTGGCGTATTGCATGTCTACCCGGTGTCAAGACGTGGATGTCTGGCGGCTGGAACGGTACTGGAAACTGAATGTCGCAGGGCGTCTGACACATCAACCTTTGCCGAAGTACAGTTATCAGGAAGCGTTGGCCAGGGTCAAGGGACCCCCGAATTCGACAATCCCGACGACGGAGAGGTTGGATGCTGTCAGTCTTGTGACCGAGGAAGCCTACGTGGCCGATTGGAATGCAATGGGCGTATTCGAGGTGATGGAGAAGCGCTACAGCACTTACGGGTGCGTTGACCCACCTGCTCTCTCGTAAGAAACCGCTAATACCGCATAGTCTCGTCCTCCTTCTATCAGGATCACTCCTCCCCATCGCCTTCTCCCTCCTCCGCTTCCTGCCATTCCCACGCCATCTAACCAGTCGCTTCGCCGCCATATTCGTCTACCCACCACTCTATGGCTTCAGAACAAGAGTCCCCCCACCCACGCGGGGCCAAGCTTTCCTGATCTTCTACTTTTTCTCCATCAACACCATCCTCAGCTTCGTCGGCTACCGAACCGCCTGGCCCAACAGCTGGTGGGGCTGGCACAGCCAGCAGATCGTGACCTACATCGCCAACCGCACCGGCGTGCTCAGCAGCGCCAACATCGCTCTCTTGACGCTCTATGCCGGTCGCAACAATTTCCTGCTCTGGGTCACCAACTGGTCGCACTCGACATTCCTGCTGCTGCACCAATGGATCGCCGTCTTCGCCGTGATACAGGCTTGTCTCCATTCTGCCATTTACCTCGGTATATACCTGGATCCGAGGAACGGCGAGCCTCACAGCTCTGAGAGCAAGCTTGCTTATTGGGTCTGGGGTATTGTGGCCACACTTGCCATGGTTTTGCTACTGCCTCTATCGATCTCTCAAATCCGCCGCAGGGCCTACGAGGTGTTCCTGGCCAGCCATTTTGTCCTTGCGCTGCTGGCGTACATCAGTTATTACTATCATATTATATGCAGATTCGGCCGTCAATGGGGCTACGAGACCTGGATTTATATTGCGTTTGGCATCTGGGCCTTCGATCGCCTGGTCCGCACGATGAAGTTGGCACGCAATGGCATCAAGACGGGTCATGTTACAATCGTCGATGACGACTACGTACGTCTGGACGTGCCAGGCGTTGCAGCGGCTGGGCATGCATATCTATACTTCCCTACTCTGACGTGGAGAGTATGGGAGAACCATCCTTTCTCCGTTGTATGCGGCTCCCTTCCACGTACTTCCCGAGACACTGTGAATTGCAAGAGCGCAAGCGGCCCAGCGCTAAAGCTCTCGGATTCCAGAGAAGTGAAGGACGTGTCGATAGATCTTTCGCCCGAACGCCGGGTTCACAGATTTGAGGCCGGCGCGGAAGTGCACCCGTCGGTGGGAATTGGCCTCAGCTTCTTCGTGCGCATTCACAAAGGCATCACCTGTCACCTTCGCAGCAGAAAGACTCTACCCGTCCTTGTGGAGGGTCCATACGCAGCTTCGTATGGTGGTATCGACATGTCTGCTTACCCAAACATTCTGTGCATCGCGGGTGGTGTGGGGATCACGGCCGTCGTAGACGTTCTGTCCAAATATTCTGCAAATCGCCCAAAGCTGTACTGGGGCGTCAGGTCCAATACAGGCCTCGTTGACGCTATGCGTGACAAGCTTGAGAGTCTTCGCACGACTGGCGTCGATATCGAGGTCAGGCAAGGCGACCGAGTGGCGCTGGAGGAGGTGATCGTGCGTGAGATCGAAGCCGTTGGGTCTGCAAATGGTGGTGTTGTGATAATGGTAAGCGGCCCGCCCAGTATGTCGGAGGAAGCGAGACGAGTGGTGGCGCGAGTGGCAAGTCAAGCAAAGGCAGCTGTTGTAGCATTCCATGAGGAATCCTTCAGTTGGTGAGGGTGAAGATGTATCGAGAATCCCACTTTTGTGTCACCTGCTTTTGAACAGTGCAACGGAGAGCGACGTGGAGGATTCCAAAATCATGCTGAGCCAAATATCCAACTATCTCAGCCTTCCTGTCCTTGGTGCAGCCATGTCTCCTATGGCGACTCCTCAAACATCATCGCGGCTATGAGAGAATCCTGGCGCCACCCATATGAAAGTCCATGACCTCTGCACATCCTGCTAGCGCGAAAGCAGCATAGCAATTTGAGCGTCGTGAACATCTGCAAGGAGGCCTTTGGATAGCGTTCCGATGCCATCTCAATCTGTGACGTGACTGGCATGGTTCGTCCGCGAGGTACAGCTGCCGGTAGCTGTCCTGCTATATAAATACACTTGTTTGGCATGATAGAAGGGATGTCTCGAAATTGCAATTAGTGATTGCAGCAGGCAAATATTCACCCGGAGTTGACCAGTTGGTACAGAAACGAGAGAGGAGCATTTTGAAGGGAAGGTGCGAGTCGGCTAGGCCCGTGATCGAACCCATATCAGATAAGCGAGGCACGACTGTGACGAACTAAGACGTGCTATGCATGAACAATACTGACAATGCCTGTCGGGCCTTGCAGCCCTCATGCTATGCATTCTTAGGTGTAGCAGCGAAAACCTGCTCCCTGCTGACTTGTTTCATACTCAGGCTTTCCCGCCCAGCCGAGCGAACGCCGTGACCCTCATACGCCGCCAGATGTTCCCGTTATCCTTCTCAAGATCACTACGGGGTGTCTTGAACGTAACGCCGGCCGTTGCAGCCAATCTCGTTGGCACATTCATATGCGCCCGTGTATTCTCGTCCCGCGACGCGAAATCCCTAGCCTTGGGAGCCGCATGATCATAAGCATGTTCGCCCGAGCTCGCGGAACCATAGCCTGAATCCTTCCTCTTCATGGCCACCACTTCATCCCCGTAGTCGGCGCCAGATCTCGTCGTCCGACCCTCACCGTCAGAACCCGCGGACCTCGCGCGCCTCTAGTCGATGCCATGCTCGCGCTTGAGCTTTTCTAAGTTCTCCAGCCTCTCGGCGAGATCTGATTGTGCCTTGAGCATCTTCTCTGGCTGATGGTAGAGGACTACGAGGTAGCGGTTCTGGAAGTTGAAGCCGTTCAGCTTGTCGCAGGCGGATTTGGCGTCCAGAACATCATCGTAGACTACGTAGGCAGTGCCTTTGGTGTTATTGGCAATGCCTTGGCGGATTTGCCTGTGGGGAGGTCAGTGGCGGTGCTGTGGTTGTGGGCACGTGGGTATGCCCGGAGGGACGCGTGCTCTCTTGCTGGTGTCAAAGGGAGGTTTGCGAGCTTACCTGATCGGCCCAAACTTCCCGAAAAGGTCAAAGAGCTCTTCTGGAGTGACCTGGTACGAGAGGTTCTTGACGAAGCTGCGCAAGGTTAGCAGTGTTCCCGGGCGGCGTCCAGTGATTGGCGGGCGCATACAGAGCACGATTGACCTCGGCGGCTAGTTTGCCAGGTCTACTCGCCATTCGCTGGTGTTCGATGTCTGATTGGTACTGGGATCGTGGTGTCAAAGACGCAAGCGGTCTTGATGTTCGAGTCGTGAGCGATTACGCGATCGCGGAGGTTCACAGGCCACAAACGGAGACTCCCGTGCTGTGGATAATGCTCGGCCCGCCATTTCCAACTTCCCGGTCGGCATGGCAGGCACTACCAGAGATTCACCAAATTGCCAGCAGAAGTGTTAAGCACCGCTCAAGAACAAGCTTATCGTCGCCCTCACTCGCGAGTGACCTGGTCGGGCAGTCTGATATAGTCATGCAGACTGCACGGCAGAAGATCTTTGTCAGCGGGGCGACGGTTCGGATGTGGAAGCACCACACATTGTCCCGAAGCTGTAAGACTTGAGGGTCGTGCTAATGCACGCATGTTGGTTCTAGCGATAGTCGTAGCCGTCGGAGAATTTGCATCTTGTCGGCGCGGCCGTCCGATCAGTCGCAAAGGACATGGAGGGGGGTCGGGTGTTCTCGAAGAGCAATGACGTTGGCCGTGCTTGCCGCGACTTTTGCCCGTCGGTATCGAGCCGCCGAGCTCCAGGAGGTTGGAATGCTTGACATCTGCATGATGTGTAGCTAACGTGCAAAGGCTGCTAAATGATTGTGCGCAGTGCTTGAATCAAGTCATGTGATGTTGCTGTGGAGTTCGTTGAAGAGCCAAACAGTATCGTTCTCGCCATTGCCCAACGCCTGAGGCCCAGACACCAGCTCTTCGTGCCTACCTGTCGAACCCCACCATCCCAGCACTACTCCACCAAGACCTCCAACCTGCGTCCGGCCTGCCACGCTTTCGTTGCACGCTCGCTGCTTGCTTTGAGACCCATTGCTGACCGTGCACGATTTCTACGACGCCGAGAACGCCCGAATATCAGCTGCTTCATATGATTGAAGCGTATTAACCGCGGGGGAGTGAGATAGCGTGCGGCCAGCATCGGATATCCGCTCGCCGCAAGCAGCAAGAGATGGAGCACAACTTCGGCTATAACCAGTACTTCAAGCCACCGCGAAGTCCACGGCGCAGATTCCGCTCGCCGACACCGCCGCGCGCATTCATTGAACCTCTCACCCCACCGCGGCCTGCGCCTGTCGAGCCCGTGTTCAACTACCCAGCGCTACCGCGGGTTGATGCTACGCCCAAGCCGAGCGCTGCGAGCCTGAATAATAGGAGCGGACACAGAAGGACGCCATCGTCTATTGATGCGCTTGCTGAGGCTGCGCTGGCGGGCACATTTGGGTACCAAACACACACGACTAGGCAGAACAACGGCTACCACGGACAGCATGGACAAGCTCACGTCGCCTATGGCGCCAGTGAGCCTCCTCACAAACGCTCACGATCGGAACTGTTTCCGCCGCCCCAGTTAGGCGCGGGCGCATACGTCTCGAGACCAAACACGAGCTCTGGGTTCGCACATCCTTGGCCAGCGCATCATGGCTACTCCCAGCCAGCGCACACCTACGAGAGGCGTGTGGAGGACGCTGCACTGCTCTTGAATTTCAAGACTGGCAATGGCATGTCGCCACCACAAGGGCCTCCTCCACAACCATACCGACCACACGCCAACAGCTTCCCACAGGATGCACACCACCAACGTCCTGCTGATATCTCTTTGCGCGCGAACCTACTGCCTCCCTTCCGTATGCAAGAGATCCAACACCATGTCGTCACGATTCCTTCCCCACAGCACACCATTAAGTCAGATTCAAGCCCGACCCTCCCAGTCAATGGTCCTGCAGACGACGTTGATATGGCTGATGCACGTCCTTTTTGCGAGAACACCCTTGGCAGCAAGGCACACCAGCAGACTCGCACACCTGCAGATGAAGCTTCCGCTCGAGCTCAAAGCGCCGACGCAGCGCCGAATGAGGGCTCTGACACCTCGAAGAGCCGATCAGGCAGATCTGGAGGCAAGCCTAGAGGCGCCGTTCCTCGGAAATTGATGGCAGAGAAGGCAGCATCCAAGCGCTCATCAAATCGAAAACGGACTCACGGTACGAGCAAAACCAACGGATTAAAAGGCGTGCCGCCGCATTTGATAGAGAGGCGACGGAACAGCTTCGGCGGGTTTGCTGAGCAAGAGTCCCGTGAATCAGATGTTCGTTGCCGTACAGTCCCCCCGGAAGTGCTGATGACGACTCGCGTTGCGCTACGGAATCGACCAAAGATAGAGATGTCATCCGAGACGGTCTGCGCGGGATGCTCGACCGTCCGCGAGACCACGGTAGCCAGTAGCGAAATGGATGAATGGATTTCATGCAATGGCTGCAAGAAATGGTTTCACATCGATTGCGCAGGCTTCAAGAAGGCGCATGAGATCCGCGATGTGGACAAGTTCTTCTGCATAGTATGTGAGCCAATGCATGGTAAGACGACCTACGTGCGGAAGAGCTCGAGAGCGCACGCCCAGGTCGATTATGCGGAGCTGCAAAAGGGTGTCTTGAAGACGAGCGAGGAGAGCATGGAGCATCATTACATCAATGGTATCAAAGACGGAACGCTGTTTCCATTCGATCAGGAACAGTTCCCACGCATGCGGCCTGAAATGGTTACCCGCGATTTCTTGGAACGCAGTGGACTCTTTGTCGGGCCCATATGCATTCCTGCCGCATGGAATCCAAGGCCATGGCTCGATCAGACAAGTGGCAAGTCATTGAACTCTGCGACCATGGAATACGCAGAGGTGAATGTGGACCTGGACGAACTTGGCGCAGAGGACTTCGAGCATGACGCCGTGCGTGACGATGGTCAAGACAAGCTGGACATGGTGATGCCAGAAGACTTAACTGTCCGCCAAGTCTGCAATCTCGTCGGTCCGGAAATGCCACTGGATGTCATTGATGTCAAAACACAGAATTCCGGGGCTAAGTGGAATTTGGGCAGATGGGCGGACTACTACGAGGAACAGAGCGATGACAAGCCGATTCGGAACGTGATAAGCCTCGAGGTTTCTCAGACTAAGCTTGGCCGCATCCTTCGCCGCCCAAAAGTTGTCCGCGACATCGACCTCCAAGATGCTGTCTGGCCTCAGGAAGAGATTGACAAAGGCAAATGGCCCAAGGTGCAATACTACTGTCTAATGTCCATCGCCGATAGCTACACTGATTTCCACATCGACTTTGGTGGGAGCAGCGTCTACTACCACATCTTGAAGGGCAAGAAGACATTCTTCTTCATTCCGCCGAAGCAGAAGCATCTCAAGGCGTACGAGGAATGGAACGAATCGCCTCAGCAGAACTATACCTTCCTGCCAAATGTGACCAAGGAGTGCTACCGTGTGGATCTCAGCGAGGGTGACACGATGCTCATTCCGTCTGGCTGGATACACGCCGTGTGGACACCAGAGACAAGTCTGGTGATCGGTGGCAACTTCCTCACCAGAATGAGTTTCAAGAATCAGTTCAAGGTTGTGGAGATCGAGAAAGCGAATCATACACCGATGAAGTTCCGCTACCCCTTCTTCCAGAGAATCATGTGGTACACCACGCTCCAGTATTTGAAGGAGGATCCACTGCCGCCAGGGATCAGCCAGCGATTTTACGAGGGTGGCACTTATCCGCGAGCGCGCCCGATTTGGGAAGACTTTGACGGCGACTTGGCAACTGCGGACAGCAGACCAGACGCATCTAACTCGCGCTACTACTCGCAGCAGGAATTGGAAGGTCTGCCAGATCTTGTGAACTACATCTTCTGGACGGTGGTGGCCGTTAAAGGGTTGGCCGAAGGGGTCACGGCTGATCAGCAGAAACGCATGAATGCGAGCATACCGAAAGGTCATGGTGAGCCTCTTGAGATCGCGAAGACATTTGCTCAATGGGTTGCGTGGAAGAGAGGAAATGAGGAAATACCCGCGTGGGCTCATCCTGATGGTACGTCTCCGATTCGCTCGCTTAAACTTTGCGCTAAGCGAACACTGATACTTACACCTCGTTAGCTCTCCTTACAAACATCAAAGACGAAAAAGAGGGGACGAAAAAGCTATCGGCGCGCGCGCTGCGTGATCTGGAACGGAAAGAAGCCATCGCTGCATGGAAGGTCGCGCCTGACCGGCAAAGCGAGCGACAGCTAGCCAAGAACGCCGCGGCAGCGGCCTCAACCAGCGTCGCGCCACTTGCGCCAAGCAAAGACCAAATGGCAGCTGCAACATCATCACAGCATGCAATCCATCAGGAACCGCCAGCCAGTCATCGGCATGCGTCTCCTTCCGTATCTCCAATGGCATTTATGATGGAGAACGTACCTGGGCAGCATATTTCGACACCCAAAACGAGCGTTCTTGGCCCAAAGCGCGTGGCTTGCGATGTATGCCGGAGACGGCGCATACGGTGCAAGCACAAGGACCAAGTCGTACAGGCAGAGCCTTCGCCAGAGCTCAAATACGCGAACGGACTGTCATTCTTCCAGTCAAAGTTGGCACCGGAATTTCATGATACCATTGCTGTCACCCCGAAACCCAACGGCACCTCGCCGAACGGACATGGCCCTTTGCCTGGAACGAATGCATACGTCAGCGCTCACATCCCGATGACGATGAACGGTGTTCCTATATTTGGCGAAATGCCAAAGCGCGGGCGCAGCAAGGCATGTTTTGAGTGTCGAAAATCAAAGGTATGTGATTCAAGACGACCTCCAAATCTAACGCTGACACTACACGCAGCGAAGATGCGTTCATGATGAGACGGGCAATGTGGATCCGCTCAAAGCCCAGGAGAGCCCAATACCCAGGGGTGTCGCTGCGAAGAAGCGAGCTTCTGAGGACAGCGCAAATGGCGAAGGCCATCTTATGGTTATTAAGAAGCAAAAGCCAAACAATACTGGTCTTCCGCCTCCGAATCATGCCGGAGGGCAAGCTGGCGTGCTCATACCACCCGGCTCTCCTAGATCGTCGCGACAAGCCCAGCGATCGCAGAGCATACCAACACCTGTAATTAAGGAGCCATCACCAGAGCAGACACCGCAACAGCCGGAAATCGATCCGAAACTATTCACATACCCGGAGCCTGAACAACAGACCCAATACAGCAACCATACGTACCCGTGTCCGTCAGATCAGGCACAGCAACCAAATCCGTACGGCGAGTTCCCTTCATTAGAACAAATTGCAAATGAGGTCCTTGACATGAATGGTAGAGGTCATGAAGACTATATCGATGCGCAGCTGAACGCGCCGCTGCCACAACATAGTCAACATCCCCACCACCATACGCACGTCCGTCCCCCGCAAGAGACTGCACACTCACGGGCAGATGCGGTGAAGCCGGATGGCAGCGTGGACAGTGCCGTGTCCTTACCCCACGGCGACTCCTCCGAATCGTCTGTCGATGATCGTCTGCGGGATGCGTTGGCTGCTGATAATTTCAACTTGCCAAATGGCGTTTCGCACAAGCAGCCAAAAGACCGCGGGCAAGCTTTCAAGATCGCTAAAGTCGAGGCAACCGCGAATAGTAAAGCAGACGACTTACCGCTGTACAAGCCGCCGCCGCGGCCATCCCAATCGCCAGAGATGACGAAGCGTCAGCCTGCACCGCATGTCAACAGGACGGAATGGATGCCGGATGCAAGCACAGTGAAAGCCGATGGCAAGCAGGTACAAGCAGCAAGCACTTGATGCATAGCACAGGCCTGATTGCTTGCTCGCTAGACCATTGCAAGCGACAGAGACAGCCTTACGAAAACCCGCCAGTTCGTGTTGGTATGCCGATATGTTATGTGCAGCACAGTGTTGCGAGCTTTGCCTTTGGCATCCGGCAGCTCGAGACTCCGCTCCGTATTTATGCTGTATAGATATTTGTATGGTAAATATGCATTGCGTGCATCCATCTGTCTGCTGCATTGGTCGCGAACATCTTGGTGGAGACGTGCTGGACCTCGGCACGTCCTGCGAACCTTCATGTCGACTTCTACAACTGCTCAGTCTGCCACGCAGTACATTCAACGCTAACGCGCTCGGCGCAGTCAGTCTAGAAGACATGGGTTCAGACAATGATGATTCTTTGACCGAGACTCAGGATCAAAAAGCAAAAGCTGCATCACGAGCAGGGCAAATCGCCGGTCATCTTCCTGCAAACTCTGGACGACGGCGACGAAAGAACAAGCAAGATGAATTACCGGCCGACTACAGCGATGTTTTGGGCCAACTCAACACGCTCCGCCGAATCGCTGCGACTCCCAACCCCAATCGATCTGGCTACGGTCGCCAAAAGGAAGCCGGCAAGCTTTGGGTCCGCGAGAGGGTTGAACAACTCCTTGATCCAGGCTCACTACAGGAAATCGGCAGCGTTACTGGTACCGTGAGATGGAAGCAAACTGCTCCGTTGGGAGAGGAAATCGAGTCGTTCGTCCCGAGCAACAACGTCCAGGGCTTCGGGAAGCTGAAGGGAAGGAAAGTGTTGTTCACGGCTGATGACTTCAGCTTGAGAGCGGGTCATGCGGACGGTGCGTTGTGGGCGAAGAGTTTGTACATTGAGAAACTCGCCCTGCAGCTGAAAGTACCCATCATCAAATTGGTTGATGGTTCTTCAGGCGGCGGGAGCGTGACGAGTATCGCTAGGGATGGCTATAGTTACGTCCCGCCGCTCAACGGCGCGCATGAAGTTGTGAAGCAGGTGAATGCGGGTATTCCGAACTTGGGCGCGGCGGTGGGCGCGGCGATTGGGTTGGGAGCGGCGAGGTTGGTGGTTTGTCATTTTAGTGTTATGGCGGGAGATATTGGGAGTTTGTTTAATGCTGGGCCGAAGGTTGTGGCGGGGGCGACGTTTGAGGAGGGGTTGACGTTTGGTGAGTTGGGGGGGCCAGGGGTGCATTGTACGAACGGGACGATTGATAATTTGGCGCCGGATGAGGCGGGATGTTTTGCGCAGCTGAGGACGGTGCTGGGCTATCTCCCGGATTGTGGGACGAGGATGCCGCCGGTCGTTCAGTCAGAGGACCCGGTCGATCGAGTCTCACCAGAACTGCGGTCTTTGATTCCGAGGAAGCGAGAGCGAGGCTACGACCCCAGGAGACTTATAAGCACCGTCGTCGATGCTGGCTCTTGGTTCGAGATCGGAGCGCTTTGGGGTCGGGCAGCTATCGTTGGTCTTGCGAGACTTGGTGGGAGGCCCGTGGGTATCATCAGCAACAACTGTGAAGTGGGCTCAGGTGCGCTTGATGCTGCAGGATCACAGAAGTAAGCGCCCTTCGACAGAAGTCCCTTCTCACCGAGCCATGTCGACTGACGCATCAAACCCTCTCGCCCCAGAATCACCCGCCACCTCAAATTCTGCGACGTGTTCAACCTCCCCATCCTCCAGTTCGTCGACGTCCCCGGCTACGCCATCGGCACCCTCGCCGAGCGAACCGCCACAATGCGCTGGGGCGTCGAGCTCTGGAAAACTTACTACACAACCACGACCTCCCTCTTCTCCGTCATCGTGCGTAAAGTCTACGGCGTCGCCGGCGGCGTCATGGTTGAATGCCGGCAACCCCATACCCGCGTCGCCTGGCCCAGCGGCGAGTGGGGCTCCTTGCCACTCGACGGCGGGATTGAGGTCGGGCATATTGGGGAGTTGAGGAGGATTGAAGAGGAGAAGGGATTGGAGGCCAGGAGGGAGAGGTACAGGCAGTTGGAGACTATGTATAAGCGGTTGATGAATCCGGTTAGGAGCGCGAATGCGTTTAGTATTGAGGAGATTGTTGATCCGGCGCGGACGAGGGCGTTGGTGGCGGAGTGGTGTAGGGGCGTTTATGAGAGGGATTTACCGGAGCGGGTGGTGAAGAGGATGACGGGGCAGTTGCAACCACGGTTTGCGTAGGGGGAGTAAATTATGTATGTATGCCATTTGGGGATATGTACACGTCGTGGGCTTCCAATCGTGTCTTGTTTGTCTTCCAGCAAACTGCAAGCCTTGTGCAGGTCAAACTTTCCTGATCGCTGTGCATGAGCAACACGCTGTGACCCATCACTTCCGTCATCAAGCACGCAATGAACTCCACCAACACCTCGCTGCTACTCAATCATCAACATCATAGGACCGTCTTATGTGCGACAGTGTCTACTTGGAGACGCGGTGACCACCAATTGCGCCGAAGCCGTCCCCGCTGGCTCTCGATGAGCTGCTGCCATCAACGCCGTCCATATCGAAGAGCTCCTCCTCCTCGTCGATCTTGGTCACGCTTGAATTGCTCACGCCGCGATCCAAGCTGGTGCGCTCAGTCGAACCATTCGATAGCGTGCGTACGGGCGCAGCAGGATGCGACGCCGCGCTAGCCGATGCTTGAGGACGCGCAGACACTCCCAGCTTAGTCCGCTGGAGCTCTTGCGAGAGCGCGCTCATAGTACTCTGCCGTGTCGGAGAGCTGACGCTGGGTGAGGGTTCGCCATTCGACCGCGGCATAGGGGTGAGCGCAAAGCCAGAGTTTCTGAGGGGCGATCCAACGTGGCCGAAACCGTCGCCTTCGGTCTTGCTGCCACTCTGTTGCCGTTGTTGCTGTTGCTGGAAGACACTGCTATACCTCGAAGGACTAGTGCCGAGACTGGCCAGCTTGCTATCTTGTGGCGTGGCATGGCCAGATAACGTCCTCCGTGCAGCTGACAGAAAGCCGGCCGGGGTGTCCTCTTCGCCGCGGCTCCTTGAGTCGCGCCTGCTGCTGCCGCCTTCTGATATCAAATCTCGGATGCTGGCAGGGAGGAGATCCTCGCCGCCATCGGCATCATCGTCGTCAGAGTATTCGAACGAGGTTGTCGGAAGCCTCGTGCCAACACTAGCAGAGAGCATTGGTTTGGAGGCGCGTAATCTGTCTGAATGGAGCGGTCGCTTGGCAAAGGTAAGTGGCTCGTCCGGCCCACTAGGCGGTGAAGATCCCATTGCCAGGACGCCATCCATGCCTCTGTCACCGAAGGCAGAGCTGTAAAGGTCCCGCAATGCTGTGTTGCCGAGCTGTGACTTGCGCGGCAGTGACGAGGGCGGTGACTCAATGCCAAATCGCGAGGGCACAGAAGCAGCAAATGGGCCGTTGCGCGCTGCCATGGAAATGCCGTTGCTGTCGAAGGAGTTTGGCAATGGCGCATCGAGGACAGAGAGGCCTTTTTGCGGCGGTGAGCCTCCAAATCTCGGGTCTGGTGGTGAGCCGTATCTGGGTGACGCGGACGTGAAGGTCATGTCAATCTGCTGCTGCTCGTAGCCGTTGCGTGGGCCATACTGGTAGTGCTCGTAGTCAGGCATGCCCTCTCCATTCGGTCTTTGCTCTAGACCATGTGCCTGCATGCTGATAAGGCCTGGAGGCGGCGGCGCGTACCCTCCTGGTGGCATTTGTGGTGGGAACTGTGGACCAGCCTGGAAGTTTTGCGGTACTGGTCGGTTCACCACTGTTCCATCGGGCGTTATATGCAGCAGAGCGCATTTCCGCCCAAACTTGCAACCGCCTTTTGCGAAGTACTTGCAGGGTGCCGGTCTCGTCGACGATTCTATGTCGTGTGAGAAGGGACACATGCGACCCGCCTGGCACTGGCCGTGCAAGAAGAATTTGCAGGGCACGTGGGCTGTGTCCGCGCGCTTCCGCATATCCCTCTTCTCTGCCTGAGCACTGCTGTATCCAAACTCGCTCTTGTTCTTCGGAGGACTTCTTGGCATGCCCATCGGTCCCAAGCCCATCACGTCGCCACGTATCGAGTACCTCTGCGGTGTGCCGGGGACGGGAATTGATTGATGATTTACGCCGATCAAATTGTCGTTGCTGAAGTCGAGAGAGTGAGGACGCTGTTGTCGTGAAGCGGGAGTGTTCGCGCCGCCGTCCGCGCTGAGGGGATTCATGCTGGTGGTTTTATCTCAATCGTGGGGCTCTCGTGCGCATATCGAGGCGGGGCAATTCGAGCGCGCATGCAAAATGCCGTCGTACGATGCGCTGGCGTCCAGATTTTGGAGACGGCGCTGCAGATAGGCGAATTCCAGAGATGCGTCTTGCGCTGCACTACGCGACGGTCCTCCGATGAGCCGATATCGTTGTTGGGTCGAAGTGGGATTGAGCTGGAATCCGAGAACCTTAGACCTAGACCCAAAGCCGTGCCGAGCCCGTTCCTAGCCGACCAGATCAAGGGCTCCTTTCGCGACTCTCCATTCCGAGTGGCACGAGGCCCCGAGACAATAGATGCAGCAACATCGAGCTGTGGCCGTCAAGAGTACAGATTGGAAGAGACGGCGAAAGATCTTGTTGTGGCGAGGCAGAGTTGCTTACGGAACATGTGAAGCGCGTCGTCATGCGCGCAATGTCTGAGAAAAAGCGCATGTGATAAGACACGACAACGCGGCCAGAGGCCCTTTGGCGGTGGCGGACCAGCATCGAGAAGGCATCTGCTCCCCCAAGGCACACATCATTTTCGATCAATGCGGTGCCTGGGACGAGGGTTGCGTCATCAATATCGAGGCAACGTAGAGTGGGCGTGCAGCAGGCTGGGTGAGGGCCGGCATGAGATATGGACGCTGAGGCAATGACTGGTCGAGTGCTATGACACGCTGATATTGCACGTGTAAGTGCAAAGCTGTTCTCAATCACAGGGTCCCTTTGCCTGCACGACTTGGTCCCTGGAGGCGCCACCGTGTCACCCGCACGGGTGCTACGATGGCTCGCGACACCCGTCACGGTCGTAGTCCGCGGCACTTACGATCAGACGTGGCCTCGAGATGGAGGTCATTATGGTCCACCATCGGAGGCAGCGAGCCGACAGCTATTGATCACGTCAGGCCTCATTTGTTGATTGTTTTTTTTGATTTGCGCTGCTGGCCGATGGATAGCTGACGGACCACAGTGGTACCGACCAGCTCCGCTAGCTGCTTCGATACATATAGTGTCTGGCGATATGATTCAGGCGCCCGATGTCCCGGAAACGCTGTCGATCTGGTATTCCGTCTATACGACCGGTAAACCCACGTCTGACAGACAGGGTGTGTCATCTTGCCACATTTTGTGAAAACGCGGGCTCGCGGGACAGTGCAGGTACAGAGGCCTAGATGGCGCGCTTGTGCTCGAATCAACTGGTCAGCGCCGAGAGAATTTGTTTGTGCGCTCGGTTGTCAATGGTATCTTGTGCGAGCATATGCTTGATCTGATCAGATCGAGCATGAAGCATATGCATTTCGCCTGCATCTTCGCGATGGACAGAATGAGGCTTGGGTAGCTGATGACCACATGTACAACGGGAAACATAAGACGAACGAATTGCGCTTGCGATCACGAAGCATCTCATTCAGGCAATCGCTCCTTCCTTCTACGATGAAAGTGCAGCCACGCTAATGGGACGATCCGTCCGGCTTCATTTCCGCTGATCCAGCATACGGCAAGCGTCACGCAAACGCCCCTTCTCTTGAACGACTTGGACGCGACAACAACCTCGACTGCGCGTTTTCCGCCCGCTCGTCGTTCGTTGATCACTTGCAACCCACCTCAGTCATTCCTTACAACCCCACTCGCAGCTAACTTCCAGTCCTTCGCTCGATCCTTCACCAGCACGCGCGTGGCAATCAATACTATGAAGCTGACGACCACCGCCCTTGCCCTCGCGGCCATCGCGGGTGCAGCTTCACAAGGGTAAGTGCTCCAGCTCCTCTCTCGCTCACTCAGCTCTGGATCTTGGATCAACGACACACTCGCCAGCATCGACACGGATAGCAAGATCATCATACAGACTTTTGAAGCCTCAACCATCGTACGCCGCTACACAAGCAAAACCACACAACATCAGCCATGGTGTTTGATATACCTAAACCCTATCGCCTTCACTGGTCGTGGCACAAAACAGATACTGCAGACTCGACATTGCTCGTCAAGCGCAGAAGTGCCGCCTCCGCCTCAAAGCATGGCCTTGCAGAGCCGGGAAAGCCAATAACGTACCGCCGCCGCCGAGCAGACTCCGCCACAGGGCCCTTCGATGGCGCGGACGAGGATGATGACAGCATGGCTGGCCACCGCCAGCGGGCTCTGGAGCCGGATCTGGAGCGCAACCCCGGAAGATTCGACCGTCGGCCTCGAGGAGGGCTGCTGGTCAACATTCCATCGCTTGTCGTCACCGTTGCTGGCTTCCTGATCGTCTTTGGTGCCTTGTATACTATACTCGAATACTTACTTCTCCGTTCCAGGGCTTCCGCACAATGCACGCCAGAGACGATGTACGTGCCGCTTATCACCACTGTCACTGTTGGTTGCTCGTCTTCAGCAGCCCCAGCGAGCAGTCCTCCAGCGAGCGATGGAAGCGTGCTAGTCCATGCTACAATCTACTCGACCTCAACGATGACCAACACGGTCACTGTGATGCCTGATCCGATATCAATGACAGCGGTCTCTTCTGCGGGCGGCTCATCATACTACTATGGTATCAACAGCGGTACTACGAGCTGGTTGAACGGGATCTCGCCAAGCAGCGGCGCAAGCCTCACGACCGCTACCAGTGCCACCACCATCTACATCAGCCCCGCAGCTACCATGCCGACCAGCACCTCCAAGTGGACGACCACGACAACGATCCATATCCAGTCTACCGCTACCCAGACCGAGACGATGACGGTGCCGCTGTACACCTCGACCACGTTCAGCATGATGAGCCCGGGATCCACCATCACATCGACGAGTACGCACTACAACACAATTACTGTGTCGTACGCGCCATCGTCAAGCATCGGTCCAGGTCCAGGCGGCTGGAATTCTACGTCTTCTCAATCCTCATCTGCAGCGCCCGACAGCGCGAGTGGCGATCAATTCAGTGCAGCCAGTGTGACTAGCACGAGTGCAGACTCTGCCATCACCCAGACATCGATCATCTACTATGGGACGGGTACTCGGGTCACTTCAATAACCACGAACTATCTAACAACTACCGTGCCTGTTGCCAGCGCATCTATGTTCACGGGCTATACCTCGACCTTGAACTTGACCGGCGCCCCTCAAAGCAGCTCGCTGCCAACAGCTCCAGCCGGCACAGCTGGTGCTACGCCAAGCAACTCACATGCCACTGCTCCGCCCAGCGCGGCGCCCGAGCCCACTGTCAATTTGACGAGCGCTGATTCCAGCAGTCGGTCCGCCGCGACTACGCTGAGCTCGAGCGGCCTCGGGCTCTCACCTGATGCGGCTTCTGTGCCAGTGACTGGTGAAACTGGTACTGCTCCAATGTCAGTAGCTGGCACGATTGCCAGTACCTCCATGGCGACAATCAATTCGACGACTGCTGGGCCTGTCATAAGTAACATGGGCTCTGTCCCTGCGTCTTCAACAGTTCTAAATGTCACATCCGGCACTATGGTAGGATCAATCCCAACCGGCGTGTCTATGGGCACAACCGCATCCGGGTTGTCGTCCGCGACCCCTGTCTCTTCGGCGAGCTCTTCGCTCCCAATCAGCGCCGCTGGCATCTCGTCACCTGCATCCACTTCGACGAGCCTCTTGACCAGCACGCTGCCAGTCTCTGGCACAGGCATCTTTTCGGCTGCACTCAACACATCAGTCGCAGGTGCTGCGACTTCGGCTTCAGGAACTTCTTTGAGCGTCTCAAACTCATTCGGAACTCTGATAAGCGCTTCAAGTGCTGCAGCTTCAGATACGTCAGCGCCGAATGCCGCGTCTTCTGCCAGCCTGTCCATAATCGTACCAGTCCCGCTCACTACGACCATGGATGCAGGATCCCTTGAGCCAACCGTAATCCTTGAGACTACCAGCACCACTCTTGGCCTGGTTGGAGGTCAGACGCCAAGCACCGTGTCTGGATACTTTGTTTTCAACGGAACCACTGTTGTTCCCGTTGTGACAGGTACGCCAACCAGTACCGCCAGCAGCGCTGTGGACTCGAGCTCAATTAGCATTGTAGCTAGCACCCCAGTCTCAGCCGCGGCTTCCAGCAACTTCAACAGTAGCATGAGCATGACAGCAACGGCTACCGATCCTGGATTTTATGGAGCGGGCTTAAGCAGCAGTGCGAGCACGACGACGACGAGCAGCGTGGAATCTGGAGCTTACGGTCCGTCCAATTACTCCTCTCCATCGGTGCCTCCTGTGCAACCCACATCTGCTCCAATCAACACATCAAGCGCAGCACTGTCGGCGACCTCGAGCACGACTTCTGGCTTCGGCATCAGTTCTTTAGCCTCTTCAGTGAAGCCACAGACTATCAGCAACGGCTCCACCTCCTCAAGCAGCCTTGCAACCTCGTCTGGACCGAGCTCAGTCACAGTATCTAGCAGATCGCTGCCCTCTAGCGTGTATTCGAGGTCAACGATGACCACGTCGACCACGTCTTCAGCTTCTGCTGCATCCACGTCATGTGGACAGAGCGGCAAGTTCACTTTGACATTTGACGACCTCCCAAGTTTCACTCCGACGCACGCGAATTCGACAGACATCACACAAAATCCGCCCGTGCCAAACCCATACCATCATTTCACCTTTAGCGATGGTTACGTCTACGCGCCTTCCAAGCGCGAGCCGTTTGCACCACGATCTTCGCCGAATGTCGGTGTCTTCCTGGCAAATGGCACTGGCTTGTCAACCAGTACGATGGCCAAGGGAGAACTGGCTGACGGTCCGTACGAGGCGATGTCTGCCTTCTGGTTCGACGTCTACAGCGGCTGGTTTGGATGCGATGACAGCGGCCCTGATCCTTGTACCTTGGTTCTGTCCGGCTACACTTATTCCGCCGCCTCACAGTCGGAGCTGCTTACTTACACCCAGAATGCAACAGTTCCAGCATGTCCGGGTTTCAAGAGCTGCCAGCTAGTGCAGGTGGCATTCCCAGACTCATTCCGCGGCCTCAGTGGTCTTCAGATCCAGGCTTACGTCAACGACGCACAAAAGATGTTCTTTGTGGACGACGTTGCCATGGACTGGACAAACAATACTTGCGCCGCTGGACTGCAGAGGCTCAAGTATCATTGATCAAGGGACGGATTCCGATGATGAAGTGCCAAGGGTTGTCGCCCAACGAAGAGCTCTGTGGTTGATCTGTTGATCTCACAAACTGGCAATGTATCTTACTCAGCGATGTAATGGTTTATGGTGTAACGATAGCAGCCGGGACTGCGCTAAATGTACAAAGTTCGACAAACGCTAACACCAATATCAATTAAATGAACTCCCATGTCGCGTCGCGTTAAAAGCGCTATTGACTCGCGAAAAGCCAACACACTAGCTGTTCCGTGTCTTGGAATACGGGTGCGGATCGCAATGCTTTGTAGCAATCTTCCAGACACTGTTAATTGGGTCCAGGTCTCGCTGGTGGCTCGGGCGCCGAGGACCTATGGTGAAATTGGTGTACTAAGCCACACGTAAGGCCATGTCCTATCCTCAGGACTACTTCCAACATACAGGCCTCATCTGTTCCTCAAGCGACACCTACCAGTCCCGGATTGGGCGCGACGCACAGCTTTACCCGAGGCTTTCGGATTCGTCATAAACGAAAGGTCGGTCACGCCTCCATCTACGCCAACCTAGAGTACCCACTACTGACACCGGCGGCGGCGCAGGTGCAGTGACGCAAACCCTTCGCACACCACTGTCTGCCGCAGAGCTCCCAATTGACAGGTTCCATGAGCGCAACTCAGGCGTGATCCTTCAGGCACCGGAAGAGCAGATACGGAACTATCTTCCCAGGCGGGCAGCGCTCTGTGAAAGGGCAGGGCGGGTGCAATCTTGACTACATCATATAGCTGTGCGCTTCAAAGCTGGTATTACGCCGAAGAACCGCCGGCCTATAGAGGCAGTCGGCGGCGCGCCGTCAGTATCTGGCAGTGCAGCAAACGCTGGCCTTCCTAGCCGGTTGGGCATTCTAGACCGTGCACCAAGACCTTTCAAAGCTGCCATCGGCAGCATGACAGATGGGAGAGATGGTCTGTCGAATCGCCAACCAACAAAACAGACAACCACAGTTTGCCAGCTCGCGGAGCCATGCCAAGACGTAGAAATTGCATGCAATGGGCTCGGCATGTATTGCGTCGTTGAGATCGAGGATGGTGTCGTGACAAGGGAGCAGGATCCCACGCACATGGATGTTCCAAGCCAGACACGAAAGAGTGGCGAGGTTGAAGCTCGTGCGCCGGAGAAGCGAAGGGTGACGTTCTCAGAAGTCGATGAGGTGCGTGAGATATCGGAGGAAGAGCCGGAGGAGCAGGAGCCCGTATTAAAGCCTAAGAAGTCACGGCTCGCTCGAGCGTCGATGTCGGCAGCGCGTTCGCTGAGGGACTATGTCGTGCCGCCAGACCAGATCGGGAACAATCGTCACAGGAGATCCGAGTCGACAGCGAGCGAGCAGCTGGAAACTCGGATAGGGCGTAAGGCCAATGAGAGTCTGGCAGTCGTTCGCAGACAGCTATCCAGGCGGGCCAGCCCTGCAGTACGCCCGGTTGAGCAGGCTGCGACATGGTCACGTCCCACTGAGCGAGTCCAGAACGACGCCGTGTTGACTACTCCAGCCCGCCGTAGCGAGCCACGCACTGTGGAAACGCCAGGGCAGGATCCCCAGCAGCAGTCTCTGAAGAGGTCCGGCAGCGTCATGAAGTCTCTGACTAGAATGATTAGCGGTCTTGGCTTGCGTGGTAGGGTCAGGAGGAATAGCAATCTTTCCGCGAGCAATGCAGGTATTGCGCCGCACGCTCTGGTGTATACGCAAGGCGATTCTGTGAGCAGCTCGAAGAGTGAGATGGGTGGTGCTCCGAGGTTGCAGTTTATGGGTGATGGGCCGTGTGGATGAGTGCTGCGTTTGACCGACGGTAGATCTATCCCTGGTATCGCGACTGACTGGGCAAGACTGATGAGAGCTTCAGGCATTCGATCAAAACTAATTGGCAGGCCGACAAGCGCCTGAATGATTGATGACCATCGACGGAGGTCAGATTTTTATCGAGCAGTTGACGGTATAGTCCAGTCAGTCATCGCATCTGCGGTTTCGACCATTTGCGCTCAAATTGCCGAAGAACAGAGCGCACGGGAGATGACGGCGCAATGGTGACACGAGGACAGCGGTTTTAGACCGCGTCTGTTTCGTGTTGTACCTCCTAGGTTGTCACTGGACCGAGGTCCACGAAGGCTCGACGTCACCATTGATGAGTACCGGGCATCCAATACCACTTGAGAGGTATTACAAACATCAGATCGCATGTAAATAACATCAGAAGACGTTCGCTACATAATATAATCAAGTGATCACACGACAGGATCTGAAGATATCTTGAAGTTGCGAGAATGCCATTGGCAACACTTCATCTGCTGGCGCTCTCGCCCAATGCCACCATCAACCAGTATCTACGCGCTCTTTCCTCTTTTGGCATCAAACCTCTGGTCGCATCCAAAGCTGTGCGATGGATTATCAAACCCGAAAAGCTATCAATATCGGAGCTCATCGACACAAATTGGTCTCTTCTCATCATTTTGCCTGTCGAGACCAAGATCCCGGACGCATACCTCGGTACAGACTGGGTCTTGAAGCACTGGAGCATCACCGCGGGCGTGCCGAGCCGTGTGCTCAAAGACTTTGAGTCCAAGAACAATCGGCTTCTGCATCCTCAGGCGGGCGACGTTCCACCAGTGACCGGCGCGACCGACAACCCTCGCATGACCTCCTCCACTCAAGGACTAGAGCTCAACGAGGAGCTCAGAGCATGGGCCAAGACGTTCAAACTGGGCCAGGAGGGCGCAGTTTCCATGTTCAATCTCCTCGCCTTCAAGCCTGGAAAATCTGCTCACGAGTCTTATCAGCGATACGGGAAAGCTTTTGCAGAGTCCATTGGCAAACGTCGCGGCGGGACCGCCAAGATTGTTGGTCGCGTGGTTGAGGATCAGGGGACCGAAGGTGAGGATAAGTCGGGCTGGGACGAGATCGCTCTGGCGCACTATCCGAGCATTCGGCATTTTGTTGATATGATTGGGTCGGAGGATTATCAGGAGGTGAATCATCGGGATCGCTTACCGGCGCTGAGGGATACGTGTATCTTGTGCACGACGGAGTTGGATTCCGAGATCAGTACTAGTAAGGAGGCGAAGTTGTAGTGCTGTCCAGATCGGGATGTTTGAGTCGTGGGAGATGCCTCAGTCGTCGATTCCATGATTAGGGTCTTGCTGCAAGGCTCGTATTCGACTTCAGACCCTTGAGCCGCTTTGAGCAAGAGGCTGAGGCTCTAGTCCAATCGAGGATGCGCTCTAGGACGCCTTTGCACAAGGCCATTTTGTTTTACGAATGAGGAAGGAGTAGGCTAATGTGAAGGTACGTACCAGGACTTCCATGCGAGCGGCAATTCGGGCCTAACTCCGAGAACTTCGGAATTGACGCCGAGTCCTGCAACGACGTCTTGTATGTACATAATGTTGCATGGCGAACACCTGGTATCGAGCCCAGCAAGTTGCTGCAGCCAGTCCTAGACTTTGGCGTCCAATATCGTCCACAGCTGTGCTGTTACGTATCCGACGCTGGTTGCGTGAAACTTTCTGCCGTAAGAAGCGACCTCACGAAATGACCAGGAGCTGCTGAAGCTTCTTGGAGGCAACAATCCCAGGATGTGGGCACGAACTCCAGAAGCCTACTCCCATAAGCATTCGCTGCATGCAACCCTTTGCATTCAATGCTATTCGAAGACTCGTCGGATGGGGAGGCCAGGAACCACAGGACCGAGTTGGCCTGCATCTGGGATGCAAAATCGGGCCAAACGCAGCCAGCTGTGGGCTCCCGGTATCGAGGATTATCGCAGACTCGCCACAGCCCCTCTGCCAGAGCTGTGATTACACGTCGAATGGCGATATAACGAGGCACTCAGGCAGGGAGCTCACCTGGGCATCTCCCTTGCGAAATGTGGAAAGCCCGCCGCGCGACACAGCTCCTAGTTTCTCACGAAACATTTCACACCTGATCAGTCATGCACTTTCTGACGTACCGCAGGAGATTCGATTCCCAGCGAGGATTTGCCCAAAGCGGACTGATTACGAGGGGGGTCTGAACACCAAAGCATCAAATACAGAAGCTAAGACGACGTTCTAGTCTATGGGTCGCACGGGATACCAGTCGGGACCTTGGGCGGAGTAACGTCGAAGTCGTCGTACGAAACGAGGTTGCCTGAATGAGGCGCAAAGCTGAGCTTGCCTTCGGTCTTCGCGATGGTGAAGCGAGTCTTGTAGCTGCATCGGTATTGCCATGTCAGCCATACGCATTCGCTCATCATGCCGGCGTGGGTGTGCTGAACTTACGTAGCCTGCGAGCACTGGCCGTCCAAAGTAGTCTGAATCTTGCCCAGAACGAGAAATCTCTTGTATTCAGGCGTCTCGGCATCGACGCTCACATCGTTAGGTACGTGATTCCAGCGCTTGTTGCCATTTGGCGGGAGCAGTTTTTGCTTGAGCGCAACGATCTGGTCACTGCCTTCGGCACGGTTGGTCAAGACGATCAATAGTCCCGGTGGTTTGAAGAAGTTGGTGAAGGTCGTTGTCGCCTTGGTGTCCTCTGCGGTCGCGTAGAGCCTGCGCGAAGCTTGTGAGCCAAAGCTTGTGAGGCTGCTTGATCACTTACTCCTCAAGGTAACTCTTGAAGCCAGCGTCTACACCAGCAGCTGGAGCGTAGTCTTTGAAATCGATTGCTTGCGTGAGAGAGGAAAGGCTCAAGGCCATGGCTGCTATGGAGAGCTTCATGGTGACGATCTAGACGGACCAGAGGCTTTATGCGTTCGGGCTGTCTGAGTGTATGCGAAGAGCAAGAGGAAAGAGAGACAGAGATAGTTGTGATGCCCTTTATATTCGCTCGAGATTTATAGGGCCTCCGAGCCAAGGCGGGACAGCGAGATTGATGCGGAGGGTGACTTGCATGGCTCACCGCCATCTTAAGAGTCGCGGAAGGCAAGGGAAGCGGGAGGCAAGGGAACGCAGGACGAGACTCTCCTGAACACACAAGCCTTGTCCGCAGTAGTGAGGTACTGGGTTGAGCAGTCGAGAGAGCGCTCGACTTAGCTCCTACGCCAGGATTCTGAAATAGGACATGTGACTCTGCTCAGCCTCGATAGCGGGCCAGATTCAGTCTGTGGTCAAGACCATGTCGTCTACAAGACCGGGTCCCGTCACAAGGCCCATCTCAGGGCATGGTCGCCGCCGGAGCATGCCTTCTGTTCTGACGGAGCATAAGCCGTGGTAAGCAGGACAACACACTGGCCGAAATCTAAACAAGTTTGTGGTGTCGGGTGTGATCGAGTACGACTTTGTTCGTGTCTACACGCAGCCAGCTTTGGAATGCGCGTGGCGTCATTCGTTCGCACAAGGCTGCGCTGAGAATTGTCCTATTCCGTGACTGCCATCCCCAAAGCCAAGGTCTTCGTATTCGCTAAGGTAGTGTCGGATAAGGAGCACCTTGCTGGATGTAGATGACACCCAATCACATGCGTTCACCACCGTAGAGCTGAAGACCCCAAGGCGCACGCAACAGACCAGGATGATCATCACAAGCGTTTTGTTAGCTACCCTTGTTATCACAGCTCCAAATATGGCCCGGCGGCGTCACCCATGATTCACTGTGTTCTCGGCTGGCACAAGGTATGTATTCTCCAGCGAACATGAGGATGACGATGTCTTCAAGGCCTGGTCCCAGAGCTTGCTCCCTACTTATGAAGCCGGTCTTGTGACTGGCCCATCGCAATCCTGGCGGCGACCTCTCATAGCTACGTCGGTTGTATGAGTGCGCGGCCTTACGGACCAGGATCGCTTGCGATCATGAGCTCTACGAACTTATTGGGCTTACATACCTTAGTGGAATCTCACACCGCGTGGAAGACATCAGATGCTTACTTGATTATGGCGTGAGTCCAAGGGAAATTAGCCTGAGCTCCACGATTTTTCAAAAACGCACATCCGAGGAATATCGACGTGCGAATACATAGTAGCCATGGGCGGAGTCACGCAATTCGAGAAGCGGAATATACACGGCAGTTCGACTTTACATTACTTGGCCTGCGCAAGGCTTCCAAACGAAGGCTTACTTACATCTATGAGGACTGCGAGCGAAGTCGAAATGGTCTGGCTCCACAAGCCGATGCGTTGGAGCTTCGACCCGCAGGCTCTGTGGGAGGCACAGAGGACATTCTTAGCTCGCGACTTGCCTTTGCCGTGACAGACAGTAGCTGGATCCCGAGAGGGGCATACTTCTATGACCGTGTCTTCCGCGACCTTCCCTTGACAAGTCTCGGCATGGCACGGTTTAAATTGTCTTGCAGCTTCATCGATAGGCTACTGTGTTTGCAGGAGCCGTTTCGGGGAACTGATCTATACAGCGTGGATGGTCTGGACCCGAGCGTCCGCGCGTGGTCCATCTGGCAAGACTAACACGCCAGTCGTTCGGCCGCTTGACCAGGCGGGCAACTTCCACGCCTCCTGGTCTCCCACTTGTGTACTGGTAATGTTCTGCCTTACCCTCTGCTCTCGCATACTCTGCTGTCACCTCACGGGAGCCGACCTAGGACGTGCCTACAGCGCTTCCATCAATCAGTCCACCGCTTCACTGGATGGAACGGCTGGCTGATTATCGACAAGTTTGACTGATTACAGACTATTGACAGGGTTGAATGCTGTTGACTGCTTGCAATCAATGTTGAATTGATCATGGAGTTTTGCCTCTACCTGTCTACTACCTGGCTGTTTGGTCGAATTATGAAGCCCAAGCCTGCGAGGCAGGGCCTGGCGTTGTGTCGCTTTGCATAGCGCCGTATCCGGCGAAAAGCACGTGGGCTCCAACAGCCGATGAGTTCCGGGTCTCTTAGTTCTATCGATACAGGATGTGTAGAGGTGCGCTCATGTCAAGCCAAGCTTGACTTGGTGGCTGTTTAGCTTCTGACCGCTTGCCATTCATCTTATTGACGGTCTTCCTCGCGGCGGCTGACCGTTTAGACCCCAACTGTCTGACCTCAAGCTCCTTGATCATCTTTTGCTCCTGCTTCTCTGAAAGCGCACAAGAAGTCCGCATGGAGCCCCGAAGTTTGGGCGGGCTTGGTGACCGCGCCGCATGCTTCGACTCCTCTCTACGTGAATGGTCTTTTGCATTTTTCCGTTGGTCAAATGAATTTCGTGTGAGCATTATGGCTGGCTCTGGCTTCGATGTCTGGCAAATGGACTGTATTTTTGGCGATGGGACCAATTGCGGATTTGGCTCCTCGGCGATCTCGAACAAGCCCTCCGGACACAATTTCCAGAGCATACCAGCCGGATTGCTCAATAAGATCTGTGTTCAATGCAACAGGCGAATGGTCAGTATGCTTCTCAGGCACGGATTAACATGGTTGCCAAGGTAGACTTACCTCTTGCTTCGTCGGCATAGGTGAAAGTTGTGGCATTGGCGCTGCCTTATATGACAGGAAGGCTGTTGGATGCGAACACGATGGTGGATCTCGCCTGGTTGGCAAATGCGGTGGCAACCAGGTGCTGCCGGTGCTTGGGCACATACTTTCCCTGTGTGTGATCGCAGTAGCTTGCTGCACAACGACCTTCAGAACAAACAATTCTTCGCCCATCACTGTGTGCGGGACTATATCGACTCTAACTATCTCTGAATCTCCCGACGTACCAATCTCAGCAACGACAGGCGTGCTTGGGCACCCCGTCACCACAGCGCATCCACCCACACAAGCAGTGGTGTGGGCACAATAATGGTATGGAGCTTTGCCGGCCCACGGTGCCCTTTTCCCATCCCAATTTTGGCCGACAAAGTGTACTCGTAATCCAGGAATATGATGCTTCCTGAACATCAGACCAGATCGTCTCATTAAGATCACTACTTCATCGTACCCGACCTCTAAAGCAAGATCTCGTCCGGAAGGAAGCTTGAGATGAAGCAGTGCTCGAAAGTTGGGCTCACCAGATGGTAGCAATACTCGAGAACCAGCATTCCACAGCTTAGCAGGCCGCACCCTGACAATCTCTGGAGCTGATGTGACTGCGCCGGGATGCTCGATCTTGAGCAAGAACTTTACACCAGGTGAGACTTGGAGTTCTGGTCGGGCGACAAGCTCTATGGTACAAACCCTGGCTGAATTGAGCATTCCGATGTCAACACGAGCTAATCGGTCGTCGTCTTCTGCCTGGGAAGTCGCGTGGGCGAGGAAGAAAAGATGCTGGCTGCCACGGCAAGACTGCAATCGCAAAGCCAGCGCGTGCTTCACATCGGTCATGCGGCGACATCCAAGGACAGCAGTGATAATGTCGCCGTCTTCGCTTCTCTGCCGTACAAGAGGCAGGGTCGCTCTCAGCCGGCCATTCCTAATTTCGCATACAGCACCAGTGCCACTATTTACAATTCCCCCACATCCGGCAAAATCGGCAGGTGAGCTCGCTAGCAATTCGTTCTCAAGCTGACTGCGAGACCAGGCAAATATCGACAAGTCGCCAAACGTATTGATCAGTTCCTCTTGCAGACGGTGAAAAGCTCGAGGACCTTCGCCGTACAGAATCGGCATGCTGATGCCGAACAAGCCCAGTAAGGAATAAGCTTGGTCCTCAATGCGCCGGCACCTGCGGTTCGACGCCCAAGAGAGCCGCGCTGCAACGCTGACACTGGAAAGAGCTCGTGTCTGCCGTATTATCGCAGTATCAATGCCAGTTATCTGCGCTATCACTCGAGATAGCATGAGCTTTGTGCCGACAGGTCTCCATATCCGGTTAAAGAATGTGATTTTTCGAGAGGCCAATAACTCGGAAAGCGTCCACGCTCTACTGAACCAGGTACAGCGTGATAGAGAGTCGATCCATCCGGCACGCTTGTCACCCGAAGACAAGCCGTCCAGCACACTACCATCGAGGACTGGGCAGCACCCAGGGAGGTCGTGTAAATATACATAACAGATTGCAGCATCCTGATACCAGCGGAAGGATGAGTTGACGGCTTCTTGCAACTCAACCAAACTAGTTCTGTTAATGCAACCCGCATCTATCCAGATCCATTGTAAGCCATCTTTCCTCGCGAGATGAGCAGCTGCGCTTATCTTGCGCCATTTCGTTCGCGTGAGCCTCGCAGCAGTCCACGGCCTCAGCGACCATTTCCTCAATTCCCGGACATCATCGAATTCGGGCTCTCCTTCTTCCCTCCAAGTGTGAGAAAGGATTGCGTAGGGTGGAATGCTAGCGTCATGGTCGAATGATCGAAGCTCGAATGTGCGCACGTCAAGCAGGCGCATGTCTGTCCGTCATCGTGTTGTTGATAGGTGTGGCATGCTTCCAGGATGAAGTCCGGTCTTCTGTTGTGATGTCCGTGAGCCAAGCCATGACGTGAAACAAACCTCTTCGGACATGGGGTCGGGGAGGTCGACAGGGCGTCAGCAACACCGCTGTCGAACTCACATTATTCATCGGAGGACGCTCTTGGCTCGTGCCGGACGTCCAAGGTCTTCGACTTCCTGACGAGCACACGCCGTCATCTGCCTGCTAACCTGTACTCATGCTGATAAGTCATTGGTTGATTGTCGAACAAGGTGCATAGGTTGCAGGCAAGTCCACAAGTCACCAGGTAAGCACGGTTCGCTGAATGTGAAAGCCTTGGCTATGTTCGCAGCCTTGCCGAGGCCGCCTCCACAATCTCACCTCGATCACATGGAGTTGCGATTGAGGCTGAGGACTTGCAAGGATTGAAACACACCCTCCTAGCAATCTGCAGGGTTGCTGACGCCATGTCCACAATTCTGCGAACTTTCTTGACATGTGCATGATGTGCGTGCAGAAGAATCCCCGCCTTGATCATGCTACAACATTCGCTATACAAGGACTCCCCATGCATTAGACATGAATTTAGGGCAGTCGCGCCATGTTTATAAAGAAGATCGACCGGCGCTGTGATACGGTCGCTGGGCCTATGTCCCGACGCGCGTTGACTTCCGCTGTAGAACGAATCGCGACAACGTAGAGACGACGCCTCGTCGGCGGACTGGGCTTCCCAGACTACAACCACCGGAGAAGTCTGTTCGACATGTTAGCCACTCATCATGTTCGGTGGAAGGAGACTCAAGCATATCGAGATTAGATCGCTTAGTGTGTCGCAAAAGCCGAACATTGCAATGCCCAGCCTTTTCCCTCCCCTATGATAAGTCTCGAAGAACGTCAAGACTTGTTGGTTTAAGCCTACAGTGCCTTTGCTTTAGATATAGCATTGCAAGTAAGTACTCGTCTCGCGACGCTTGCCTATGAGATAGACTTTTGTCCGCAAGCTTACTCTAATGCTTGGTTCTTAGGCGTGACAGGTAGGTCGTTAAGCAAGTTTGTAAACGACGCGAACGTCCAGAACAGCCTATTTGAATGCGACGAAGCTGCTAGCTCCAGGTGAGCTTCGGTCGCATTAAGATTCTGAAGGACAATGGTCCCATGTGATGAGTGCTAGTAGCAGTCCTCGATGTTTGCTACGGCATCTGTCTGGGGCTGAAATGCAGACCAGGTGGAGTATCGGCATACGAAGCCGGAAGTTGACCGAAGTCGAATCGCTTCAGCGGAGTGATCTTGCCGCGAGCCTGACCAAGCGTCTCTGGAGAGCCCGAAGGCAGAATGTCCTTTCGCGCTGCCTGAGACGACAATGTGCGGAGCAACTCATACTGGGCGCTCTCGTCGTCCGGGCCACACGGAATGGTGCCTCTCTCGTAAGGAAAGGATAAGGAAAGAGCCTCAGACGGATGTTGATCAAGCCATTGATAGAAGCCTTACGCGTATCGTCGACGGTCGCCGTCTCCGAACCCAAGCCTATTCTGTGCCAGAAGACTCATGTGCTGTCTGTGACATCAAAAGCCTAGGACATTCACGTGGAAGATTCGTGCACTGTCTGGATAGTGCTTCATCCTTCAACACATCGATTTGCTTCTACTCCTTTGCGCTCGCGGGAGACAGCTAACCAAGTGGAGGTATTACTTTGCACAAAAATATAGTCCTCGAATGCAGGCGCTGCATGGTACAGAGCCTTTCCAAATGCAAGTCGGCTCAGGGACGCAAAACTGTTGGCATGCGATTGAGAGAAAGACGGCGAGCCACCTGATGCTTGCGCTTGGCTCAGTAATGCCGCCAAGGCAGTGAAAGTTGAGAGTCCGACGGCTGCTATGCTCATCCAAAATGCTGCGTTCAAAATGTCGGAGTGTGTGACAGTGCCTCCCTACTCCTGTCCATTCGCGGGTCTTTCCAGACTCGCAGGCGAGACAGTCAGCTGGTGGAGACACAGTTGTACTGACTCAGGCGATCAACATATATGAAGCAGTCGGAAAGCTCCACGTTCGCTTCGACGTACTCTGATTGGAGCAAGGGCAGCGGCGCTTCCGCCAGCCGCCACCTACGTTATCGCGGGCCTGTCCACATTCACAGTGACCGAGCAACACAAATGGCTCAGGTCTGAACATCCAGTCATCGCTATAGCCAGGGACCTCAAGCCGCATTGCCTTGCCCCACTCCAATGTTCGACGTCTGCGCTGACCTGCCCGTATTCGCAGCAGATCATGCTAACTAATGGGCCCAAAGCGCCAGTGTCGCAACGTGAGCGACCGTCTAAACCTCAGCAAACAAATCGGAAGTCAGGATGATCATCACCAAGATTGTGGGCATTTTGGCCATCAACAAGATGATCCCGCTTGCCGTCTGCTCGCTTTTTGTTCTCTCTTCGCAGCGCAAAGTAGAGGAAAGTTGCCAGCAGTCCGTTCAGAAGGAGCAGTGCCAAGGACACCGCGTAGCCAGTGCGGAAGTACGGTGCATCAGCCGCAAAGTAGATGTTGCTCGCCACGATCCCGCCAGCACTCCCGAACCCGACCTGACATGCTGAAGCGAACGCCCTCTTTTCGTGTCCCGAAACATTATTCATCATCCACGCTACAGTGAGCGGCTGAACAATCTGAGGTGCGCTGACAAGCAATATGAGGGCGAAGTATTTAGCGCCCACCGGTATACTGGGATATTCTCTCTGCGCAAGGAGGATCGCATAACCAATGACGCCGATGAGAACGCCGCCAATAAGGAACCCGTATCGATGTCTAAGGCGGTCACTGAGCATGTTGAAAGACAAGCATCCGATTACGGCGATGGCGTATGGTGGAAAGGACATGAGCTGAGCTTTGACGGCCGTCATGCCCATCTCTAAGAGGATCGTTGGACTGTAGAATGCCGTCGAATAGGTGCTGTTGATGACCGAGAAATACATGAGCGTCCTGCCAATATCAGCCAGAAACCAGCAAACAATAAGCTCAAGATATATACCCAATCCAGATTCGCCAGTCACCGAGTAGTCGTCTTGTGTCCCACTGATCCATCTTTGGCTCAGTTATACGGTCGGCTCGCAGTCTGGCCAGGAGGAGTGTACGTTCGTCGGCTGTCAGGAATTCGCAAGTCACGGGCCAGTCAACCATCCAGAAATACATCAGGAGACCAGCAAGAGCTGTGATGCTTCCTTCGACGATGAAGATCCAACGCCAACCAGAAACTCCAGCTTCGCCGTCCATGCCCACGATGCCGTACGCCAAGAGACCACCAAATGCTCCACCTGCGATTCCTGAAAGATACCAAAGTGATAGCTTGCTCGGGAGCTCGTATCTCTTGTAGTAGCTTGCGATGACCAGGACACAACCGGCGCCAATACCAGATTCGAAGACACCAAGCAGGAAGCGGACACCAAGCAGGGCTCCATAAGAGTCCACAAAGCCCATAGACAAATTTGTGATGCCTACTCACAGTCAGTCGTGAGGATGATACTGCTTTTCATTGACTGACCGCAGCCGAATGTAAGAAAACTCAACCAGATGTAAGGTTTCGTCTTCTTCAAGACGAAGTTGGCGGGCAGCTCGAAGAGCACGAACGGGACAAAGAGGATCATGGTGGCAACATTGAAGTCGGTGCCGACAAGGCCAAGCTCGGTTGTCAATCCCTGTATCTTAGCATTGCCGATGTTCTTCGATTGAGGAGGCATCAGCACGATTGACTGAAAGCTAGACACGCGACACGCTCACCACTCGATCCCAGAATGTCATCATGAACATGATGAACACTGGAGGAATGACTCTGAGATCGCATTTCCGCACGACCCGTCTCTCGTCCGCGGGATCAATGGGTGGCGTGTTGACATCGGGCTCTGGGGGCCACGAGGAAGATGGGGTGCCGGGTGCATCGCCACGCGATTTGGCATGGGAATGAAGTTCCTTGATCTCGATCGGGACAGTGGCCATGTCGCAGATGCGGGAATAGCTGTTGTGCGATCAATTGTGATATGCTGTAGAGATGAAGGAAGAAGACTCGAAACAGCATCATTGTGCTACATCCTTATACTCGGCCCATTTGTCCTGTCGTCGCGGCGGATGAATGACCACGCATCGCTGCTGTCTGGAGCCGTCGTGATTGTGAAACGAAAGACATTGCTGTCTGCGAGGTACAGCAGAAATGGCGGGAGTGCACGTGTGGCGGCGCTGGATCGTCCTCTGGGTCTGCCCTCGCGCTGCGGATGTGGGAATCGTATCGCTGTGCCGAGCAGCGTCGTGGCGATGCAAGCGTGTCCCGGCAGGATAAGCGCTGCTTGATCTGCAGATATTGACGGTTGAGGTGAGATGTACAGAGGCAGGTGCGACGCTGGAGACCCCTCGGACGTTTCGTGGTCTGCCAAGACACTGTGGGCGCTGCTGAAATTGACACTCATGCAGTGCTCTGTTCAACCATCGACCATGCACGCGTCGGATCATGCCATATACGACGGCCCGAACTCGCAACTTCTTCAAACGCGTCGACTCGACACACATCTTCGACTCCCTCCCTGTCCACCACCTTCTCGCGACTGAATACGGCTTTTGCCTTTTGCCTTATCGCTGTGACAAGACGGACTCGCAACCAGAGCAGAGCCAACAAGCTGCGACGCGATGCAAAAGTGATGGCCAGTTCCACCGTCCAGGTCGCTCTAGTCGCGGGTACGCACAGCGGACGGCTATCAACATCAAACGGACTTGTCTGGGCGCGGAGAGCTTTGCCTCAGAGGGCTAGTCTAGAGTCGGAATCTGCGTCCGGGATCCAGCGACTTCTTTGACGTTGGCAGACCATGTCCAAGAGCACTTTCTTGCCCGATCAAACGACCGAAGAAACTGTCTGCGCTTGCGGCTTGCACTGCAGACATGACCGCAGCTCGTAAGCTGTGTGTTGTTACGCTAGGTTGGCGCGGCCCTGTTGACCCAATCGAAAGCTTCGTGTTGTACGGACCCAGCGTTCGTGCAATATGCGTGCTGTTTGGGCCATGAGAACTGTTCCGTTGTAGCATCACCTCGGTATACCCAGGTCCAATCTTTTCGAAACGAGACTTAGATGGGCACTCTGTAGACATAATCAGCTCAAGTGCTGCTAGTATGCGGCGCCTGTGACAATATACGCCCCGGCTCATCACGAGCTGCATCGACCTGTCTCTCGGCCTCACAGAAGATGAGTCTCGGAACATGACTATGATAACGAGGACCATCCATTCCGACTCGAGGGACAACAGCGCTGGCTCAGGTCTCGTCACCATCGTGATCGCCTTCACCTCAGCAGCGAGCTTCTTCGTTTTGTTACGTATCATCACACGTGCTAAGAGAGGCGCGCTGGGATTTGACGATCTCTGGATCTTGGTGGCTTTAGTATCTGATCCTCCTGAAAAGCTTCAGCGCGATAGACTGACCGATTCACAGGTCTTTTCGATGCTCTTGACTGCGAGCGTGGCCATCAGCGTCAAGTACGGTTACGGCATGCACAGCTCACAGTTGACGCCAGACCATCTTGCTCTAGCCTTGTTCTGGTGGTATCTGGCCCAAATCTTCTACAAAGCTATCACCTGGCCGAGCAAAATCTCGATACTGCTCATGTACAAGCGCGTCTTCGCCGCCACGAGTGAAGTTCGCTGGTGGTTTGGCGTTCGAATGAGGCCGCTCATCTGGACTATGATCGGCCTGTGTGCAGCAAGCTTCACGGCTTTCGAGACTGCTGGAGTATTTGCGTGCATACCGATTCAACGTAGCTGGGACAGACGCATCCACGGGAGCTGCACGAACGCAACAGCTAGATACTACGCCTATGTCGCCGTCAACTTCGCCACTGATGTTGCGGTTTTGGCCATTCCAATCCCGCTGATAAATGGACTCATGAGCATCACCAGAAGGCAGAAGCTCGCGCTCATAGCAGTCTTCATGCTCGGAGGGTTGTACGTGATATCAAACTGCGAGCTCTGCCAGATTGTGCTGACGCCAGTGCAGCGACTGCATAACTACTCTGATTCGCATTGGCAAGCTCAATCTGGGCACCGACATCACCTACACTGGAACTAAAAGCGTCGAGTGGTCTTCCGTAGAAGCAAATGTTGGGATCGTTTGCGCCTGTTTGCCGCTGCTTCGCCCAGTAGTGAGCTACCTGATACCTTGGCTCGCTGGGCGCACAAGCTACGCTTCGCCTGTCAACGACTATGAATACCATCAGCACGGCAAATCTGGCGAGATGAGACCGCGTCGACGCAGCAACGCTCTCGGCCTCGTCCAAAAATCCGATGCGACCGTCATGTCCAATATCACAGCGCACACGAATATCGAAAGCAGAGCTGGGAGCGAGGTGCCTTCCAGTGCCGGCATCAAGATGAGATTTGATCTGGAGCAGAGGGTTGAACTGGCTAGTCGCGACAGCGAGCACTGTGCAACAAGAGCAAGCAGCCATTCAAGTGAGCAGTGGACAGGTATGGCTTTGTGAGGCAGTGAGTATTGGCAGACGAGACTCTACATTTTCGGGGGCCGTCGTAGTCTTTCAGAGGTACAAAGGCGCTCGAGAGACCACAAGGTAGCATAGGCTGAGTTTATCATGCGTCCGGGTCGATACGTGGTGGACTTCCTCCCCGAACGACCTTCTTCCGCCAGACTCGTCGGGAAACAGTTTGACAGCTTCTTCAAATCTACCTTGTGAGATCATCATTGTGGCAGTGTGCTGGTAGCCAAGCAGGAGACATGCCCTCATAGCTGCGGCCCAGGCCCTCTGCTTCGGCAACGCTTGCTAGCAGGAGAATTCAAGGTTAGTCGTATAGGAAAAGGTGGAATGTCTCAGTTGACTGCACTCACTTCTACAATGGAATTTGACATTCAGCTTAGCTCTGGATCGGTCGTCCAGCTCAGTTTTCGATTGGTCGACAAGTACAATAATCAGAGGATTCCCGAGACCGACCAATCCGGGCACCATAGATATCCTGCCAGGCAAGCTCAAAAGGGCATTCGTGAAGATGCCTTGAGTTTATCGCACACCGGTCACTAGGACGTTAACACTGACGTGGCTGCGGAGACGGCTCTTTTGAGCTACATCATCTTCTTCGTCCGTCACTACTCGCGTGTACTCTCTACAAGAGCCCCAGAGCAGTAAAGGACGGTCGACAAATTCCATTACTGCGTCAGTAATAAATATAGCCGGTGAATGGGAGTGCCGTAGTTGCAATAGGGCGTCTCTTCCCGTTGCATGGGACGCATTAAGCCTTTGCACAGCTTTGCAAAGTCTTGTGCCACACCTGATCAGCACGCTTTGCGCTCTGCGATGGTCTAGCAGATTATTGGCCATGTAGGGCTGTTACGCAGAGGTACTGTCATCACAGAAATCAACAGCAGGACACCGTGCATCATGACTGACGCTTTGAATTTCCATTTGACGACATATCTTGGATTTTGTAATGACCGTAAACAAGCGCGAGAGACGACATCTTGAACATAGCGAATTCGGAAATCACTGAAGCAACCCTCAATTCGCCCTAAGCAGCGTCGCGTGCGAGCCTGATCGTGATTTCTTTCGAGAGAGAAGAACGGCCTATCTCCATCGACCCATCCACTACACCGCTCTTCAGTCCATGGTTCCACGTAGGTCGTCAAAGCCATCAATGTCAGGTATCACTACCGTCCTCTCCAGGCGCCCAGGTCGCGCTCCAACCGCTTCTTGACCTATGTAATTCTTAGCATGAACAGCTCATTGGCAACGAGATTATGATGCCTGCTTACCAAAGTTTGTGCACGGCTTTCGTGCCTCTGGCGAAGAGGCTGCCCTGATTGACATCGTTCTGATTCTTGGTCGTTAGCGGCTGGTGAGGTCGCTCCTTGTCACGCGGGCAATGCCAGTCTGGCACTTGCGCCGCTCGGCAGGGCGTTGACGAAACTCACCTCTATTGGCATGGCGTCGGCCATTGTGGCCATGGCCGCGATGGAAAGGATTAGGCCGATGATCTTCATGTTGAGTGGGAAGCTATGTGGAGCTTCGATGCTTTGATTGTGTTGGTGAGTACTGGAAGTAGTCCTTCGGCGCCTTGAAGGGTTGACGTTGGCCGCGGATATCATGGACTATTTATGCCTGGGCTGCTCTCTCCGCATGTGACGAAGCCACACTCCAGGACATCCGAGACCATAGCAACAATTGGGTAAGTCCAGTGAATTTCGGTGTTGCTCAAAGAGGCAGTTGTAAGGCGGCCAAGCTGCTCAGAGCGTGCTGTCACGAGCTACCAACGTGACCAGCGGTCCTAAGCCCACGAGTGCCCTGTCAAATGTGCTCGACCTCTTCCAGCGGTCGTCCCAGCGACGAAGACATGCATGGCCCAGTATGTGGATATTCCTTCAACGCTTTCGGCAGTATTCATGCTCGCTCACGTCCATCGAGCGTGTCTCGGTGGGGCTGCGTGTTGGAAGAATGGGCGGATAGTGGATCCATCTCGCAGCAGTCCCACGACAACACAAGTCCGGATTTGAGCTCCATGGAGGTGTTGTCTCGGCGAGAAGGGGTTCAATCGCTGTCCGTGATCAAGGACGCCTTCACCGCCTTCGATGGCAACACGTTGAGCGCTATCGAACTTCAGAGCTTGAACGATCAATGGGAGCATCTCGCAGCAACCTTTTAACCTCAGTGACTTTGACCATCGATCGGATGCCACATCCAATCATGTAGACTGCGCCAGCCAGTTCTGTATAGCTAAGTCAAGGCGGTATACTTAGTTCCATTCGAATTGACATCGCGCAGCAGGTTGTGACGTCCTAGGCTAAACTCCGAGCTCCCGGACCTCCTGGACCTTGCGGTCATTCATGGCCATATCAGCCGGCAGCGACCCTTCGGACACTGGAACAGATGCCACGCTGGCTAAGGCCCAATACGAGGCACATGCAGCTGCTATCGGTCCTCCGTGCACATATCTTCCGGTGGCTCCGTCATGCCGCTGCTGACATTCATGCAGTGGCCAGCTTGAAAAAATGTCGTCCGAAGAGACATGCCGACGTTGCATCACATGGGACACACGTCGTAGGTCAGATTTTGATGACTGTGCCATCACTCCCAGCAGTTGTTGTGAAGCTTTAACAAGTGCCGAGGACCTGTTGTCTGCATACGTTCCGGCTTGACCCTGCGGACACTGCCGGCTCTGGCAAGCACGCCATGCATCAAAAGAAGCTTTCAAACAAGCACTCGGTGCGAAGCCATAGAACGTGTATCGATCTCGGAAGTGCCAAAGCATGAGGGGACTGTCGCGACCATCGGCTTGTCGCGAATCGTCGGTGTGCAAAAAGTAATGGGTAGCTCTCCATCAGAAGCTAGGGTTCCTATCCTCCTGCGGCTCTGTAAGATCCTTGCGAACGCAATTGCTCAGCTGCTTGGTCGGGCGAGCCATCAAAAGATAAGTTTTGTCTGCAAGAATCTGCGCAGCATACCGAGTTTTTCACAAAATCATGGCATCTGTCGGTCCGTTTGTCAAGCTCAGGGAGAGACAATGACAGCTCGTGCCACGCCATTCCGCACTCGTGACCGCTCATTCATGGCGCAAATAGCATTGACTTGGGTGACCAGTTCGCCGCGCTATAGTACTGAGGTCGTGTTACGTCTACCAGCTCTCGCTCGGAGCTGAACCTTGCATTGCCTCCACTCTGTACGCGGATAGCGAACGAGACATGCGCACATTCCCCAAGTCGTCCTTTTGTGCCGAAATCACCACTCTCAGCGCTTCAGTCCTTCAAGCCAGTATTCGATCGGTTCAAGAGATCATCGGGTTTCGCACATCCACGCCTTCGCTGCAAACACGAATGCATGAGAACAGCCATGGCCTCATCGCCGTCGTCGCCATCTTGCAAGTCCAAGCTGCTGTCAGACTGTTGGGACAACAGCTCAAGTGCAACATTAGAGGAGCGAGAGACACTGCTGTGTCCAGACCGTCGAGCCCTGACAGTATACAAGAGGTTGACGGTCATTTTCGGTACACTCGCCCTGTCGCTGCTGCTCGCAATTATAGGCGGCGGTCTTGTGTGGAACATGGGCCACTTTAGCTCTCGTGCCATTCCGCATTTCAGCAGCGGACGAGCTCTGAACGAGGTTGGTCATCTGATCCGGACAGCTCATGGATGCTGGAGGTTCTGACATCCACCAGGAGATCAATGGACTAGTACCAGAATGTGAGCATCCACAATGTCTTTGAGCGGCGGGGCCGGCAGCACTAAGTTGGATCCAAGTTCCACTTCGCACAGTAAAGTTCTGGAACGACTCAACGTATGGACCTACCGCGCAACCAGCACCAGAAAACAAAGTCTACTGGGCGACCATGCGGGAGAACTGGGAGGTGCTAATGCCAAGTAAGGACCTCCACATCGCACCGCAAAGAGCCCCAGAGAGCTGATGATACCATGCAGGAGGCAGAGGGTGGATCAAAGTCCAACAGCCCACTCAATACATCCTGCCGCCTCCTTATCCCGGCCGAGCTCCAGACCATACTCCAGAATACGGCATGGCTGTCTTCCACCAGATCCATTGTCTCGTAAGTGCCATGACTCGAGACTGCCGCAAGCTCATCAACAGAGGGTTGACGCATCGTTCGTAGTGGATCATAATGAACGCGCTCAAAGAATACGCCGCGGGAGAAGAGCCTAGCGAAGGCTTAGATCATGTGTACCACTGCTTCGACTACTTGCGCATGTCTCTCCAGTGCTGTGGCGATACCTCGCTCGAAGGAGCCGATCCGTACCATGATCCGAAAGATGGAACTCGGGGCATCGGCACCACGCATATTTGCAAAGACTATGATGCGATCTTCGGTACGTCTTGGAGTCCAGCCTGGTGCCTGCTTCTGTACTGATTCAGGGTCATGAATAGATTGGGCGGAGGCGCATCGCGTGACAGATGATGGCACGCTGGTCCACAGCCATCAGAGTTGAGGTTGTGACCGAGATTGGTAATGACGATGATGACGGCCCCGTAAAACCAACGATGAAAGCCAGAGGCTCAACGGCCCGACCGTACAAGCCAGTGTGGGAAGACATGACACGCAAAATATCCGTCCGATGCTCCGACCTTTGCGCGCCAAATACAGAGCCTGCTGAGCCCACGCTGCGTTCAGGAAATGTCCGTATGCTGGGAAGATCAAAACTCGATAAACGCGTCTATCAAAGAATATTATGACTCTTGGAGGTTGAAGTTGTCGAGAGGCCCGAGACTGTCTAGCGTAACTCTTGGCATACGTCGCGGGCGTTTCCCACGCTACTTCTCGCCCAAGGCACTAACGCATTGATATCACGACGCACCCACTGTGACAGTCCGCTCCGCTACCGTCGCCGTCGTCGTCACGCCCGCATCCGTTTCAGTCGTCGTGACAGTCACAGTGATCGCGTTCATCGAATTCTGTAAGGAGCTCAAATCAAGCGGCACAATTGTGATACCCTGCGGCGCGCTCGAGGTCGTCCAGGTCGGACCAGCACTGTCCTGACTCTGCTGCTGGCTTACTACATCCGGCAGACCGGTCTGCTGACCGTGCGGGTGTCCAGTATGCTGCTGCATCGTTGTCGGTTGCGAGGCCTGCATCGGGTCGAAGGCGAAGGAGGGGTTGCTGCTTGACGGCTGGAGAGTTGTTGTTGTGGGAGGGAACACATCGTTGTCGGAATTTGAAGTCGTTTCAGACGTCTGAGCCGCGTTGAACGTGACAGTACTATCAGGGAAGCTGCTCGTGGTGATAGTACTCTGGTCCGATTGAGTCGTTCCTGCTGGGAGCGGGTATGGCGCTGCTGCAGATGTGCTTCGATCTTCTGACGAAGTAGTCCACGGATTGGAAATGCTGGAGCCATCATACGTCACCATCAAGCCCGTCGCTCGCGACAGTGTCGCCGGTCCCCTTGTCGTGTCCGTACTGACAGTATATGTGAGTGTTACGCCTCCGTAGATGGCTGGAGAGCTTGACGTGGAGCCACTCGTGGTAAGTATGACAGTCGAGGTATCATGTGTCGTGGGCGAGCCGCTCGTTGCTGTCGTCGTGCGATCGGAGAATACAAAGCTTGCGTTCGAAAATTGTTGGCTCGTGGTCTGACCGTCAGAGCCTGACGTCGGTACTGTCGCAGGTAGCGTATCACTTGACCCGCTCGTGATCTGACTCGAGCCGTCATGCCTGGCAGTACTTGTTGTTTGCGAACTTGGAGCAACCGTGGTGAACAGTGTAAGCGTAATCGTGCCAAGAGGCGACGAGCTTGTCGAATCTTTGGACGTCTGTGCACTGTTGGTTGCATCCGAAGTCCCTTCTGGTGCATAATCGAAGGCCCAAGAAGACTGAGAAGAAGATGAATTGGTCGATGCGTCTTGTGAGCTCACGGCTGCGGCATAGGCTACTGCGCTCGATGTCGGTTGCACATCTTGAGCTGCGGAGGTCGTGGCGTGCGCGACTTTCAGCGGAATTATTGAAGCAGTATCGGCTTGATTGGGGCTTGCTCCTGTGCCCCAGACGGGTGATGAGGAAGTCGCATAAATTGTGTCATTGCTGTATCGTCGGACAGGACCCGCAAAAGTGCTCTGCAGAAGCGGTAGCAAGGCGAGGAGGCCGAGGGCGGAATGCATCTTGCTATCTTGGAAAGGTTAAGAATACTGATTACGATTAAACGTCTGAGAAGACCAGCTTCTTCAAACGGGATGCTTGACAAAATGCAATGAAAGACTATAAGAGCATGCGAAACAAGAGACTGGATATTAAGGAAAGGGATGTGAGAAACAGTGCGTCGAGAGGCGGACCAGCGAGGTAGACATGGATGTCTCCGGTCTTCGTTGAGTGCCATGTCTGAGTTCCACTCTGTACACGCGCGGAGGACGACAAGAGACATCGAGCCCGTTCCTTGACACACGGGATGACAGACGGACTGTGCGAGATCTATGTATACCCAGCGCGTCCTGTTGAGATCCGGCGCGCTGGCGACAGGTCTGAACTCTGGTCTGGTTTGACGTTGTCTCTGGTCCTAGACGACTCCGCATTGTCATTGGCTGCGCGCAGGCTGAGGAAGGGGGTCCAGTATTTCGTGCAGGCGCTCTGGAAGTCGCTGGCGCTCTGGCTCGGACCATTATTGGAACTTTCAATCATCGTGACTGAGAATCATGACGAAGATGAGTGTGGGAACTGTGCTGGCAGCTGTCTTCGCTTAAGCTGGTTCGACCGTTCTGAGATGAGATGCGGCATTCAACAGTGCCCATCAACCGTCGGCGCCGACCGTCTTGATCCAGATCCTTTGTAGCTGCGAGGGTGGGCACGATGAGATGCCGGAGCAGAGTTAGCATACAGCTACAATGTGGTGTGGCTGGTGAGGAGCACAGGTGTACTACCTGATTGCACGGAATGCAAACGTGCAGAGGTGCAGATATAGAGTTTTACTTTCGTTCCTCCACCAACGACCCTGGTAGGCTGGTAGTAAACACTGGTCGACGCTCCGTTCGTTACGCTTGACGACGAATGCGGCGCTAAGCTTCTGCACTGCTGCTATTGTTATTTTCTCAAGCAGCTTTCTAGACGGCGTGGGAGGTATCGTCAACGATGAGTGTGAGAGTCGTTGCGCGGATTCGACCGTTGCTCAACAATGAAAACGAAAAGGACGTCATCGTCAGTGCGGCCAGAGGAGCAGGGGACAAGGAAGAGCAGAAGAGCGTGATCAAGATACCCAACCCGAAGAACGCAGGCGAGAATTACTCGTTCCACTTCAACAGCGTGTACGAGCAGCGGGCAACGCAGCAGCAGCTCTACGACAATGAAGTGGCTCCCACCGTCAAACACCTCTTCAAAGGCTGCGATGTCACGCTCTTTGCGTATGGCGTTACGGGGACCGGCAAAACGCATACAATGAGAGGAGGCAAAGCTATGGCGGATCGAGGTGTCATCCCTCGTCTACTCTCCGCCATCTACCGGCGGGCGCGCAAGATCGAGAAGGATGGGGGTGGAGCGACGCAGGTAGAGGTGGTCATGTCATACTACGAAATTTACAACGATCGTGTGTTTGACCTATTTGAGCCTCCTGAGAAGCGAACATCAGCAGGTCTGCCGATTCGAGACGTTGGCAATGGCAAGACGCAGGTGGTGGGACTGACGGAGAGGCCCTGCACCACTCTGAAGGAGTTTGAACAATCCTACGATCAGGCTAACGTCAACCGCTCAACATCCGCCACCAAACTCAATGCGCATTCGAGTCGATCGCACGCGATTCTCTGCGTCAAAGTCGTGCAGATCACAGGCGACGAGACGAGGGTAAGTACGGCGTCTGCTATTGATTTGGCCGGAAGCGAAGACAACAGGCGGACGGACAACAACAAACACCGTCTGATCGAGAGCGCCAGCATCAACAAATCTCTCTTCGTGTTGGCTCAGTGCGTGGACGCTATCAGCAAGAAGCAGGCTCGGATTCCCTACCGTGAGAGCAAGATGACGCGCATTCTGTCCCTGGGCCAGAACAATGGATATACCGTTATGATCCTGAATCTGGCACCTGTGCGGAGCTATCATCTCGACACGCTGAGCAGTTTGAACTTTGCGAACCGTACCAAGAAGATCGAGGTCAACGAGATTGAGAATCAGCCTTTCTTCCGCGAGCCGCCTGTCAAAGGCAAGGCAGATGATGAGAAGGGCAGTGCTCCGAACGCAACGAGCTTGATGAACCGTCAGCCACTCCGTCCGAAGCTGTTGTCGCAGGATAGCCATCTGAAGGACGTGTCTAATATGGCGAAGCCCACCAAGTCTTTTGCCGTGTACTCTGACAAGCCGAAGTCCGCTGTATTGAAGTCACATACAGCAAATACGAGTGTTGCAAGATCGTCCAACATCCCGCTCAAGTCTCCTAAGAGAACAAGCAGTGAAGCCGTGCCAACACTTGGCAGACCACCCAAGATGTCGCGACCGAACCCAGCCCCAGCACTTGGTGAGCAAATGCTTAGCAAAGACGCGATTGAAGCTCTCATCGAGCGCAAAGTCAACGAGGCACTCGCTGAGCGTGCTGATCGCACGACTGTCTCTGAAACCGACCAAATACCAGAAGAAATGCAGAAGCGGCTAGATGCGCTAGAGAAGCGAGTAGAAGGTCAAGAGACGGAACGTGCTGAAGGACTGCAGTACCTGCTCATGGCCAAACAGCACCAAGTACGAGGTGAGGATGTCAGCGCAATGAAGATGTATCAGCTTGCTCTTCCGCACTTCCCAGGCAACGGGAAGCTAGTGAAGAAGATGTCGGCATTACAGGATCGCATCGCGGCGAAGAAGGTTGAGAAGCAGGCCTTGGCGGCTGCTCAAGGTGGTGTCGCTTTGACAAACTCGAAGGCTGTTGCAGAGGAGGCGGAGCGGGTGCCGGCGAGGACAACGAAGACAAAAGACCAGCAAGACGACAGCTACCACGAAGCTCAAGAAGACGATGCAGAAGATCAATACGCGGAAGATGGCGACTTCAGATACCGTCCGAGGACCAAGATCCGCCGTCCACAACTCCAGCCGGCTGATCGATCTCTCACAGCGCCTGCGAAACCCATCTCAGCGGTTCACGACGACGACGACGACGCCGACGACTCAGAAGACGAGCTCGCGGCCGCTTTGACGGCGCAGACGCCGAGGACGAAACAGTTGCTAAGGATCATCAACACGAGAGATGTAAGTCAGATCAAGTTGCTGAAGGGTGTAGGTGCGAAGAAAGCGGGCATGATTGTAGATGCGATCTGTGATTTGGAGGATGGAGAAAGAATCGAGTCGTTGGGACAGTTGGGGAAGTTGAAGGGGGTAGGTGTGAAGACGGTGGAGAACATGAGGGTCGGGTTGGGTGGGCTTGTGCTATAGAGCGATTTCGGCATTTGGGATGTTAGCGAGGCGTCCCGGGCATAGCGGTATGGGCATTGGGTAGTGGCGAGTGCATCGCGCGGTCGCATGGCTGCGAAGGAGTTTTTGGATCGAGTCATCTCGTATTTTTGGCATTCCATAGGTTCGTCTGATGTTCATCGCCGGCCGCATTCTGCTTCTGCTGAGCGCACCTCATCTCACGAGTGTTGACCACTGGTCACGATGAGCAACGCATACGGCATGTGCACTCTGGAATGACCATATGATGGGTGCCGGATGCTGGATAGCCGCTCTGTTTCAACAATCTCCATTGCAGACAGTACCCACGTGGTCCGCCAAGGCCAGAGCGACTGGACTCTGAAATCAGTTCACCTTGAGCAAACACAACACTGCACACATTTAGGCACCGGCCCCTTCGATCACTTCAAAGCCACCTCTCCCACATTCCCAACAGCAGGACGTCGCCGTTCCTCTTGCTGCGAACTCCGCACGTTCAGTAAGGGTACACAAGGCTCGGAGTATCGCGGTTCCTAATGGAAATGTCGCTTGGGTGTCATCAGCGCTGCCGCCGCTCGGTCTGCAAGGATATTGCACAGGAAGCTGCGCATTTCGTGCGTGCGGGGTATAGCTGATAAGAGGGTTTGTTACAGGATGAGGGATTTGAGTGTGGAGGATAGGCGAGAATGATGTGGGCGGGGATTTTTATGATGGGTCGTGGGGAGTTTCGAAGTGTGACCCGAGCATAGGGACGGAATTTGTGGATTTCGAGACGCTTGGGTATTGAGAATTGGATGGAGCAGGTAGATCTGTAATGCGTCGTCAAGTATGTTGAACCCTTTTGGAAGACACAGTCGTTTTTATCGGAGGTGACAGTATGAATGGCGCGAGCCAATAGAGGGTCTGACAGTCGGGAGCGGACATAGGATCTTCACATTGATCAGCCGTGCTGGACGACCCTGTCTGGCCAGTGCCTTCCTGAAGCCAGCCTAGCTCTCCTTCGCAAGATAGCTCTCCACCATCGCCCTCATCAACGCCACCGTGACCGCCTGACCCCTCGCCAGCGTTACCTCATCACTCTCAGCCGGCACATGCAAGAACAACACCGGCCGATCCTTCGCCTTGCCACCCTCAAACTTCTCGTTTCGCCGTCCATACCAAGCCAACGTGTTGAAATACGTATATTCGCACAAAAACCTCCCAGCATCCTCACTAGGTCGAACAATCGCTGCATGGGCCGGCGAGCCCTCCGGAGACTTGGAAACAGCAGACTGCCATTTCTCCACCACATCCACAAAATCCAGCGATGTCTCCATCGTACTTGGGCAATCTCCGAATTCCTTCTCTGGCTCGTCAAATGGGGGCAGCCGGCCGTCCACGTCTTTGTTTCTGATATACCCGTCCCGATGACCGTAGCGCTCAGCAGTGTAAAAATCTCTGCCGGACGCCATACCAATGTGCAGGACCATGTCTACAGTCTTGCTGTACGACTCAAGCAGCGGCGGCAGCAGTTCCCGGGCATCCTGGTAGCACACTCGGATTGGCGAGCCATACCCGGTAATGTGGATAGTAGCCTTGTCGCTCTTATCTCGTGGGAGGATTGGAGGGAGTGAGCGGGCAATCTCGTACGAAGGGTTCACAGGAAACTTGTCCTGGAATGGACCAAACCCGGTTACCAGAATCGTGATGGATTTGCGGCTGTGCTGTTCATGGTCGAGGCCGTCGCCGTTGGCAACAGCTCTGACAGCTCGGGGTTCTTGAGATAACATTCGATGCTGCAGCTGAACGACGTGCCTTGCTGGCTATGCTGACTTCACCTTTGAAGGTTGACATTCATCTTGAAGCAGATGTACCATTCGGCATACCGGTAAACATCCCAGTGACCCCACAGTGCACAGCCAATGACGTGAGTGCTACAGTTTCACCACATTGCTTGTGCCAATCATCACCGGCATTATGTTGACATTGTAAAGACTTTGAAGCTGAAAATCACTTGTCGACTTTGATCTCCGCTGCCTTTCGCAGCCGATTCATGACCGCAGCCGCTCGGTCGCCCTCGGCATCATCAATGCCTTCGACGAGGATGACATCGACGTTCTCGAGGTCCAGCTCCCTTAAAGCTGAGAATATGCCTCTTGCAATGTCTGCTGTATCTGCTCCAAGATCAATATCAAGTAATAAAATCGGGGTGGGCCTAATTGATTCGAAAATGTGAGTGGTGAGAGCTTTTCTGGGCTCCTGCACAGAATTCAATATCTCCAGTAGCCCTGCAATGCCGTTCGCTGGCTGGTGTCTCACTTTCATGCTGCGAGATTGGCGTGGTTGGGTTGCCATCGTGATGGACTCGCTTCTCGCCGCGTCTACATCCCAGCACTTCGTGCGAACGAGTCCAATCTTGCCATTCGACCCAGCATATTCCTGCAGTTGAGCTTTCGTCGGCGGTGCCTTTCCAGACTCATACAGGATGACCGTGGCTTTCGGAGAGTAATGTCGATACTTCATACCCGGCGCTCGTGGTTGGCTGCCAAGCTCCGCAGCATTCCTGTAGCCGATTTGGACATTTTCCCATCCAGAACATTCTCGCAACTGCTCGATGCTGATTCCTCCAGGCCTCAGGACCAGCGGTGGAACCGAAAGACCATCCACAACTGTACTCTCCACACCGACGTCACATGGGCCACCATCAATGATCGTTTCAATCCGCCCATCTAGATCATACGCCACGTGCTCAGCAGCCGTTGGTGATGGCCTCGTTGAAGCATTTGCTGACGGCGCGGCCACAGGGACATTTGCTAGTTGGATGAGTGCGAGCGATAGCAGGTGACCGGGCATCCGTGCTCCGAACGTCTTCAGACCTGCTGTCACCTCCTCTGCCAGTCGCGAGTGTGCAGGATTACGCAAAATCAAGGTCAATGGGCCAGGCCAGAAATTCCGAATCAGAGGATGGTAGATTGCTGGTATTGGATCGATAGCAGCACTCTCGCCTGTTTTGTGGCCATGAGTCGCTATTTGTTCGTCCCGCAGTAGGTCTCGCAGCTGTTTCAGCGACGCAAAATGAACGATTAATGGATTGTCTGCCGGTCTCTGCTTTGCTTGAAAGATGCTTTTCACCGATTGCGATCTCGTGGCATCGCCGCCAAGGCCATAAACAGTTTCGGTAGGAAAAGCAACAGCTAGAGTGGATGAACGGAGCTGTTCAGCTGCTTTCAGGAGATTTAGCGCATCTTCAGAATTCTTGTCAAGACCAAGGTCGAGCTCGTCAAGAAGGTCATCCGGTCTGGCTATCGTTCTCAATTGGCCAATCTTGCGTGCATCCACCGGTAAAATCGAGGTCTCCAATCTCGTTCCGTCGGCCATGGTGCTTGTTGTCCTTGAGCAGCCCACACAAGAGGCGATACAGAAGCGCTGGGGACCACCGCTCAGCCGAAAGCAATATGTCAACGGTGTGATTGCAAGGAATGTGCGCATGACACTACTGTGGATGGAAATGCCTACATGTACAAGTCGCGCCGAGTTTAGAAGGTGTGCGTCAAGATTTCGCGCTAGCTGGCGCCGAACGCGCAGTCACGAGTCTCGCGAAGAAAATGCTTTTGGGTGATATACAGAGCCTATGCTAGTATCTGGTAATCATTCCTCGTCTCTCCAGCGTGGCCGATTGGGCCTGAGGCGCACATACTCCTGCGTACCAATGTGTTCCAGCCCAGTGCCGCCCTGGCCCTTCGCTAGCGACTTTACGACATCATATGCGGAGCGCAAGCAGTCGTTGACACCAACACCGCTCATCCACGATCCTGCGACTCGCAGATGCCCATGATACTCGCGCCAGATGTTTTTGTGAGCAATTTCGAGTCGCCGCTCGTGACCCACGGTGTATTGCGGTATACAGTCCCGTTGTAAATTGACCTGGTAGGCCTCCGGTTCCTCGGTAATGCCCAGGTGCCTCTCTACTACTGAGCGCGCAAGCGCGAGACCCTCGTGCTCATCCGGGAATGCAGGCCAATCGTTCCACCAATGCCCTCCGAGCATTACAGTGAGCTTTGTGCCTCTCTCAGCGACCTGATCCTGCGTGTTCGGCTTGTTGGGCATGTTGTACCACGCGAAGTCGTTGACATTGATAAGTTGACCCTTGTCTCTTGCTTCTTGAAGCTGCTTGGTATCCGTGATGTGCCAATTCTCCAGACTGAGATCCCGCGGACCAGGAGAGTATATGGTGTCAAACACGACTCCTAATGCACGCTCGGGATTGTTCTCAAATGGTGTTGCGATGGGGATGAGATAGCCGAATCCAGGCGGGTGTAAATCTGGCGTACGGAAGTACAGATTGACTGTCATGACCGTGACGCTAGGAATGGGCGGCACAAGAGGTGACGGCCCTATACGCCCTACCAACGACCGGTTGACGAGGTTGAGGTGCTTCGGCGAAAGAGCTGAGATGACGTTGGCGTACTGCTCCTCATTCTCAGACCCTTTGACTTTTATCATGATTCCAGAGTTGTTCTCGGTAGGCCGGATGGTGTCAACAGAAGTGCCAGTCCTGAACTCAACATGGCCATTCTCCATCAGTTTCCGCGCCAACCCATCCACAAGCATTTCGATACCGTCTTTGAATGTAAAGACGGACGTGTCCTTTAGAGTCGCCTTGAGCAGTGGGTTCCACTTGAATTTCTTGACCTCTTTTGAAAACTCTGCCTCCCGCTTGGTGATCTCAACTCCTTCTAATCTGGCTCTGATGACGCCGTCGAACATACTGCCGGTCTGCGTCACTGCTCTCCATTGCGCCGGAAACAGACTTTTTGCCGAGAGCTGGTATGCATCACCAGCATGGATCCCGTGAAGCACTGCGCTCAGTATCCGATCCACCATCTTCTTGCTAAAGCGCTTGCCAAAGAAGTCACCCACGCTCTCATCTGGTTTGCCAGAATGAGCTCTGTGTAGCCAGAACTCTTTCATCACTGCGAGGAAGACACTCCCGAAGACGGGCTCTTGGATGAAGTTCCAAAGATTGTCCGCAAAGCCATTTGACGGATGCGGCATCCGCACCAGATGGTCTGGGTAATAGACATAGCGACATCGCGCTGCTGGGGACGTCTTTTGTGTGAAGATGGCATCCTTGGTGAGGTCAAGGTCCACCATCAAGTTTGCTGCCAATGCACCATTGGCACTCGGCCTGAGCGTGCGAGGCCCAGCTTCGAACAGAACATTCCCATCCTTCACCGGTACCCTGTTGGACTTGAGCCAGCCTCCTATGCGATCCGAGGCCTCGTAAATCGTAATCTTCGTCTGAGGCAACTCTTTGGTGAGGAAGTAGGCGCTTGCCAGGCCTGTAATGCCGCCTCCCAAGATGGCGAAATTGTTGGAAGGTCGTTCCGTCGCAGAGCTGTCATATCGGCGGTGAAAGGAGACAGGAGACGTCGGTGCTAGACTGGAGGTTCGGCGTCGCAGATGTCGCTGAATCAACCCATGCCCGCGACGAAGCATTGCTGCATCACCGTGATACCGTAATACTCACGAGACGAGCGAGAGACACATGTGCATCCTTCAGGGTCCTTCAGGATCCTTGCAACCACGGTCCACGCCAGACCGCATGGAGGAGCGACAAAATGAACTCTATTAGCTCCGACCGGCGCAAACAATACGTGCATGTGTTGAGATCCGACAGGATTCTCTAACGCTCTGCAAGCAGCGTTGATTATGAACGTGCGTGCCTCGTCAGGAAATTGATTGAGGGTTTACCGACGGGGGACTCAATAAGACGGGACGTCTCGAGGAATACCACCGTATGCTGATGGCCTGCCACCTCTCCATTCTATAATATTAATAAGGTATTGAGCCTGCTCCATCACGGATCTGCATGTAGCTACTAGTAGCCTTCAGCCTTCCTGAATGCAACGGCTCCTCCCTGTGCCATTATTAATCATTACGATATGCCATGGTTTATGGGAATACAGACTATGAAGTACTGTACCTGGTCGATCATCCGCTTCCTGGATCTAAACTGCGGCACATCCGCTCGGGTCAGGTCGTTGGCTTGTTCGGGTAATAATCCGCCTGGACGCAGCTCACTGATCTCCCACTCTCCCACTCCTTCAGTCTTGATTCCATTCGGGTCGAGAGTGCTACAGTATAGGTCGCCTGGCGCACCTTGACGGTATCTAGGAAGACGATCGAGAATATGTTAGCGTCCGCAGCTGAGAACGCTCGCGCAAAGCAGCACCGGTGATGGCCCAAAAGCAGGACCGCAATCGCAACGGCACCACGGCTACAATCTGGAACGCCATCGTGGACTTCAGGGCCCCATCACCGGCTCCGCGGCCTGCGAAGAGAAATAGACAGTTGACTGAGGGATGCAGTCAATATGGCAGCGAATCGATTGCGACCCCGCAAGCCCCTCAAGGCGAGGTTCTGCTCGACAATGCCTTGTTCAACGAAATGCTCGACGACGGTTGGCTTAGACAGAGAATTGTGCAGCAGTACGGAAGTAGTATAAATGCTGACGCGGTAGCATCGAAAGATCTCTCGGCCGCATTTCCGTCTGTAAACAATCATAGGTCCGGAAAGGGCAAGATGCGAACCGGCTGTATTCCATGTTTGTATGTTGAATGCTCGGACATCATCTCTGTTGCTTCTGACAGACTCCCAGGATGAAGGGTCGGCCTTGCGACTGGAGAAATCCACAGTGTAAACGTGCAACTAGCGATGCTTGGAGCTTGAACGACGCAAGAGATGGAGAGGTCGATGATGAGCGGGAAGCATATCCCACACCAGAAGCCTTGGTCTTGTCAGCCTATCGGCCAGACATGAAATGGCGACGAAGCTGGCGAGAAAGGCACAGCCTGAACTTCTTTGCACTCTTCAGTGCACCACAAATGTCAGGCTTTTTTGAATCCATCTTTTGGCAACGAATGGTCATTCAGATGTCGTTCCACGAGGGAGCAATTTTGCATGCAATCACCGCTATCGGCGCACTCCACGAAGCTTTAATGCAACGAGCATTTGCGGACGAAAAGCGGAGGGTGCAAGCCATGGAATTCGCCTTGAACCAGTGCAATCGCGCGATATCCAGCTTAACGGGCTCTCGCAAGCGCGGTCGACGGGGCGTCAAGCCACCAGATTCCCGTCTGGCACTGACAACGTGCGTGCTATTCACGTGCTTCGAAGCTATGCAGGGCCGCTGCGACAGTGCTGTGAATCACGCTTTGCAAGGGAGACGATTGTTACACGCCATGGGACGCCCAAACGTCACAAGCATGTCTCCATCGACAGACGATGACCTGGAACAGATGAGACCACTTGTGGAAAGGTTAGAAGTCCAGGCAACAGCGCTGCTGGACAAAGGTAAACGCCCTGATGTCAATTTTTCAGATCAAACCGCTCCTCTGCCGCCTATTGAGTACGTCTTCACCTTGGAGCACGCGCACAACACACTGCATACCGCGCTCAACAGTGTCATGCGGTTCATGCAAGGCTTTCATCCAATCGCATCGAGGGAGCACATTGCCGCATCAATGGCAGAGAAATTTCTGCGCTACGGTCCCTGGTTCACCACCTGGGAGCAGGCATTCACGAAATTCTTGTCCAATCAACGCGCATGCATGAGCGATATGGATCTCAAGCGTGCAATGGTGTTGAAGGCGAATCATCTGGTTGGCACAATGCTCGCGTCGGTCGATCAATCCGCTGGGCCTGTGGCCTACGATGCATACGAGGCTGAGTTCAAGGCTATCGTGGATCTCTCGCGAGAAGTCCTGGCTTCATTCTCCTGCCCACCCCTGCCAACCTTGAGCGGTGGGACAAGCGGGACACCATACCTGAGCTTCTCTTTGTGGGTCACTGATCCCCTGTGGATGGCGATCTCTCGATGCCGCAACCCCAGCATCCGCCAAGCAGCGTTCACATTGCTCTCGCAGAACCCGAGACAGGAGGGTATCTGGCACGCCGGGCCAAATCTTACGAATAACAGGTATACGCGGAAAGCCGAGACAGCACCGAAGATAGATGCGACCAAGAGTGAGAAGTCCGCCAGCGGAAGTCCAGCTGAAAAGCAGGAGAGTCCGAGCTGGGCTGGTTCTACGAAGCGGGACATGTCAGATGATGACACCGACGAAGAGCCGCGACAGGAAGTAGTGAAGGCCCATGCTCTTGGCAACATGAAGCAGCGTGGCGAATGGGTAGACAGCAGAATACCTTCACATGCCAGCGCAAAAGGATGATGGACCAGCAGCTTGCTCGGATGCCTCGGTCGAGGCATGGCAGTTAGGCCGGTGCCGCATCACTTTTGCAGTGTGCGTCAATGCGGCATGTGGAATATCGAGAAACTGGACAAGCACAAGCAGCCAATCAATCGGATGCTTGAAACAGCAGTCGTGCTGGAGACCCATGCAGTTTGCGAGGCAGCGGTGAGCGGGCTTGCTGGTTTAGACAGTTCAACGCCGGTCACATCACCGTGAATGGAATGATTGCTGCAGCACGCTGCTTGCGTTACTCAGGACCGGATTGCCGCAGGCAAGCCGAGATGACCACATGACGGTACAAGGTCGCAGCAAGCTATTTTTCGGCCACTTTATCATCACGTCCCGCACTCGCCTTTCCGTTCCACAATCGTACAGAGGACCGCCCTCATCACTTACAAGACAAGCTCACGATCATGTTCGCAATGGCAGGTCTGGACCTCCCCTATCGCAGTCGAAAGGATGCATCTCGAGCTTCAAGCGTCCGCGGCTTTACTCGACGTCGTCATGGTACCGGGCCCACATCAGGGATGGATCAGCAGCTCTGGATGCCACCGATGAATCCAGATCTCTGGCGTCGCGACTCTGGTGGTCGGAGCGCCGCAACAGGGACCAACTTTAACAGGTTCCAGGATCTTGACATCTTGCCTCCGCCGCAAGCCATGCGATTTCAGAATCAATATCAATACGGCGGCAGCGAGAGCAGCGATGGTCGGCATGGAAGGATTGCAAAAGATCGTGGTGATCATGGTTCGCGAGAGGCTGTGCCATTCGATCAGGCTGCGGATGCACTGTGCCAAGCTTTGCACTTCGCAATCAAGCACTGCAAGAACATTCGCGACAGCTTCGACAAGGAGGTTGCGGGGTCAACCATCGCGTCGTGGGTCCCGCCGAAAATGTTGGACGGATTATGGTCTATGAAGCTAAGCTGGGATGGCATCGACCAGAGCGCGACAGTGAACAAGCCAAATCTGCAGCGCACACCTGAGACTGTTACGTACAAGGTCGTCATATCGAATTTGCTCAAGGCTCTCGAAGACCTCAAACATTGCGGGAGACCCAGAGTCGAGTATCTGGAGGAAGCAGAATACACGCTGAGTCCCGAGGTCTTTCGCAACACGATGAAGAAGCTGGAGTGCATCATGTCAGGTATTGAAGAGCTAACGCGATCGGTCAGGAGCGACCGCTCGCTTATGGAGCACCTGGTCAAGGATTTGACTGCTGCCGCGGCTTTGCTTGGAGAGGTGGAGGATCTGTGGCTCCCAGCTCGGAAGCAACGTAAGGCGGAGAAGGCACGGGCGAAATGGGAGGGTGAGGACTACGCCTGGGCTGAGTATGAGTAGGGTCACTGGTCATCGCGCCCTACTTGGTGCACAGACCCTCCCAATCTAAAATGTCATCAGCATGCAGAATCAAGATATGCAAAAGCTCGAAGCTTACCGAACACAGTCCTCTCAGCATTCCGCCTACTAACAACCACCTCATCACCAACGCGTATCACGCGCCCCTCACTCTTCGGATCAAGGAACGAATACCTTCCAAACACCGGACTCCACTTCGTCCCCGGATCAACCCTCCGATCCTTACTCAGCTTCTTCAGCATACTTCCCGTCTCCCCTGGCGTCACACCCTCGCCAGTATCATAATCGATATTGATACTCTTGCACCTCCCGCAATTCTGCTCGCACTGAATCACCGTATCGCCACCAATGACAATCTCGCCCCAGAAGTCTTCCTCCCAGGCTTCCGAAGCGCCGGAAACGACAACGTTGGGCCGGAATTTCAGGATGTCCATGTTTTCGCCTGGCGGGAGGCGGGCATCGATGTCTTCCATGGATTTCGAGGAAGCGATGAGGTAGGGTGCGCAGTCGGCGAAGGTGACGCGGTGTTCTTGAGCGCCACCGTAGACGAGTTTTGTGGCTTTTGCCGTGAGTGAGCCTAGCCAGCTGGTCCCGTTGCTTGACTGTTGTCTGTTGCCGCTGGTGGACATGAGGACTTTGCGGAGAGTTTCGCCGATGTAGACGAGCATGACGGGGTACCCCAGGCGTTCGGTGAGCCAGTCGCTGTACTGATGCGGCATTTTGTAGGCCTTGGTCGGGCTGAGATGCATCGTGACTTCCACCTCTTCCAGGCCCTCCGTCTTTGGTTTCAACGGTATTTCAATCGAGCTCGGGTCGCCTTCGTGAGGTCTATGGTGGATGGTGATTTTGCCTCTGAGCACGTCGCCGTCGTTAGGGATGTCGATTTCCGGGAAGAAGCGAGCCATTTGTGGGAAATGTGCGATTGCCATGATTTTGTGGCTGCCGTCATCTTGAATTTTGAGCACCAGATATCGTCTGTCCCATGGGAAGCCGTATTTCGTGACGGTAGTGGAGTCCAGTTGCTGGGCTCTCATGCCCTTGACTGGGTAGTGTAGGATGCTTACTACCTTCATGTTGTGAGTGGAGATTGGTCAGTATAGGAATCGTATGTCGTCGACTCAGAACAAGTTCATCTGGTGGACTTGACACAATAATGTCTCTGTTACCGGGCAATGAAGAGGGGTCACTGGGATAAGCTTCGCTTCGGCCGGCCGTCGAGGAGGAAGGAGGCAAGCTGTCACTCAGCCATTGATGAGGCGATGCTCAATCTCTTAATCATCATCCCGTCCCTTTCATTGATCAACGCATGGCGCCAGTCACTGCGGGTGGTCTTGTCGACGATCACGATGGCGAAAGGCCGGCGTCTGCATGTCCAGTGCCAAGGCCATGGCCACCAGGAATATGATTCGGACAAGATACCTGGGACAAGCCCAATTCGCTCATCTGCCCTCACTGTTGATACGTGGGCAGCATTGCAACAAGGGGTGCATTCACCCTTCATAGTCTGCATGTTGTAGACGACACCACAGCGACGGCTCTGGGAACACGCGAGGCATTTCACTCTCCTTCAACACGAGCTGACTGCATCATGACCTCGACGCACCATCCAAAGCACCGTCTACAGCCCCACTCAACCCACCGCACCGCCCCTCCCTACAGCGCTCGGCCTATCCCTCAGTATCTCGACCACATCCCCAATCGCCACCTCAAACGCATCCTTCACCTCCAGACTCGAAACCTGCATCCACCCCAGCGCCGCACTCACCTTCCTCTCCGCAAGCGCCTTCGCCTCACCCTTCTCCACCTGCTCCTGCGACGCCGTGAATCCGATCCCTGGACCACCAGGAAACATGAACGGGTCGTCAAGGTCACCTGTCACGCTCCTGCGTACCTCTTCGATACTTGCGTCTCTATACGCATCCAGACCAAAGAGCAAGCATGCAGCTGTCCTCAATGCGACGGGCTGCAAGGTCTCGCCCGCGGCTTCGAAGAAGTGGATCGCTTTGATGATGTTGGTGAGAGCCCAGTCCGCTTCGTTGCCTGTGAAGGGGATTGTGAAGGGCATGGTGACTGCTGATGTTCTGATCTGAGAAACGTGGCGAGCATATATGGTTGCCCGCACTCAAAGCAGCCGACAGCATTCTTTGCTATCCGATGGCGCCCCTTCAGATGTAGCAAACTGCCCACAAACACTCAGACAGTCCTTTCGTCTCTTCAACCTAGAATTTTGGCTAACGGCCCACACAATGCATCTGACCTTGCTGGCGCAAGAGCGCTCGCGCCCACAGGACGGATCAAGAAGGGGCGAGACCGCAAAACGCCACGAACGTCAAATCACTGCCGCAGCTTGAACCACGGTCGAGAATTCTACTGAGCAACCGCAAGACATGATGACCGCTTTATACCCGACCACCACCAACCGCTCTCTTCCAACGATCGCTTCAACCCCTCGTCAACCACCTCAATCCACCCTAACGCCATCCCGAAATGCCTCTCCGCCTTTGCTCTCGCGTATCTGCACTTTCGCGTCCTCTGATCAGCGTCCCCATCTGGAAACAAGGAAGGGGTGTTGACCTGACCATTGACATCCCTTCTAGAGAGCACGTAAAAGTACTACCTATAACAACCGAACCCCGCCCCCCCCCTTTTTTGAAAATTAAAACCTGCCATCGCCCTGCAAGCCTCAAACTCGTGCCTTTCCCCGAACCCTTCATTGGCAAAGAAGACTGCATCGGCACCAACTTCCCCTTAAACGGCCTCCGGGGCTACAGCCACGCTGCCAGCTCGAGCAGAACATGCGGAATTTATTCATAGCAAGAGTCCCAGCGAACACGAGGTGCCTGCTTGCGCTTTGTCCTGACGGGAGACCTAATGTAGGACCGTAGCCGCACGAGCGAAATAAGTGCTTTCTATCGGTAGCAAGCGCCGAAGGCACCGGGACGAGTGAGAGAGGTAGCTCATATCTGACTCTGACCGTCTCGGCGTGGGAAGGGTGTCGCACATGCACGCAGAGTGCGGCTGATCAGACAGCTGTGAGAAACCTAGGGCTGGCGAGATGCTTTCGATAGCCGCTCGCGAAATTTGTCCAACGAACGAGAAGACCTCGTGCGAAAAGGATGAGGTGTAGTAGCCTGTAGATTCCCTTCCTGATACCTCGTAGCGCAACAACAATGTCGGTGACCCTGGCGTCCCAACATCCAGGTACTTCCTCTGGCCCAGCACGCCATGGTGATACTCCTCCTCTCCGCCGACACGCTAATGGCTAATATACTGAAACACCGCACTAACATCACTCTCCTGACACTCCTGCCTCAACAACAAATCCTGGATCCTCCCCATCGGCCCCTCGGCCCCATCATTCACCATATGATTCCAGCTACTCGTGTCTCCATACAACATCGCCGGCGCCTTGATCACCTGCCTCCCCTCCTTGCACCTCTTGCACTTGAACTTATCATGCGTATCGCTTCTCGTCCCCGGCTTGTACTGGAACAACTCTCTCAGATTGTCCAGACTGAAATGCCTCTCCACGTCCTCGGCACTGTCGACGACACAGGAAGAGAGGGATTGTTTGTGGGATTGTCTCTGGAAGATCTTCTCTTCGATCGTGCCAGTGGCAATGAAGCGGTAGACAAAACAATCCTTCTTCTGCCCGTCACGCCACACGCGGGCGAGGGCTTGCTGATCGGCTGCTGGATTCCAGTCCGGATCGAAGAGGACGAGGCGGTTGGCGCCGATGAGGTTCAGACCGCAGCCGCCGGCTTTGGAGGAGAGGAGGAAGACGAATTCGGGTCCTTCGGGGTCGTTGAACTTGTCGACGAGTTTTTGGCGTTTGTTGACGTTCATCGTTCCGTCCAGACGTAAGCATCCGTAAGAGCGATTGCGGCACAATTTCTCAAAGACGTCGAGGGTCTGAGTGTAGTTTGAGATCAGCACGATCTTGTCGTTCGTGTCTTGACGCATGCGAGCGAGCATGCGGTCGAGGACCTGCATTTTGCCCGAGTACCAGGGCTTGACTTCGCGGTCACGGCCGCGGGCGTCTTTGGGCACAAAGTCTTCTGGGAACATGCCTTCGCAGCCGGGGAGATCGTCTGGGAGGTTCAGAAGGTCGGGGTGGTTGCAGAGCTTTTTGAGGAGGCCGATGGCTTTGAGTGGTTGGGAGCCTTTGCCGCGGAGGAGAGATTGGATTTCGGGTGATTTGATGAAGTAGTTGTAGAGGTCTAGTTGGAAGGGTGCGAGGTTGCAGAAGACGACGTGCTCGTACTTGACGGGGAGGTATTTGGAGAGGATGTCGTTGGTGCGGCGGATGATGAATTTGTTGACGAGTGTTAGGAGCTCGGCAAGGCGTTCGTTGCCTTTCTGCACGTCTGCATCGCTTCCGTCGGCGTCACGGCCACGAAGGATGGGTATCTCGTATTGCTTGCGGAATTCTTGGTGTGTACCAAGGTATCCTGGATTTGCGAAGTTGAGCAGCGCGAAGTATTCTGAGAGATCATTCTGAATGGGTGTGCCGGACAAGATGACGCGCTTCTTGACATTCAGACCATTTAGCGCTTCGAACGTCTGAGACTCGCCGTTCTTGAGACGATGTCCTTCATCGCAGAGCATAAGGCCAATCGGTGTGCCTGCTAGCTCTTGCACGTAGAGGCGAAGAGTCTCGTAAGACACGATGAGGACAGGGCGAACGACGGCTCGACCAGTAGCTGAAGCCCACTGTCGCATCTGGATCGTCAATTCCTCCTTGGAAGCTTTCCCATCGACAGCAAACGGGTTGATGGCATCCGGGCCGAGCCACTTGACGAGCTCGTTGGCCCAGTTGCGGACCAGACTGGATGGGCATGCAATCACGCACTTCTGGATGGTGCCTCTGCCAGCGTCGGGTGACTGCTTGAGCAGTGTCCACATCAGGGTGATGCATTGCAGCGTCTTGCCCAACCCCATCTCGTCTGCCATGATGCAGCCCTGCGCATGTTCGTCAAGCAAACCAGTCGTACATCGGTAGAGGAATTTGACCCCCTCGACCTGATGAGGCCTGAGGACCTTGGCTAGCCGTGGATCAATCACAACCGGCACTTTCGGTCGCTCGTCCTTGTCGACCTTCTTGATGCCCAAGATGTCAGCCAGACTCTTGTGCATAGGACCCTGCTCTTCTTGCTTCTCCTCCTGCACCTGCGACCCGCTCGCCTGAACCTTCAGCGCCTCTTCCGCCGCCTTCTGCTCCGGCTTCCCATCGACCGTCGGATCGTAGAGGACAATGGCGAATTCGCCGCTGGGATCATGCAGTGGCTTGGCGACGAAGACTGCACCTTGTCGCAGGCCTAACAGCGGTGGCGGACGCGAGCTGTTGTACCCCCCCGCATCCTTGTTCTTCAACGGCACACTGAAGCGCGCTCGCATCATGACCTCCTTGTCCTTGGGCTTGAACACGGGGAATCGGTTGATGTCCCTCGTCGCGAGCGCCAGACGGTCATCGTTGCTGTAGGGTCTGTCCTCCTCCGTGCTGCCATCGCCGCCCGCGCCCCCATCTCCGCCCCCGCCCCCGCCGGAGTAGTCGACCTTCCGTCTCTTCCGCCTCGGCTTCTCTGACACTCGAGTCGGCGTGTTCGACCCCGGACACCTGAACGGCTTGATCAGGCGGTCAGCTGATTGCGGTGTGCCGCCGTACAGTCGACCTCGAGGCTTGTGTGCGATCTGCGAGGGCGGAACGTTCTCCTTGTCCGCGACGACCATACTGTGCGTGGCGGTGTAGGTGCACTGCGACGCGATGCTTCGCGTATGCAGGACTGTCAGTGGCAGAATCGCCACGCGACGCGGCACTAAGAAACGCGCTAAGCTCGCGGATCACATGACTGTGTCTCGAGGATACATGTAAGTTGTCTGCGCAACTCTGCTACACTCTCTATCGGCATCTTAGCCTCGCATCAGTGTCGTGGTCTTTCAGCGTCGCCGAGACGACCACATAGCCCTGCGGACCAAATCTGCTACATGGAGGGTTGCTCCCTTGACCAACTCTCGTTACTCTCTACACTGCTCACAAAGCGTATTCAATGGCTGCAAAACGCCTTTCCGTTATTCGGGTTGCCAGCTTGATCAATCGGGCTGCATTCGCCGTTGAGGTTTCTGCACGGGTTGGACTATAACAGCATTTGTTGATCAGCGGTACTACAACGCTTCCGGGCCTCTGAGCACCACAAGAGACTCGCTTTCGGGCTGCCACGGTGTCTCACTTACCGCGAGGCAAGCATGCGGCTTACCTCCAAGCTTTTTGCGGTCGGCGTTAGGGTAGCAGGTGCCGATATCGTCGCGCCGTTCTCCTACGCTGCACGTCTGTTCAAAGAAATCCAACGTGGTTAGCTGCCTGTCCTCGTGCTGGATATAAAGGTCGAACAGGCATACCCAGCCGTCTTTTGCGGAGACTGCACCCCCGAAGAGTCCCAAGAGCATGATAGCCTTCATTGTAGCAGTGCACTTCTGTCCTGGTCTTTGGGTATTGAGATCTCGCGGCACTGCTTCACTGTCCCTACATCGATAACAAAGGAGAAAGTCTTATAGACTTCTGTGCGCAATGATTTGGGACAATGATTTCGCGGTCTAGATAGCGTCTTAATTTGTAGTCGATCAAACACCGCCCAGACATCGACTCAGGGACAATGATTTCGCGGTCTAGATGGTGTCTTATTGACTCAAGGTCGATCAGACACCGCCCAGACATCGACTCAGGGCACAGCAGACTTTGACTGACCAACAGCATCTTAGATCTCACAGGCAAAGTCTCTGGCCGGCATAGGCAGTATTCCGAGAGGTCCGTCTGGATGGTATGTGAACGACGATGATAGGCAAAATTTCTGTGTAGCATGGTAAACAGCGGCGAGGATACGTGGATCGCGAACAGGACCCGAACGACAGTCAGGTCTACAAGAAATGTCATGCCGCCGTAACTACTTAATTCAGGCTGACTCCCAAGCAGCAGGGAACGGCTTGCATGAACTGGATCTCAGCAAATATGTGCTCAGGCTGTTGCAGTCAGGATAGCGGTCCATAATGTAAGCGGCATTGTTCGAGACTCGATGTGCAGCAGCGTGCGAGCCCTCGTGGCCCGTTCAAGCTCGTGACGGTCGTGCAAGCTGCCATCCAATACATACGATCCACTGCCGCTATCTGCAGTCCGGTTCCGGTGGTATCGTCCTTGACGATGCACAACGATCGACCAAGAGCTAGACTTCTCCGATCATGCCACAAAGCAATGGCGCATCCCAAATAGCGGGCAGCATGTTTTCCCGGTGACGCTGAAGCGCTCATGGGCTCGTAAGGGTGATTGAAGTTTCGGAGCGTCAGGCGTAGCTCAGTGTCTGTAGGGTTGTTGCTAGTACTCCTTGTGTCGCTCATCGCCACATATCGAGCGCTCATTGTTGATATCTCCGATGAAGGCTAGATGCATTTCGGGCAAACATCGTTGACTCGAAAAGACGATCGTAGCGCAGGCGTAGCCGGAAGCAGAGAGATTTTGCGGCTGGATCATTTCCTAGGTGATGGCTGCATGAGGAGCGGCAGACAGCCTCCAGAAACCGGCGTGTACGCGGACGGGTCTTCTGATCGTGCGTGTCTTTGGGCTGGGCTGGAGTGGTGTTCTTGCAAGTGCACTCAAAGTCAAGTCGTCTGTCGTCGCGTGGAAGCATGAGCGCAGTGATGGGAGGAGTACATCGAAGGGGACGAAGCAGGAGATATCTCCTACTGCCTTACGGTCACATGCTTTGAAGACGACTCAACACGAGGAAGCAGAGTTCGTAGTTAGCAATAAATGCACCATCAGCCCCATGTCAACTGGATCATCTGGGCATGACTCGTCTGTGGAAGGAGTGAGTCATGTCTTCGGCCTTTCCCACAGCTACATGCAACATTGTGCAGGACAAATTGCCTCTCCACGACTTTTGATCGCGTCTCCAACACCGCGCGACAGTGATCTGCACCTCCATCACCACCCATTGACATTTCTATACGTCCGCAACGCTGGTCGCATGAATACCTACCACCATGCAGCATCCTTATCATGGCGTCGCGCAGCCTCTGGTATGTACCCCCCTCTCCTTCCCCTCTCCGCCCCGCCGGCCTATCATCTCACCTGTCGCGCACGCCCAGCTAACACATCTCCCCGCTAGCAAAACCACGTCCATCTCATCTCCGGCCACCGCTACCCCATCATGCAGCACCTGTCCCTCGAGCAGGCCTATCGCTACCTCGTCGATGTCACCCAGATCGTCAAGCAGCTGGCGTCGATGTCGTGGCAGTACGTCCAGGCCCCTCCCGACGGCACCATCTGGCTCGAATGGCTTGCGCCGGAGCGCATGCACCCTGGCAGCCGCTTCCCCTCTGATGGCTACGTGTGGGCCGACGACGAGCAAGTATTTCGCCAAGACTTCAACGGATACACCATCGAGGTCTGCAGCCATAATGTCGGCTTCAGACCCGGTGTCGACCAGGTCGCGAGCCATGCCCGGACAAGATACCATTTTGTGGCCAAGAGCCCTCAGCTGAACGCTGCTATGCCCGACCAAAGCCTGTGGATCGTGCACTATCATGAGACCCGCGGCCAGCCATTGCCAACCGCTCAGGTCCCATTCACACCACAGATGCACCAGGTCTTCAATGAGCGGAGGTGGCTGGAGAGTCAAGGCCGCCTGGAGAGGAAGGACTTTATGCTGCATGACCGCGCGAGCTGGCCCATGATTACCGTCCCCAACAGTGGCGGAGGTCATCCAGGCATGCACCCTGGTGCGCGTGGCGCCATGCAGCAGCCTGGCTTCTATCCGTCCGCCCAAAGGCCAGGCTACCCGCAGTATTATCCTCAAGGACAGGCTGGTGGTCAGGGACAGCCGGCGCCAAAGCGACAGAGACCGAATCAGTCGATCAGTGGGCCCAGTGCGGATGGCGTGCTTGACACGACTATTGAAGACGAGGAGAACACTACCATGGGCGACTTCTTTGACCACTTGACGCCGCGGGATATCAGCATGACTCGATATACCCAACATCACCGGTGGATGGAAGAGGTCTTTTCGTCACCATATGCCTCGCGCCAGATTGTGCCCACTGATCTCGGTTTGGGGCTGATGGGCGAGTTGAAGGGTCTCACCGAAGGGATTCTCGAGCCACCGAATATGGATCTCAACCTGGAGACCGACAAGCCAGCCAAGCCAAAGGAAGCAGAGCCATTCACTGCGCTCAAGAAAGAGCAGATCGAGGAGTTTAATCAACGAGTCGAGAAGCATCTTGAAGAAGGCCAGGCAGAAATTGAGCGCATGAAGGCTGAGCACGCTGCCAAGATGGCTGAATGGAAAAAGTCGAACAAGATTATGGAGGCTGAGAAGCGTCTGAGGTATGCCACGTGGAAGGGTCACGAGGCTGCGGTTCCAGCGTTCCGACTCGATGCGCCAGAGGTCATCGCTGCACAGGCGAATGGTGGGGCTGAGTACGTCGAAGATATCCTCAAAGAGGTCGAGGAATCCCTCGGCGTCAAGGTCACCACCCACAAGGATGTCAATCTAGTCGAGAAGGGCGGTTTGACTGAAGGGGAGCAACCACCTGCAAAGGCGCAAGAGGCCTCGAAGCCGATGCCACCGCAGCAGATACAGCCGCGGGCCGCCCAGAATATCCCGAATGCGCAAAACGGTGGCTTCGCCGGCACATATCATTCCGATCCTATGGCCAAGCCTGTTCCTCCCGCCGCAGCGACCAAGCCCATGGCCACGCAGTCGCAGACTGGTACTCCTCAGCCACAGACACAGGGACTCACGCCACAAGTCCCTGCTGGCGACCTGCATGACGCGATGATGGTCAACATGGACGGCATGGACGTCGACTTGCCAGCAGATGAGTTCAATTTTGACGAAGCTGCTGGTCTTGACAACCAAGAGGACGTTATGATGCCAACTGGAGGTATTGATGTCAACGCGCCGACCCAGAACGCTTCAGCAGCCGAACAAATTGGTGCGACTCATCATCAGGCGCAGCAGCAGCAGCAGCCGCAACAACCCGACAACCTGGACCCATCTACGGCACTGGGCGGCACTGACGGTGGCGACGAGACAGGCATGTTCGACCCAGGCTCTGTTGATAACACCTTTGGCGACCTCACGAACATCGAAGGTCTCGGTGACGGCGACAACGGGGACGGCTTGATCGACTTCGGCGGAGGCGACGACCCGGGGATGGGCAGTGAATTTGCCGATGCATTTGGGGATAATTTGGGCATGGGTGACAGCCAGGGCGGGCAAGGTGCAGGCGACAACGAGGGGCAGGGCAATTAGAACCTCTCTGACCTCTACGCCGGGCATTCTGTGGCGGACGAGGGCCAGGCCGATCAGCAGAACTTCTCTGACCTCTACGTCAGAGACGATATGACAAACGAAGGGCAGGGTAACTAGAACCTCTCTGACTCTTACATCAGAGATGACATGACGAACGAGGAACTGTCGGCTGCGCTGGCGAATCTGAACACGTGGCGGTATGAGCAGCGCGCCCGTGACCTTCTAGCGGGGATTGATGACTGCCAAAAGCAGCTGGCGCTCGAGGAGCAGAGGAGGCGATGCTTTTTGGCGGCTAGTGAAAATATATTGCAAAGGCTTTGAAGCGGTGCTCTGGCTGATGTCGCGGGGGCTTTGAGGACGGGGTGTGGTGCGTGGTGAGAAGCACTTCCTCGCTTTGAGGGCGGGATGTTCGCCTGCTGGGTCGGAGGGTTTGTGCTCTCTCGCGAGGTCGTGGCGGTGCTGAGGTTGGCGATATGGACGTTGAGACGACACGGAGTAGGTGGGGCCAAGGGAGGCTCGGTAGCATGGACGTCTAGCTCAATCTTGGGGAATCGAGGTTGGGAGCAGAAGGGGCTATTAATGTCTCTGTATGAAAAACTCTGTATTAGTACTCTCGATCCCAAGGTCGGAGCATGGCTGATTATGCTCCTGTCCACTTCTATCGTCATGCCCGCTTGATGCGGTGGTCTATGAGGTCAAAGGTATTGGACGTGAGATCAAGTAATTGCTTTAAGGTTGGCTGATTCCCCTTTTGACAAGCCAACGCCCCACCCTCTGGCGCTCTGCACAGCACACAGTCGCCCTCGTCCCAAGATCTTCGTCTTCTACCCCCGAGCGTCCCCGGAACAGTCTGCTCTCTGCTATCCAAGCCCACACGTCGTCTTGTCCCGCTCTCGAGCTCTCACGGAACAGCACTGCCCATGCTCTGGAGAAGAACTGCCCAAGCCCTGTGTCATCGAACTCACTTCCCATCCGAGCCTTCACGAACCAGTCCACCCGAACCAACTGCCGAAGCCCTTCATCAATCTTCCTTCCAAGCTCTCACGGAATAGTGCCCTCTCCCCCCATCCCAGGAAGCCGGCCCAAGCCCCCACCCCTCATACCCTTCCCCTCACCGCCTCCCTCCACCCCTCATATCCTCCCTCGCCACCTCGACCCTCACCCGCCTCCCCCCAGCCCGCACGCCATCCAGCTCCCTCACCGCGCCCCTCGCCTCATCGCTCCTCCAAAACTTCACAAACGCAAACCCGCCACCCTGACCACGGCCCTCCTTCACCACGACCTCCTGCACCTTATCCGCGCCAAACCCATACTCGGCGAAGAGGTCGCGGAGCCAGCCTTCGGTGCAGCGCGGGGGCAGGGGAGAAACGTGCAGAGTCTTGACGCTGGGGCGGAGGGGGCGGGCGCGGTCCGGGAGCGTCGGGCGACGCGCGATCGGCGTGCGGGGCTTCTGCTCGCGACCGTCCTTGGAGCCGTCGGGCGGGGAGCGGGGGTCGCGGGCGTAGTAGGCGGGCTTGAGGGACGAGATGGCCTTCTTTTTCGCCGCGGCGGCTAGCTGCTGCTCGTCTGCGGACGCGGCCTCCGGGCCTTCGCGGTCCGTGGGAGCGGCGGTGCTGTCAGGAGGGGAGTCGAGCTTGGCGCGCTTGTCGGTGTGCTCGATGGGGACTCCGTCGTCCTCGGCGTCGACTCTGCGCTTCTTCGCCAGAGTGGTGGCGGCAGGGCTGGCCGCGGCCGTGCCGCTCCCCAAGGACTGGAAGGTCGATCGCTTTTGTGGGGCCGCTCTCCGAGTCCGCTTGAACGGGGGCTCGTCGTCCTCATCGTCGTCTTCGGCATCGGCGGCAGCGACCTTCGCGGCACTCTTCGCCGGAGCGACTCGGTCGTGCTTGCGCTTGGTTCCAGCTGGCGCGGCTACTGCTTCGGGGATAGTGGCATCCTTCTCGGTGGGCGCCTGCACCTTGCGCTTCTTGGTGGCCGCAGCCGCTTGCTCAGCCTTGGTGGACGCCTTGCGCTTCTTGTTCACCCTCGTCGGCTCCTCGAGAGCTTCATGGACTTCCTCCTCGACATCCTCTTCCTTCGGCCTCTTGCGCCTGTACGTCTTGCCCTGAGATTCTGCCGCCGCTTGCTTGACGTCTTCCGGGTCAGGAAGATCATCGCTGTTGAGGTCATGCCTCAGCCACACCTTCACGCCCTCAGCCTGGTACGCGTCAAGCACGACGTCCAGCTGGGCCCTGTACTTCTTGAGAGCGCTCACCCCTAGACCTTGTGACAGCATCGCGCCATCGCGGTATGCCTGGTACCGCTTCTCGAGGTCGTGCAGCTCTGTTGTGAGCTTGCGGACAGTCATTGGCTTCTTCTTGGCTGCAGGTGCTGGTGTGGATGTGATGCTCCCACTCGGCTGCTGAACAGTGACCGATGCCTGCCCCTGTGTGGCAGATGACGCGCTTGTCGTCACTGGAGCGGGCACACTTGTTGCCGGGCTTGCTTGCTTCTCTTGCTCCTCGATGTCTTTCATCGTCGCTTCCAGCTTGTTCACCTTGTTCAAGGCTGGCTCGAGAAGGCTCTTGAGCCCTCCGATCAGATTGTTGACATCTCGCTGCTTCGCCATCCAGTTCAACCGGTCGTGGTAGCCGTAGTGTCGGAAACTGATCTGGTTCTCTTTCTCGAGCTTGTCCAGATCTCTCTCGGCTTTGCGGATGGACTTCTCAAAATCTGCAACCTCGCCCTTCGCTCTCATGAGATTGCCCAGGACCTTGTTGCGATCCTCTTTCTTGGGCATCGCGCGGTTGGCTTGGGTGCTGTTCACACGGAAATACATCTTTGGAAGTGCCTAGGAGAGAGCTTTGGCAGGACGGACTCGGTGATGATGGTGTTGGATGGTCTTGATGTCGGGAGCCAGGTTCGATCAGAAGTGTGTGTGAGGCGGGTGTGAATGGTGTATGCTCGAAGCGGCCTTTGCGGTCTGCTGTGAGCTGTGAGAATCTGTGTCTATCGCTGGTGAAGCGGCGGACGAATCAAAGTCCCTGACCGTGTTGATGGTTTGTTGATCGAGAGATGAAAGTCGCCAAGAATGTTTTTGAAAGTCGTCGAGTCGTTTAAAGTCTCGAAAAGTGTGAGAACGCGACGCACTTTCACAAAACAATCTGTTGTCCGACAAAAGCCGAATCCGAGCCATTGACAAAAATGGAAGGAGCGGAAGATCACTCGACCAATCAGAGTCGCGCAGAGCGACTGCCAGCTACCCTTCCGAATAAGAACAATAATAAGTTCCACGATGACGGTAGCAGGCGATCAAGGTCAGGCGAATTGAGTAGGCAGACTCGATTGCGCAATGGTGTATATAGAATGCACGGATGTGGATGTGAAAACCTACGGCACTATCATCTTTTGCAGGAGCGTGGACTGTCCGAAGGTAAGAATGAAAGACAAAGAAAGCAAAGCGCACACTTGGCTGTCTGAGACACTTGACCGAAAATGAAGGATGAAGTCCAGCTTGAGCGGACCTCTTGCCTTGCCGCTACGAGCTCACACAGTCATCGCGTCGTTTGAATCAAGGCAGACTGACCTCGCATCGTCCTTGACAGATCCGCCGCACAAGCAGGTCGAGATGAGAGTGGAAGGGTCATCTGGCTGAGCCGCTGCAAAGCGTGTGATTATGGGACAAGCCTGTGATGCGCTGCACTACAACAGTGCAATCTTGAGCTGTTTGCTAGGAGGTGTCCGGCCTGGCGCTTTGCGCTGCAAAGGCATTTCAGCTGAAAGTCTTGATCGCAGCGCTGGAGTTGTTGAGACGGTGTCGCTCGTTCATGTTTGAGCTCCCTGTCGTAGTCTCAACTTCACTCGCTAATGTACTGGGTATCGTCAGCGCTCGACGTTGTCCGGAAGCATCACGCCGATTGTTCCATTGTCTTGATTCGGCCAGCACTCACGGCTAGCAGGATGCCAGACCACTGTGAGTTTTGCTGCTGATCAGGTGTTGCTGCTGCATCGTCGCTTGCCATAGCTTTGGAGCATACTATGGTTTGGCGGGAAGATTGCGAATTGCTGTGATCCTCTCACCGGCCAGCGCAGTCTGAAATGCTCGATGGAAGGCGGAGATCTGCAGGAACTCCATGACCGCGCAGTTTGTCGCTGACTGGACTACATCGATACATCTCGGAGCTCTTCCCGTCCTGTCTGGTACGGAACTCAGGCGCGTGCACCCGTATTCCACCTTGCGCCGCTAGTCAAGCCCAGTCGTGGTTGCACAGATGCTCAGGAAGACGAAGTCCCACAATGACATCTCCTAGACACCTGCAACGGGTGTATACAGCGACGAGACTACCTGACGACCGGGCCTTGAGTGAGAGTAATCCATCACAGTGAGTGAACGGCCACATGTCAAAGATAGCGTGGTCTCGTGACCGATGGACGCCCGAGACGCTGGCAGATCTCGGCAAAGTCCTGGACTGGTTCGGTCGCACAGACACCCCAGAGATGCGTACACACCGGCGTGCGGCTTACCTTTCCAGGAAGGCGCGGAATTTGGACACGTGCGAACATGCGGCTGCGGTCCTGCGGATCCACGCGTCCGGTGCATCGGCTCCTGCAGCTAAGAATGCTGGCTCTCGAGTCTAGCCGCGACGGAGACGCGCTTGAGAACAGACGTTTCTGGTTTGTCTGAAGGGAAGATCTGCCAACGGCTCTTGCGACAAGAGATGCAGGCGGACGAGATGGTGCCGGCAATGCGATGCCGAGAGGGACCAGGTTGATCTGTCCCATGTCAGCATCGTCGGCAGCTTTCCAAAATCTACATGAGCCGAGCTGGGCAGAGCGCGTGAAGCGCCCGGCGCGATGGGATGTGCCAGCGCGAACATGGCCCTTCACGGCTGTCATGATCAGCGCGCGCCGATCCCTGGCCCTGCGTGTTGGCGAGGTTCCTTGGCAATGAGCATCGCATGCTGGCAGACCGGTTGTCGGTGTGACACGGGCGGGGGAGGAAAGTCTTGCCAAGCAGCAACGGCGTGGGCTGTCGGGGCGCTGGAGACAGACAGAGATGTATCACTGATCATCTGAGACGTGTTCCAGCAGGACGCGCGGGCGGTGCCATTGTGCGAAGCGGCGTGGGTGTCCTGATTTGGCGGCGTGCATGGATGGCATCCGGCGGTGATAGATACACAGCAGCTCAACACGAGAATGGATCTCGTTGGTCGCGCGCCGGGCCGCAACAGCGCTTCCATGTCGCTGGGAGGACAAACAGCCGCCCCAACAGCGGGGCCTCGGCGGTGCCGCGAGCAGTTGGCGATGGATGGAAGGAATATACAGACATGTCGATCGATCAACAAGTCAAATGACCATTCACCATTCACCATTCACCATTCCCAATTCACCATCACCATTCCCAATTCACCATTCACCATCCCCAATTCCCAATTCGCCATTCACCATTCCCAATTCGCCTTTTCACATTTCACCTTTCTCCCAGACCTCGCATTGGCTCGGGACACAGAGCCGGTAGCGAGACGTGCAGGAAGCAGGCAGCCAGGCTCTTCAGCATCCACCAGCATCCACCAGCATCCACCATCTCACACCATCATCCACCGGAACAGATATCAAATACCACCACCAGGCATCAGCATCGGGGCTTCCGGCTGCCCTGGACACCGTCTCCGCCACTCCGCCACTCCGCCTTCCCGCCACTCCGCCTCCCCGCCACTCCGCCCTCCGTCGATCCTGTTCCTTCCACTTTCTCCGCTGAGCCAAGCAACTGTCCTCGTTGCCCCGCCTAAAGTTTGGCCACCCTTACGCATTCATTAATCATTATCATCATATTATCATTATTACTACTATTATTATTATTCTTATCATTATTATTATTACTACGATTTGGATTTGGATTTTCATTATCATCACACGCACATCGACATCGTTTGCGACGATTCGATCCGGTCGGCGAACCCATTGCACCCTGCGACAGCTCCGCGCGGCTCGTCCGTACCGAGACCCCGTGCCGCTGCGAACACCTCGATCTTCCGCGCTCCTTATTGCTTTTCACCCTAATTTAGCCCCAGCCGGCAGCCGGTCCGCGGACAGGGTGTGCAGCGTGCTACACAACATCACAACCGCCGTGGGACCGCTGCCACCCCGGAGCCGTACGCAGCGCTCCCCACTACTGCATGTGTGCAGCGTGCTCCAGAGCACTCCCGTCGTAGAACTCATCGCAGGAAAAATACAGAAGCGGAACCAAGTCCCTGACCCCCGCCCCAAATTCTCCTTTGCGAGCTTGTGCCTCCGCACATCCCGCCCCGGCCGAACTGAGCGACACCACGCAGCAATCATGTCTCACGGCAAGATGACCTTGTACAAGCTGGTGGTCTTGGGCGACGGCGGAGTGGGCAAAACAGCGCTGACCATCCAGGTACGTGATGGGAAGAATCGGAGAGCCATCTCCGGCGTGGAAGAATGGAATTCACCACTGATCCCCCCCGCGCGCAGTTGTGTCTGAATCACTTCGTCGAGACCTACGATCCCACCATCGAGGATTCCTATCGCAAGCAGGTCCAGATCGATGGGCAGTCATGCATGCTCGAAGTGCTGGACACCGCGGGCCAAGAAGAGTACACGGCGTTGAGAGATCAGTGGATCAGGGATGGCGAGGGCTTCGTGCTGGTCTATTCCATATCATCGAGATCATCCTTCACGCGGATACAAAAATTCCATCACCAGATTCAACGGGTGAAAGAGGCAGCATCGGCAGGCTCCCCAACATATCCCGGGTCACCATTGTCACAAACCATGGGCAGCTCGACCCTGGGACCGGCCCCCGTCATGCTCGTCGGCAACAAGTGCGACCGAGTCACAGAGCGGGAGGTCTCGACGCAGGAGGGAAGCGCACTGGCGAAACAGCTGAACTGCGACTTTGTGGAAGCCTCGGCCAAGAATTGTGTCAACGTCGAGAAGGCCTTTTACGATGTCGTTCGACAGCTGCGGAAGCAGAGAGCGAGCGCCCCACGCGAATCAGGCAGAGGTCGCACGCACTATGAGGAAGTCTACCGGCCGAAAGAAGGCCACAACGACCGATACTACCCGTCCAGCAGAGGGTCGAGACGAGACAGGCATCGCTCGTCCAAGTCGAAATCGTCGAAATGCGTTATCTTATGAAAACAAGCATGGTCCGCGGCAATCTGAACTGCCGGCCGCGCAAGCGCAAGCATCATTGCAGATCTGGTGGGGCTGGGATGGCGCTGAGACGGCGCTTGGCTGAACACACTTTCTGGGCGGGCAAGGGTCCCCCGTGGCTGGAGCTGGGGATCGTGGTCCGTGGCCACGACCGGAAACCCGTGCACTTGCGCCCCCACGTGCAGCGAGGCGGGCCCACGGGGGTGGGGGGGAAGGGGAAACGGTCTACAGCCATGGACTTTTTTTTGAAGATAACCGCTCGTCTCAGACTGAAGCCCCGTAGTGAGGGGTCCCCGCAATAATAATGCTACGGCTGGTTGAAGTGGCTTATCGCCATCGCTCCTGGCCCCCCTCCCACCATCCATTGGAGGAAACCGAACGACCACAGAGAGACAGAGAGAGAGACAGAGAGAGAGGGGGGAGGTCCTGTGAACCGTCAATTCGGAAGGGCAAACCACCCAGCATCGGGGAGAAGACCTGGGCGGAGGATTTCGCCCACAAGCAGTTTTGCACGAGGCGTGGGACAATAATCGCAGCAGTCTCGTGCGGCAGCGGGTGCGGAGGGGGGGGCGCGTCGTTCCTTGATGAGTAGAGCGGCAGGTACGACGCCTATTCTCTTTTTTTTTGGTTTTGTTTCTACACTGCCCAGGATGTTGGGAAGGCCCGCTCGCAGTGGATTTCAAATAGTAAACCTTTGGACAGAGAGGGAGACCATAATAATCAGATCTGAAATAATAGTCGCGCGATATATATATATATATATATATATATATATATTTGTACAGTCCAGGCTCAGATCTTCCCATCCCCTGGTGAGTTGTAGCTGAGAAAGTGGCTAAAGCTCACGAAGCATGCAAGGTCTTGTGTGGCCACTTTCGCACATTATTCTGTTCCACACCGGAGGGAGGGTGACCAGTGTGCACTCACTCGGCTGGCTCGTGCGTGGAAAAAGGATCGGGATCAGACAAAAAAGCACACTGACTACGGACGACCCTCATCACGAAACTGTCGGCCTTCTATTCGTCATGGATCTCCGTTTCCCCTCTGCCGTCGCTTCCGCTCTGCGTCCGCCCGCCTCCTTTCCGCCTTCCGCTCCGCCCGCTCCTTCTTCGCTCTCCGCCACTGCATGCCGTACAGCATACTCACGATGGGCGCCGCGAGCGACAGCAGCAGTAGCAGCGCCCACGTCGTGTACGCCCAGCCGTTCCCCATGGCATCGGTCATGGGCGTGACGGCGGCGGTGGCGGCCGCGCCGAGCAAGCACCGAACGAGATTGTTGGCGGCGGTGGCGGTGGCGGGCTGGCCGGAGTAGAGGTCGACCATGAGGATGGTCAAGCATTGCGAGACGCCGATGACGCAGAAGCCGAACACGAACAAGATGACGGCCGGGCCGGCCAGGGAGGCCTTGTGGTCCATCGTCCAGCCGTAGCCGATGAGCGCGGCGCCGGCGAGGACGCCCAGGGGCACGGCGATCTGCAGGCGCGCTTGCTCGATGGGGAAGGCGGAGAAGTCCGTCTGGCGGTTCTTGCGCATGGGGAAGTCCAGCCGCTTGGCGCGTCGGCGGTAGTTCCAGTCGACCAGCTTGCCGATGGTGAAGACCGAGGCGACGCTGCCGGCGCCCATGGGAAGGAACATCAGCGACACGTCGAGGTCGTCGAAGCCACACAGGCGGCCAAAGGCCAGGGACGCGCCGGTCGAGAGGGCGTAGAAGCAGGAGAGGGCCAGGCCGATGGAGAGGAGGAGGATGGCGGTCTCCAAGTCCGCCAGGACGATCAGTGTTCCCACCGGGTTGGGCACGCTGATTTTGTAATTCTTCCTCAATTCGGCCTGCTTCTCGCGGTCGACGGGTATGCCTCTTTTGGCTCTGTCCTGGAAACGCCCCATGTCGGTCAGGTTTGGCAGCATGCGTAGGAACAAAAGCGCGAAGTAGTTGTTCTGCAGCGACAAAGCCAGGTTCGCGATGATGTAGATGGTGAAGCAGATGAAATACGCCGGGCGACGGCCTGCCTTGTCGCTGAACCCCGCAATCATCATGGGCGCCAGGCCTTGCACGATGAGGTAGGTGGTGACGGTCAGGTTGACCCGGGAGCTGGAGACATGCAGGGAGTGTGCGATCTGGGTGAGAGCAGGATAGTAGATGGACCCGGTCATGGGCGAGAAGCAAGAGGCGAACGACGCGGCAGCGATGAGAGCGCGCTTCTGCGATTTGGTGAAGGCGGAGTAGTCTTCTTTGGCAAGCATGTCCGGTGCCGGGCGTTCTGTCGCCGGCTCTGGCTCTCGCTCCGTGGGGCGTGCCTGCTCCTTCTCTGCGCCGCGGTCATCGTCCGTCCCATCCTCGATCGCGGGATCGCCGGGACCTTCTGCTTCTGCTGCCGCCGACGACGGGTCCAGTGCTGGGGCGTCTCCATGGGGATCAGCCCGCGTTTAGCCAATGTGGAAACGGGTCCGCGGTGGTGCATCCCGCTGGGGGCCGATCAGGGTGTCGGTGTCGGTGGCGGACATTCAGTCCTTGACGTGCGTGGGTGCGTGGGTGCCGATGTCGGGGTGGGCCGAGGTCGGAGAGCTTCTTGAATCTTGGTGGCTCCATATTGATGACGGAATAGCTCAATATTGATGGTTGAGTGGCTCAATATGGATGATTGAATGGCTCAATTTGGACGATTGGAGAGCCCCATATTGATGATTGGATCGCTCAATATTGATGACTGAATAGCTCAACATGGATGATTGGAGAGCCCCATATTGATGATTGACGGTGTATCACCAGAAATCGTGCGCTCCGTCATACCGCATTTCCCTCTGTTCAACTGTCGTGATGAGAGCCAAAAACCAAAGCCGCACTGGCGACCTCCGACGTGTCTCCCAACCGGCCGAGTCGCCAAAACCCTTCACCAGCAACATCAGCCTACATCCCCTCTCCATCAATCTGACAATTGTCACTGCCACAAATAAGAATAGCTCCGAGACCACGTAGAGCACAGCCAAGCCTCGTGAAGATGTCGGCCAAAACTGTCCAACGTCGCACCGCCGAAGCGCTAGTGCAGGCCTTCAACGCCATGGACGTCGACAAGATCATCTCGTATCGCACCCCCGACTGCCAACGGATCATCCTGCCCGCCTCTCTCAACCACCCGCCGACAGACAACCAGCAATACGAGACGAGTCTCCGGAACCTCCAAGCCATCTTCAGCAATTTCGAGCTGACCATCCAGGACGTCGTCGAGGACGTCATCGCTCGCCGCGTCGTCATGTACTTGCGGGCCAGAGCCGACACGGAGGCCGGCGAGTACGTCAACGAGTACATGTGGACCCTCGACTTTGACGAGCGCGGAGAGAGCGTGGTGCGCTCGACGGAATTCGTGGATGCCGTCGTCAATCTCGAGTTCTGGCCGAAGCTGGCGGCGGCGATGCGCGAGCATGCTCAGCAGCAGCGCCGTCCGACTCCGATGGACGGGCGGGAGGAGTGAACGCACGACATCCCGCAGAAGAAGAAATCAAGAATCTGTGATTCGTCACTGATAGCCATGAATCATGGACGGCGACGCTGACACGATCGCTATCAATACGGTATGGTCCCCCGCTCCGCCAAGATCACGCGCCAAGGCACCTGACCTGGGAGCTATGCGCGTCAGGATAATCACAATCTCCTGAAACTCACGCGTCTCTGCCAGCGTGCGGCACAGCGATCGCAGACGCGCGACTCGCTCGTCCGGCGATTGTGTCAGCGGTGGGGGAGGCCGACCGGGTGACGACAAGAGGGGTGTGGGCGGCGGGCGGCGCACGTGGCCTTGTCATCAGGGTTGACCGTGGAGAGAAGGACGAGCTCGATGTCCATCGTGAGACTTACTAGGAGGGGGCGGGGATGTTGCTTTTCCGAGATTGCTGGTTCGGAGATGATTGGGATCGCAGATTGTGATTTGACGCGCGACGGACCAGTAGTCATAAGTAGGTGGACGCGTAGCTCCACTTCGGCAAGCACGACGTACATAGCTGATCTATTGCTACATGACCGGGAGGTGCAGATCTCACAGATACGTCGCGAGTCCGACTGTATGATCGACTGTGCAGATTGTCCGAAACCGCAAGCGTCTGCCTATCCACACCCAGTCACAACAACCCTCCCTCCCCCCCCTCACGATCACACAGCACCAATCTCTCAATCTCGCCGTGAATCCCAGTTCCGGCGGATCGAGGGTTCTGTAAAACTACACATCTCTGAGGAATGGACGTCATTCCTGTGTTCCACAACACCTAACCCTTCCACCAGGGGCCAATCGGCCAAACTGAGTATGATGAGCACGATCGCGCGCGATTGCTCTTCAAGCCGTCGTAAACCTCCTCGTGATTAGTAGAAACTCCCCAGCCGCCAGATATGCGATGCCGCGACGACGCTTCATAGGGCCTTGAGGTAGGCCGTGGCGCAGGCTCTGAGAAAGAAACTCTGGGGGCCAGTGAGTGAAGAGGCGGAGGCATGGACTTGAGGCCGCGAAGCCGTCGTTCACCTGCAGCCCAGTCTCGAGTGCGCAACAAGCACAGTGTATCTGAATGGTGCTGTAGACCCAAACGTGCATCCTCACGACAAATGCTCGATTCCCGAGATCCCATCCATCCTCTTCTCCGGCGTCTGCTTGCTCTTCCTACGCAGCAAACAGTACTGTCCCCAAACTCTCCTGAACCGTTCCGAAATGAACGGCAGATCCGGCACCCATCCCATCCTGCCGACGACCCCGGTTGAAGCAGCGTCCATGAATGGCAGACACTGCAACCTCTCCCAGTTCTCCTCATCACTGACATAGCTCGGCTCCAGCGAGGTGACTTCCGTGGACGGCAGCTGACTGTCCACGATAAACGTGCAGTATCGCACATCCGTGTACTTGCCAGGGTCCTCACGGTTCTCATCGTTCATGCCCGTCGGGACCAACCACGTCCCAGGAAAGAGTCCAAACCCTTTGCCCGCCTCGCTGAACTCACCTGGGAGTAGGCCGTCGAATTCGCTTTTGATGAACTTTGCTCGCACGCCCGGTGGCAGGAGATAGTGTGAAGGGAAGCGGTACCATTCCTTGCCGAGACAGACGGTGTCTCCTGTCTTGCTCACACCTGGGGCATGCAGAGGATGGTAGATGGCGAGGGGTGCCTGGAAGGCGGTGATCGTACCAAGAGTGCGGAAGAGCGAGAGGGCCAGGCTGGCGAAGAGGAAGATGAGGACTGTGAAGAGGCGAATCTGAACTGGAACTTTCGCAATCGCGTCCCTGGGGTCCGTGGAGCTGATGTTTGCCAGGATGATGTGCAATGACACGGCCGCGTTCAGTGCCAGTGCAGGGTAGGCGGGGTACATGAATCTCTCCTCCTTGTGTGGCTGCAGTGTGAAGATGACCAGCCAGAGGTAGAAGGGGAGGGTGAAGATGATGCCTCGAAATCGCGTCGTCTTGATCGCCCCCGATTTCATGCTGAAGTAGTGTTGCGCCAACAGCAACGGGAAGGCCAGCAGGGCGAGAAGGAGCCAGCAGTGAAAGTTGAGAAAGAGATTCCGCAGGTAGAAATGCCAGGGCTCTGTGCCGTAGATGTCGGGGCCTTTCCCTTTGGACGCCGAGAGGACATTGTACATGACGATATTCAGCGGCACGACATTCGCCCTCTTGTAGAAGAAGGCGTCCAGAGCGATTTGAGGGAAGAGGATGCAGCCGGTCCTGACGACGCCGTCCACCACGCGCCAGAACAAGGCCTCCTTACCCGCGACGTCATGCAGCAGTCCCAGCATTGCTTCTTCGAAAAGGAACGGGATGCTGAGAGCGGCGGCGAAGGGCCAGCCGATGGTGGCGGCGATGCCGAACATCCAGATTCCTTGGGCGGTGCGCAGACCGCCTCGCCAGTCCAGGAAGGCGGCGATGCCGAGGGCAGTGAAGCACATGGCGAAACTACTGGGCAGGTAGGCGACGCTGGCATGCCACAGTCCGGGGCTTGTGGCCAGGATGCCCACGAGGGTCACTGCGACGCGCGGGTTCAGCGTGGCCGCCACCTTGCTGTACAGCCTCGTCTCGCACAGCGCGCAGACGAAGGCGAGGAAGGTGCGCAGGGTGTAGAACTCCCGCACTTTCCCTCCTCGCAGCACCTTGGCCGGGAGCGTCACCATGACGTGCAGGAGGATGTAAGTCCAGCTCCGGATGGCATACTCCGGACTGTACTCCCAGGTCTGGAAGCCGTGACGGTGGGTGAGGTAGTGGGTGGGCTCCCAGTAGTTGAAGACCTCATCGCAGTCGTGGATCGGGTGGAAGAGGGCAGCGAGGGCGTGTGCGGTGAAGAGGAGGGAGAAGACGGTTTTGGGGTGGAGCAGGAAGGGCGCTTGGGGGATGAGTTGCTTGCCGGGCGCCCGTGTGGCGGGTGAGCGGGGTGGTGAGCGGGGTGGTGGTTGGGCAGGCGCATCAATGGGGGGTTTCACGCGGTGCCGAGGAATCTGTTTGGGCGGCATGGTATGTACATACTAAGAGGTGAGAATATCCCATTCTGACCTAAGCAGCCAAGCAAGTGCTGATTCATGCACGATGACGCAGTTTTGGCCGACTCGCGAAATTTTGGCTCCTCTTCGTTCCCAAGCTCATCGAAGGTACGTTCTTGTGTACAACCATTAGTCCTCGTCGGACCAATCATCACAACTTGCAACTTGCATCCTTATATCCTCCTCGCCGCAGATCCTCCTCCAGTAGACCTACCCACATTCATCCGCCAACATGGACTCCACCCTCCACCCGGCGGGAGACGCCCAAGAACCCGACTCGGAACGCTCGCCCAAGCGTATCCGCCTCGATGGCGCGCTGCACGTGACGGAAGACGTGCAAGAAGAGATGGTCGATGATGACGACGGCTGGGATGATATATATGCCGCCTCCGCGACGTCTAGAGAAGAACAGCCGTCTGCGGTAGAGATCGCCATCAACAACCCTGCCGCCCCGGACACTCCCACCATCCATTCACCATCTGCTGCTGCCCGGAATACCACGCTGGCGCACCGTTGTGCTGAGGAGCCACGTTGGGAGCTGGCGCCGGAGAACGTGCTGGTCGATACCGCGGTGGGCGATCAAGAAAATGGTGATGTGGGCGGAGCGGGCGATGTCCCCGATGGGATTCCTGCTGAGTCCTTGTATGGTGGGGATGAGCTGGTCGCCGAGGCTTGCGATGGCATGGCGGTGGATCGACCGGGGACAATTGCTATGGAGGGCATGAGCGAAGTCAACGGGCCAGAAAGCGCTGCAGGCGCGCAGGTCGTCAGCCCGCCAGCAGAGACCGTCGTCCAGGACGAGCAAACGACGCAGGCCGGGGTTGAGGTGCGAACAGTTCAAATGGCACAGTCGGAAGTGTCGACTGTAGTCGGACATGACACAACTCCTGGTGCAAGCGACGAGCACGGGAACACGCCGCAAGAGACGCAGGACGCTGGTAAACTTGAGCAAACGGAGCAAGATGTCGCAATGACAGACGAGCAGGATGACGAGCAGGAGCCGACCGCCGGCTTATTGCAAATGCTGGAGCAGGACACAACCAAGGAGCCCGCGCCGAAAGCAACGGAAGATCTCGAGTTTATGGCAGCGGCAGCAGCGCAGAACGGCAGCAAAGAAGCTGAATGGCAATTTGACTCTTCAGATGCGCAATCCTCCTCAAGCGATTCCAGCGACAGCGACTCAGATTCCGAAAGCGATAGCAGCGACGAGAGCGATGGCGGATATGAGCTGCTCGATCCTGCGACCGCAGCCAAGATTCTGATGTCGGGTGAGGGCGAGGATGGCGAGGATGGCAGTGACAAGAAGAAGGGAGGCGGTGGCGAAGGACCCAGGACCACCAATGAGCAGAAGGAGCTGGCAATTAAGAAGCCAGACGTACAGGTGAATGCCGACTCCAAGATCACGATGCTTGGGACGGTGGAAGGGGTCGTGGAGAACATGCTGCTTATCAAGGGCGCGACGCCGGGCGAGTACCAAGTGCTGGAATCTGGCTCGGTGTTGTGCAATGACAAGCGAGAGGTCTTTGGCGTGGTCGGTGATACTCTCGGACGTGTACAGGAGCCGCTCTATTCCGTCATGTTCAACAACGCGCAGGAGATTCAAGAGGCGGGCCTGGCGTATGGAAATCAAGTGTACTATGTGGACGAGCATAGCTCATATGTCTTCACGCAGCCATTGAAGAACATGAAGGGGACAGATGCCTCGAATATTCACGACGAAGAAGTCGGAGATGACGAGATCGAATTCTCCGACGACGAAGCAGAGGCGGAATGGAAGCGGCAGAGGAAGCAGGAGAGGGCGGCGAGGCGAGGGGACATGCGTGGTGGCGATGGTGGTGGCGGTAGAGGGAGAGGCCGGGGCAAATTTCCAGGCGGTCCCGGACGGACTGACAACGACTCCTTCGTCGGCAATGCAGGCAACGACGCACCGCAGCAGACTTACGGCGGTGCGCTGGCATACGACGATGGAGACGCTGAGGACGACTTCTACAAGCCGCTCAAGCGTCCAGATAATCTGCCCGAAATCATGGCTGGTGAGGCGCCGATCCCTAAACCGCAGCATAGCACAGGCTTTGATCGCGGTCGAGGCCGTGGACGCGGGAGAGGCGACTTCAGAGGTCGTGGTGATCGAGGTGGAGGGCGCGACCGCGGCGCACATAATTCCCCGGGTCAAGCTAAGGCGCGCGGTGGAGGGAAGGACTTTCGGGGCAATGCGCACAGCTTCCCGGATCGACACAACAAGGACACTCAGCCGCGGCGCTCGAATGGCCACCAAGCTCGTCAGCCGCAGCCTTTGCCCGCCAAGCCAAATTCCCCGCCTCACCCACCCTCGTCAACCTCGCATGGCTACCCTGCCGCTCCTCAGCAGCAACACTACGCCCAGCCTCAACCCTACGCCTACCCCCAACAACCCCATCAAGCTCAAACCTACCAGTTCAACGGCTACACATACCAATACGGCGTGCCGGCCCCACCACCGCAACCACAGCAACAACCATCTTACAACTACGCCGCCTACCCACCCTCTCAAACTGCCGCCCAGTACTATCCCCAGCAACAGCAGCAGCAGCAGCCGCCGCCAAGCTACGGCTTCCAGCCGCCTCAAGCTCAGGGCGGACACGGTGCCGCGTGGACGCAGCACCATCAGCAGGCTCAGCAGCCGGGCCAGCCGGGCCAGCTGTCGCCGGAGCAGCAGAGCTATCTGTCCGCGTACTTGCAGACGAGAGGGGCGCAGGGCCAGCAGTAGCGCGGGAGGGAAGTCCCGTGGCCCGGTGGGCGACTGCGGATTGTTGGGAGTGGTGGCGGTTGCTGCTGCGCTGCGATGGAGGCTGCCGGGACGCGTGGGACCTGGGCTTTTGACAAGATGTGTAGATTGATCGGTTGATTGATTGGTGGAGGAGTCGAGAGCGGCCGCCGGGAAGAGACTGGGTGGATTTCGTAAAAGAGGCAGGATCGCTGAAGACAGTACTTCTCCCACCATCCAAGTCCGACGGCTTGGTGAATCTTTGCATTTCGTGACCAATGCACTCACTCGCCAGCGACAAGCCGCGCTCCCAACCCGACCCTCCCATCCCTCATCCGATCCCCGCCAGCCCCACCCATCTCACCATCGCACGCCCAGTAAACCCCACATCCCCATCGTCCCCCCCCCCTCCTCCTCCAAAACTCTGATCCACCCCCAACTCTAATCCACGCTCCCCCCCTCCCTCCTCCTCCTCCCCCTCAAAACCCCCTCCTCCACCTTCCCCAACCGCCAACCACATCCCCCCGCAAACTCACACCCCCGACACTTAAACGCTTCCTCCACCTCCACGCCCCTCGCCCCCCTCTCACCCCTCCACCACTCCATCTCCGCCCTCAAGTACCGATCCAAAACCTCGCGTTCGAACCGGAAATGCCGTCGTCCGACCAGATCCCCGGACTTCGCGCTCCGGAACTCCACGGTCAGAAGGGCGGAGATGGGCGATGTGGACGGTGGGGAAGAGGGGACAGGCACCGCGCGCGAGAATTCCCGGATCATTCGGCTCCAGAGTTTGCTCAGCGTGTTGTGCTGCAGGATCTCGGAGAGGCTGTCGTCCTGCGGCGGGTCGTGCGGCGCTTCGTCCTCGTCCCTCGACGGGTCGTGGGCGCCTTGGTGCTCGGAGGCGGGGGCGAAACTGCTCATCTGCGCGATGAAGACGTCGCTGAAAGGCGCGGTCGGGTCGACGCCATAGCGGGCGAAAATCTTCGAGGCGTCCACGCCGTCCGCTGCGAGGGTGCTGAAGAGGCGGTGGTACAGCATTAATTGATAGTGCACGGGACGGCTCTGACTCCCGTGCGAGGGGAGGGAGTTGGATTGGCGGGTTTTGACGTCGAGGATGTAGAGCGTCTTTGGTGTTTCGTGGAGGGTGCCGAGGAAGCCGGCGTGGTGTTCGAGGATGGAGGCGCTGCTGGGGTGCGAGGACGTGAGGTAGGATGTTAGGGATTGTTGGGATTGAGGTAGTGTAGGTTTGGATTTATTGGTGTGGTCGGGAGGAGCGCTGGCGGGTTTGGAGGAAGAGGGCCGCAGAATTTCCGCTTCGGCGTCAGGGTCTGGACACGAGGTGGTGATTTGGTCGATGATGCCGTTCACGACTTCTCCGTCCACTATGCCCCAGACTTCCAGCTCGCGCGTCATGCCTGTGCGTGTCAGCGTCCGCAGGCCTTGGATGATATTCCAAATCCTCAATGCGAATCGATCTTCCTTCGTCTGGACATCCACCGGAACCTCCGTGTGCACCTGCTCTTCCAGCTTCTTGTGCACTTTCGAGCCCTGCTTCATCGCCGCCGTCCTCTTGACTCTGCCATATTTGGTCAGGCTGTACCAATACTGCAGCTCGCACCACGCCGGGCTGATCAAATCAGTGACGGAGAGCGGCTTCTTGGGCTGTGTACGGAAGCGCTGTATGGGCGTGCGCGTGTCTTCCTCCTCGAGCGTCAAGTCTGCTTCAGCCTTCGTTTCCCGCTCTAAATTCCGCTGGCTCTCGTCTCCGCCCACTCGATGCGCTACCAGGCGCTTGCGTCAGCGCGTCAGCTTCCCGTTACACACCGCACACACAACAGACTCACGGGAGATGGCGCCTGCAGCCGGCCCGTCGCCGTGTCCGACCTCCACCGACACCTCCCTGTCCACGCTCCTCCCACCTCCAGCCAACCGCTCCTGCGCACCGCTGAGCTGCGCAATGACTTGGGTGAGATCATCTCGAATCCTCGCCAGCCTCGCCAAAGGCCTCCCATCGCCATGATCGTCCAGGATCTCCGGCTTCTCGATCACCGGTATGCTCTTCACTCGCTGTTGTGACTTTGGAGAGGCCTGAGAGAAAATCTGTTCCACCGTTGCCTCGTCGAGGTCTGAGCCATAGTCGCTCTCGGCTGACGCTATCGCCGGCTGTGTGGTCCCGACGTTCGCGCCCGCCATGCTGTCATCTCTGGCGGCGGCGCGGTGCTAGTCATGTCGTCATGGAGAGCGCGATGCGTGAGCGCGCGCGGGGCGACACGAAAGTGGAGCGCTTGCTGGGCTTAGGGTTATGGTGTTAGGGTTTGGGGTTAGACAGGATTCTCATACTGGCGACGACGAGCTCGACAACAACTGATGTTGAGGCGCTGTACTTGATCGTGCGCCACTGTCATACGTTCCAATTATATCAATGATTGTTTTGGTGCTCTTCAGTGGCATCTGTGGGCCAAGGTGTCGAAATATCAATTCTGATCATGCAAATCCATACATATCCTCAAATCACAGTCAACAGTCAGAGTAGATCTCACCCCACCTCTGCATCCACACAATCACGCATGAGCTATGTTCGTCTAAAGGTACTCCGAGATTATCAACGGCGTGAACGACATAATCGAATGAAGGCCAAGTAAAAGCCAGTGAGCACAGTCAAGCAGATCGCATTGTCAACACGACGCCCACCATATTTCGACCCACAAAGTAACAACAATGGAGCAAACAGACCACACAACAACAGCAACATGTTTTCCACACAAACGTAGCGCTCCTGCTCCCATCACCGCCTCACCCAGCCACCGGGCCACTCGAACTCCTCTGGCGCTGCTTCAAAACCTGCACCCCCAACCTCTCCGCCACGCTCACAAACCCCTCCTCCCCCATCTCCACCCAAACATCCACCCACCCCTTTGCCTTTCCACTCTCCACCCACTCCTGCCGCCGCTCCTCCCGCGGCCTCTCCACATACACCGTCCGAAACCCACACCCCTTCGCCGCCCTCAAGTCATCCAAATGCGCCGCGACCATTACACACTCCTCCGCCCTCAACCCCAACTTCTCCGCCGCCCCAAGATACACCCTCGCATTCGGCTTGTAGGACCGGAACATCTCCGCCGAAAACACATGCGTGAACTCCATCCCTCCACGCCGCACCATCTCAGTAATCAGATCCAAATTCCCGTTCGTCAGCGTGCAGGTCCAGAACAGACGATTCAGTTCTCGGATGCCGCGGCAGGTGTCGGGCCAGGGGGTGAGTTTGTGCCACATCATGGTGAGGTCCTGGAGTTGCTGTTCGTCCCAGAGACTGCCGTCGTGCACGAGGTCGGAGGGCGTGTCGTCCGTGCGGGGGAAGAGGAGGCCGCGCGTGGTCATGATGGAGCGCAGGGAGTCGAGGTGGTGCTGGTCGACGGTTTTGTAGGGTTGGGTGGGGTCCGCGGCGAGGGAGCGCGTGAAGGTGAGGTAGCTGTTCCGCCATTCTTGGGCGACTGGAGGATGCCATTAACGATTGGACAGTTTGAGGCTGCGAGGGAGTGGATATACCTTCTCCCCACTCCCCGAAGGTCATGTCACTCGCCTTGATTCTGATTCTGCTTGCAAGCGAAGCCGCTGGCGAGTTCAACGCCGCCCGAGCCTCATCCCACAAGGCCTGCGTGATCGTCTCTCTCCAGTCCACACAGGTGCCAAACACGTCAAAGAAGAGACATCGTGGTTGCGGATCCTTGAGTGCCATTTTCGATGCAGGTAGTGCGGTCAGTGCTCCAGAAGCAGTCTTCTCTGCTGGTGATGCCATGCCTGCTTGCGGTGGAAGTGGAGTTGGGCTGGTCGTGATATGGTCCTTCCTGCTGGAACTGGGAGGCTCTGTGCTGCGGGTGCGCCTTATGGGTTCCTGTTCTGCAGCTGCCATATTCGACAGCACGGCAGACTGAGGTAGGGCTGGTCCTCGGCAATTGTCGGAGGGGGGCTTTATTGCTGCTGATCTAGCCGTGCTTGGATGTGTCATGGTGCAGTGTGAAAAAGCAGCGACGGGAAAGGAAGAGATCTATACTTGTCCGTGTATGTGTGGATCAACTACTATGCGTGAGCGGCATCGGCCTGCTTTGTCGTCTGCTTGCCTTGTAGACGGCTGGAAGCTGAGCGCCATGGAAGTCAACACCACATGTGGGCAGCCTGACATACGCAAGGAGCCACCTTGAGAGAATGCCTTCCCGCAAAAGTACCGTTCCAGGACAATGACAGCGCGGTAGCATGAGTGAAGCGGAAAAAGCAGAAGTGGCATTCCAGCGGTAGAAGGAGACGGGAAGCCCAGCTCTCCACGAACTTTCTTGCCGGTCGCGAGCCATGCCAAGTTCTGATCGAGCTGATGAACCGCGGATGCTCCGGAGCAGCATGAGCAATGCCACGCGTCATGATCGATCATACCGCTCAAATTGTGTCTGCAGAGTGGTGCTCAAGAGAGTCAAGAACTGGTAGAGGCATGCAAGTTGGTTCGATCGGCGCTAGCAGCGGACTCCCGATGACTTCGCCCGGTCCCCATGGGCAGGAAGGCGCGTTGATAGCTGCACAGAATTGCGCCCGCCCAGCTTGGCCAGCTAGATCAACAAATAGACCGCAGGCGCACAGCTGATTGCAGAGAAAGCGAAAAGCCTAAGAGATACGCGATGGCGAAGACGAGTAGAACACGAGAAAATGCAGACGTGATTGCTTGTAGTATTGGTATCATTGATGCAGCTCGCTATTCACCCACAAACTCCAGAGCCGTTATACTACAGCATTCAAAAACGTCAGAAAGCAAGACCGAGATTGGTCTGCTGTGCCCGTAGCCCCGCCCATACCCGCCGCGCGCGCCATCCATCGCAGCCAACCCAAGCGGTCGCTGCCTCATGCCGATGGATCTCTGTGTTGTCGTCATAAAAGCCATGCCAGATAAATGTTGTTGAGAGGTGGAGGTCGGAGGCGATTCGCTTAACCGCCGAACCCGTAGAGGGTACGGCCTTGCCTCTTGAGCGCGTAGACAACATCGAGGGAGGTGACAGTCTTGCGCTTGGCGTGCTCAGTGTATGTGACGGCGTCGCGGATGACACCCTCGAGGAAAGTCTTGAGCACACCGCGGGTCTCCTCGTAGATCACTGGAGGGGATGTCAGAAAGCGATGCATACGCGATACATGTGGGAAGCAGTGAAGACTGACTGGCAGAGATACGCTTGACACCGCCACGACGCGCCAGACGGCGGATAGCGGGCTTGGTGATACCCTGGATGTTGTCGCGCAAGATCTTCCGGTGGCGCTTGGCACCACCCTTGCCCAGGCCCTTGCCACCCTTGCCGCCTAGGTAGATGTCAGTACGACGCGCCAAAAGCCGATGGAGATGTCGAAATACTCACGTCCAGTCATGTTGATTGATTGATTGAGACTTGGAACAAGTGGTTGTCGAGTAAGGCTATTGATGGGATTGTTTGTTGGTGTCGGTAGAGCTGAAGGGTGTGGAGTGTGAGGGAACAAGTGGAAGTTGGGTGGGGAAGCAAAGAGTTAAGTAGGTCGGCGAGTGTCAGCGCCGAAGTTCAGAATCACCAGCGTACACAAACAGAAGCGGCTTAGCGCCTGCTCGCAACAACTGTGAGAATCAACAGCAAGAAGGTTGCAGCGCGCTGATTGGCTTGTGCAATCACTGCTTGTGAGTGCTGCTTTCCAGACACTTTCAGAGTGATTCACAGCCCCACGTTGTGCCTATTTGAATCTTTGCTTCCGCACTCGCTCCTCTTCTTTGACACCACACGCCACCCATCCACCTTTCCATCAATCCCATCAACACCATCAACACCATCACCCATTCTTCCACCACCAGCAACAACAACACACACAACAACACACACCACATCTCTCACCACATTCACAATGGCGCGTACCAAGCAGACAGCCCGTAAGTACACCGCCTTTGTCGTCGACATGACTGTCGTCTTCGCCGGTCGCGATTTGGCACGATGTCGTCGTGCATCTGCCCAACGCGTCTTGCGAACAGCACAGTGACCCATCCTTGGCTTCACTTCAATCATAGCTAACAACAGTGGCAGGCAAGTCCACTGGTGGCAAGGCCCCACGTAAGCAGCTCGCCTCCAAGGCCGCTCGCAAGTCCGCACCATCTACTGGTGGTGTCAAGAAGCCCCACAGGTACAAGCCGGGTAAGCATCTCTGCCTCCGACAATCACATGCTTTCCGCAACTAACAGCCTCTCAGGTACCGTCGCTCTCCGTGAGATCCGTCGCTACCAGAAGTCGACGGAGCTCCTCATCCGCAAGCTTCCCTTCCAGCGTCTCGTCCGTGAGATTGCCCAGGATTTCAAGAGCGACCTCCGCTTCCAGAGCTCCGCCATCGGTGCTCTGCAGGAGTCCGTTGAGGCCTACCTAGTCTCTCTCTTCGAGGACACCAACCTGTGCGCCATCCACGCCAAGCGTGTCACCATCCAGAGCAAGGACATCCAGCTTGCACGCCGCCTCCGTGGCGAGCGCTCGTAAGCGATGACCTCTTCTCTCCGACACTTCTGATACCATCTACACGACAATGAGCACGGCGACTCCGACCTCCTTCGGCCTGGCCAGGCCGGGGTGACGGGCAGTCGATCGACTCAGATATGGCATGCACTGATTGAGACATGGAGTTTGTGGCTGGTTTTTCTTATTGACTTTTGAGGGCGGGCGATGGGCTGGAGATATCACAAGATGCACCAGGGCGGGTGCGACTATGTATCATAATGACAATGATACTAACGGGCGATATGCCCTGATCACTTCCACTACCTCCAAGTATTCTCTCCATCTCCATGTTCCAAGGTGAACCCTTCCTGCTGCTCAGTTCGTCTGCCTCACCCTCGCAACGAGGCTCTCACCGGGCGCAATCTGCCTTGCCGCGGTCACCAGTGTCACGTCTTTGCCATGCCTCATCACCACCAATTCCAGCTCAAACGGCTTCATGTTATTCTAGGTCTTCCCAACAGATCGCAAAGGACCACCTGGCGGGCTTTTTGAGGCCATCTCGCAGCGGTACAAGACAATTGTGGTTCAGATACCCTTCAGTAACGTCTTGGCGGCAGACTTCGCAGATCCCGAGAACAATCCTCAGCCCTACGCCGTTCGCAGCAATCGGATCAGCCTTCCGGTAGCGCAAGGACGGCCGAGGATCAATAACATCAAGCTCAGGGCAATTCAAACAGAATGTAGGCACATATGAGCTGGTAGGTATGGCTCTCCTCTATATCCTCTCTCTTCTCCTCTCTGGTCTTGTGGACACGTCACAGCGCAGGCGGTCCTCATGAATCCCTTCGTGCCCGGCCTCGCTGGCCGCTCGACCGTCCGCAGACTGCAACAGCAGGTACATAGAAATATAGCTCGCCGGCATCAAGCTCGATACGAGAGCGGCAAGACGAACGGCCACCAGCGGAGCGATGCAGACCCGCCCAAGCCTCCACCGCCAGGCTCGACCTACCGCACCATACCGGGCCCGGCGTGGGCTTGGATCGAGCCTCTGGCCAGACCCCTGCGCGGCTACGGCAACATGCAGAAGCGCAGCCCGCTCCTCACGCAATGGGAGTCTTCGCTCGTGATCTACTACCTCGGCGACCTTTCTGCGCAAACGATGCAGACATCCGCCTTCGACGAGGGGGACTACGAGCCCGCGAGAGGCTTGCGAGCAATGTTGATCGGAGGTCTCAGCAGTATCCCCAGCTACAAGTGGTTTCTCTTCCTCGGCGACCACTTCAACTACAAGAGCCATGTCCTTAGCCTCGCAGTCAAAATCGTCATCAATCAATCTGTCTTTACGCCGATCTTCAACACCTACTTCTTTAGCATGCAGTCGCTGTTTGCGCGGGACACGTGGATGGATGTCAGGGAGGCGAAGAAGCGGGTCTTTGAGACTGTGCCGACGAGTGTGAAGAGTAGTTGGAAGGTCTGGCCGATCGTGACGGCTTTTAGCTTTACGTTTGTGCCGCCGCAGTCGAGGAATGTGTTTGCTGGGGTCGTTGCGGTGTTTTGGCAGACATATTTGAGTTGGTTGAACAAGCAGGCGGAGGACGCGGAGGGGGGGTGGGAGACAAGGGAGACAAGGGGAGGGTAGAGGAGATTGAGGGGAGGGGCTTTGAGGAGAAGAGGGCGAGGATGGCTGCGGACGGCTGAGGGGTGGAGGAGGCGATGCAAGATGGACCGGCTACAGGAGCACCAGCCCTGGCGAAGTCGTGGTGTCTCCCTCGGGCCCGCTGCTCTGCCACAGCGGTGGAATGCTTACGCATAAGCGATCTAGCCGGAGCGTGGGCATTCCGTTATCTCAGACATGGACACGGAAAACTGCCTAGCATGAGCTCGAGGGACCACTGCACTGCAAGTATCAGCATCAGGCCTGGCCTCTTATACACAGCCGTGGATGCAAGAGCCGACCCACCACGTGGGTGGCATCCGTCGTCTGTTGGCCTCAGACATTCCCGGAAATGCATCTGGAGACAAGTCGTCTCTACATAGCGAGAGCGAAGGCTCACATCGCTCCAGGCTACAGGACAGCTCAAGGCCGACGTCCAATCCGAAGCACATCACGGCGTGGAATCGCTGCCAACGCATCCCACACATGCCATGCCCAACGCCGCTCCATGCGACCATGTATCAGGCGTATTGTGGCTAGGTTGCGAATGACAACGTCTGGCGTCTCCACTCGCCATCAGAGATAGGCCAGGATCACGTGGGGCAGAGCTGGCTCCGATCCTGCCGCATGTGGTCAAGCTGGGCGCTGTAGCCATCGAGCGTCGCCGGTACCTGGGTGGGGTGCGGGAGCAGATTCTTATCGCTGTATACGCATGGACAGAAGAGGAACTACTATGTACCTGCAGGTAGACTTCATGCGCTGCCATGTTCCTATCACGACTGCCGTCTGCATCGCTGTGCATTTCATGACAGCATCGTGGTGGTAGTAACGCTGACAAACAAGTAGACAGATCACTCACCGCACGAGGCAAGCGGCGCAGGCGTGGATGACAGAGCACTGCGGCCTCGACCGGTGGCGAACACTGGTCGAGAAGGCAGGCGAGCACAATGTCGCGAGCGTCAAAAGCATACCGTACATGCTCCTCGCACTCTCAGCAATCCTCACAGCAGTCAGATTCATCCAAGACAAGCGCCGCACTCGAGCAACCCGCCAATCCCGCCTCTCAACGCCCGAGCGCGAGAACGCAACCATGCCCGCTGGCTCCGCAGGAAAGCGCACGAGCCCAGGCGAGCGGGCCTCTGGCACCTGGCAGGACGACCTCGCGATCGTGTTTGAGCGGGAGGATGGGCAGTCCTGCCTCCTCGCTGGCGCGGTCTTGGCCTTGATGGCGCAGGTCGTTTTCTGACGTTTCACTAACTCTTGCAGGCGATCGAGTGCCATTATTTCCGATCTGAGCGGCAGAGTTTGAGGAGGTTGCCGAGGTCGGGAGGCGTCGTCTTCACCATCCGGACGTATTTCGCTCCTGTTAGGGAGATTTGTGAGGAGGTGGGGGTGCCGGGGCGGTTGGCGAGTGCCGTGAGGAGTTGGGGGGGATGATGTCGGGGCGTACAAGGGGTGGGAGAGGTATGAGGGTGTTTTGCTGGAGTTTTTGGATCGGAAGGACAGGGAGCAGAGGGAGCGGGGGTTAGTGATGTGGGAGGAGGGGAAGGGGTGTCCGTGGTGATTGTGCTGGAATTTTCCTGCGGTTTGGTACGCGTCTCGTGATCTTGCTAGTGTACGGACGTGAGCATGTCACGAGGTCCACTGCGAGATAGTCAGACGGGTCGAGGTGGCGGATGTGCGAGGATGGAGAGGAGACAGTGGAAGTGTCGTGCTGCCTATGACGGTCCGGTTAACCTGCGGCGAGGTGTCGAGTGGTTTTGAGTATGTTTGCTAGGGGATCGTTGAGTTGCCTATGCACTTGGGGCTACACGCAGCTCCAGAGTCAGATATTCCCGCATCCCAAATCGTGACGACCCCGGCAGGTCGGAGCACCACGCTTCCCTGGAAAAAGTCCCAAGGTCATGGTTGAACGGTCCAATCGTGCCTTGGAGGAGTCTTGCTGTGCCGAGGCATTCTTGTAGGCAGTTTCGTCAGATGTCTCAAGGTCCAGGTGCAGCGGGATCGTTGGGAAGTCCATCCCTGGGAGGTGGTGGTGCGAGAATGTCACGCTAGTAGCGCGATCATGTTTCCTAGTGAGCGAAACATGTCGTCAACTGATGTCACTCAAGTAATATCGTTAATATCGTATGCGGCTTGATTGCGGCTACGGGATGGCTGGTCACAACAATCAGCAGCCTCAGCACATTGAGTGGTGGTGGTGGTGGTGGTGGTGGTCTTGTTGTTGTTGTGGTGGTGGTGGTATTGTTGTTGTTGTGGTGGTGGTGGTATTGTTGTTGTTGTTGTGGTGGTGGTGGTGGTTGTTGATGAGATGTCTCTACGTATACCGACCTGCACCCCGGCGCTTGGGAATAATAGAGGGCGGGGTCTGGGGTGGCGTGAGACGTGGCTTTGCAGGTACGCGGAGGCGGGATACCTTCGACCGACACGAGAGATGCCGCCCCGGATTGCCGGAAGCGTGATTCCTGGAGCGGAATGTGAGGTGATCTTGACGGGGAGTGTCATTGTGCAAGTTCTCAGAACATTATTATTGTTATTATTGACAGAGTCGCGGTGCTAAGGTCTTGTGCGGCTCGTATCGCTCGCTCCCCCCTCGCCGACCAGGGGGAGTAAGGCTGACACGATCTTTTTTTTCTATTTGTTTTAAATTGTTGTGCGAGCTCCGGATCTTGGTCTGTGTGAGGCAGTGGCGTTTCAAGCCGAGACCACGTTGACCATCTGGTGTTTAAGTTGGTTCATCGTCCGATGCGCGATCGATCAGGACGCGTTCCCGGGCAGGTACGACTCGGTCCCTCGCTCCCACGTCGGGGCAGACATGCGCAGGGGTGACACACGATACATAGCAATGGATTCATAATGCACTACGGACTCGGAAGGATCGCGACGCCAGCAACGGGCTTCGTGGTGGGGCGGACGGGATCACCGGCATCGTGGCAGGACGGGCCCAGCGGTCCGGAACCTTGGCGCGGCTTGGCGTGGAGAAGAGATGGAATTTGCGGAGTGGGTTCGCGGCCGGACAGGGAAGGCCGTGGGGGTGTCGTAACTGGTCGCCCGAAATATTAATATCGAAGGATCCCGGATGTCTGACTGCGCGCGATACAAGTCATCACTGAAGCGCGGAAGGCCGATGATGCACACTGTAGACTGATGTGTTTACCTCCCGCTGTAGACTGATGTGTATAACTCCCACTGTAGACTGATGTGTGTACCTCCCGCGACCGGTCCGCCATGTCACAGCGTGGCAGGGCAGGACGCTGTGACAGCAACTGTCGACGTGTACCTGATTCGCCAGTAGTGCGACCACTCGTGAAGCCCTGTCCGGAGCACATCCCCGAGCACAGCTGCAGCACTACCACAAACGGCAACCCTGATCGCCCGCGCCCGGGAAAAAAAAAACCTGGAGCAAGGAGCGGTGTGTCCGCTGGCGTCTCACACAAGTCTCGGTCTCACAGACCACGAGCTCCCCCATACTGGTCAGGCCGGTCCGTCGAGAGCACAGTGCATATCGCGTAAAGTCGGGAGTCTGCGTTCCACCACGAGCCTTGCCCTGCCAACCCTTCCTATTCGCCCCCCGGCCGACCGTTACATGGTCTTTCATCATCTCTCCCCTTTGCCGCAGGGGAGAGAGAGAAAAAAAAAATAAAGTAGTGCTTGTCATATTAACGATGCTTTGGGTCCGGGACCGAGGGAAGGCGTTGTGTGAGACTAGGAATCAATCTGGGTTTGTGTGATTGATGAGTCGTCGGATAGGTGAGACGACGAGCGGGAAGAGTCTCTTGGGGTTGTCTTATCTGAGGCTGTGCCGAAGTAAGGAGTACGTAGCTGACTGCCATACTTAAACGCGCCTCGCCCTCTCCCCATTCCCACTCTCCTTTCCTCTTCACCGCCACAGCAACATTCTCGAAACCCCGTGCATCCGAAGCAACAGCACCTCTGAACAACTTGAAGCGTCAAAGCCCACACAAACATCGAACCATTGCGTTGCTCGACGATCGGACTCCACAGGACTTACAATATATACACCCCGACCCTCCACCTCAGCCGAGATAACAAGACGAAAAACACCGATCGAGAGCCCTCCACGTCACACCTCTCCGAACACCGACGGACGACCCGTCCCCCCGCCTCCACCACACCGCAACAACCCCCCCCCTTACCACCCCAACCCACCAACCCCACCGTCCATACCATGACGGACACAATGCCCATGCCCAGCTCAACCGGCAGCCAAATCCCCCGCAACGACTCCTTCTCCACCGACGACATTCACAAGGCCTTCCAGGCCTCCGCCTCCAAACCCCGCAACGACCTCTCGCTGCGCATAGTCCAGCAAGACGAGATCGCCCCGCCGCCGCCGTCTCCGCTCACGTCGAGACCCGCCTCGGTCGTCTACGGCAACCGGAGATGAGAGCGTCGACTGGGCTTCGGTTGGAAAGATTTGGGATTTCGGGCCTGTGCCTTAGCGAGCGGCATTGGGGTTCGGGAGGTTCACGATGGGGAGGATTTCCTTCCTCATGGCGCAGGGTTAATGGTTTTGATGGGACGAGACGGAAGGTGGAGAGATTGGGAGCAGAAGCAGCGTAGAGTCACATCGCGCCAGGCACGATGAAGTTCGCTCCTTAACAGTATGCGGGCCGTCAGGACTTTTTATCATGTCGTGGAGGGCCTTCCACCAGAGATCACACGTCGAGGGAGGTCTTGCTTGGGATTCGGTGCTCTCCGTGTATTTTAGCGTGTCCCTATACTATATCAGACGGCCTAGAGATGCCGATGGGCTACCGTACATAGGCACAGCTTCAATCTCACATCGACCAGCGACCATACCATACATAGCCTGCCTGCCTGCCTGATCTCGCCCTCTCAATCCTGCTTCTTCGCGTTCAGTGACCAACTCATCCACTCGGTGAAGATGCTCTTTTGGATCTTCGACTGCGGATCCAGGAACCAACTCGAATGCAAGTCTGCGTACATGCTGCCAACACGCTTGAAGTTCTGCACGTCGCGCGAGACGACAACTCGAGTCAAGAACAGGCTGGAACGAGAGCAGGCACTCGCATGTAGCTTTGACCCACCAGTCTTCATCTCCTCATGCACCGCAGCCAAGACCTCAAAGCATGCCTCGAAGTCATCGGGTTGGGCATGGCTCTTGTGCTTGCTACAAGCATCGAAATATTGCTTTAGGACTGCGAATGCTTTCTCCGCGGTCGGCTTACTGCTGGTTGTGCGGACTAGCGTCGTCAACGGTAGGATGATGTCCATGGCTAGCACATTTGAGTACTGACTTTTGACGTAGATGTTGAGCAGGTCCAGGACGCGGTTCTTGAAGTTGATGATGTTGGCCCTGGCGTCTTTACTTTCTTGCTTCCTGCTTGCAGCCTTCTGCCGTTCCTTGAAGATCGTGGTCAAGTGGGGCTCCAGTGCCATCATCTGGTCATCGTCCATGTCCGAGCCGTCATCATCAGAATCGACGTCCATGCCAGCTGTGCCCAAGGCATCTGCCAATTTTCGATCGAAAACCGCTTCTTCATCCTCATCTCCCTCTTGGTGACCGTCAGTATCTGAAGAGCTAACATTACTGCTCTCGTCCTCGTCGGCCCCCTCGTCGTTTTCGTCTCCATCAACCTGCTCGCCTTTGGAGATCTCCACGTCAGACATGTCGTCTGCGTCAAGAACACCGTCATCCGCATCGTCCGAGTCGTCGCCGTTGGCGCCAGCCATTGCGTCTTCCTCATCGCTGTCGTGTTGTTGGAAGAGTTCTTGCTGCCCACTAATGCTTTCCTTTTGTGCTAAGATATCGAGCATGGACTGCAGACTATGAGCCGTGAGCTCGCGGGCGAAGGCTGCGAAGACCTGCTCGGCAAGCTTGCGCAGAGGAGTCGATTGCTTTGACGCAAAGCTGAGCAGCAGCTCGACAAGGATATCCGCCGAGTCGCTACCTTCCGTCTGTCGAGACTCGTAGCTGTTGTGTAGATCCCGCAACACATCGACGCTGTCTGCTTCCTCGCTGTAGACCTGAATTGACGACAAGTCGAAAAGGAGAAGATAGGCCCGCTGAGTAGTGCCGGCGAGCTTGCCTGAGGCAAGTTCCTTTCTCAAGCCCTTCGTAGCCTTCTGTGCAGAACTCAAAACTTTGCGTGCTTGCTTTGACAAAGGCTTGTAGAGAGCTTCATCAAGGTCTTTCAAGGATTTGACCACCAGCTCCGGCGCTTCTAGAGCCACACCTTGTGGCTGATCCAGGAGAATTCCCATGATAGACATGAGTCGCGTTCGAAAGACCGAGCGGCTCGCTCCTGAAAATTCGGGCGTCGCGTCAATATGAGATCCGTATCCAAAGCGCACAAACTTATGAAGCACATCTCGCAACCATTCCGCTAGTACTGTCTGCGATCTCGCAGAAGTTGTACTCTGTTCGAGCTTTTGCGAAGCATCGCGTCTACTCTGCACTATCCGCAGAACAAGATCAGCAAGAGTGCGACGCCAATTATCGGCAAGCTTCTCATGTGGTGTGTCCGGCGTTCTGATTGCGTCCGATATGATGTTGACAAGCTGGGCCAAAGACGTATGATTCGCTTGTTGGACGATAGACTCCAGTGTTTTGGTTTTTGTCTGTTGGTCAAAAGCGCCTTGACGGATAAGTGATGCCACAAGTTTCGGAGACGTTGGTGGGTCGTTGCGTGCCCGGAGGACAGCCGCGTCAAGAACCAATTTGGCAGCATCATGCAGGTGGCTCTTTGCATTCGATCTGAGGCTCAAGAGGTAGCTTACGACTTTTTGACTCAGGACAAGTTGAACAACATCTACATCCGACACTGCTATAGCCACGCCAGCGACTTGGAGTCCCAGGGCTTTCCTCTCAGCCGATGCTGAGTCCGCGAAGAGCCCTTCGACGATGTCCTCCCAGGTATGCTTGAAGGCTTTACGTCCTCGCTTTGATAAGCGCGAAAGGACGACTCTCCACGCAAAGCCGGGCTGTGACTGCCTTGATCCCGACTTCGCGCCTTTGCCTTTGCCAGGCCCATTGGCATCGCTCACCGCAGACCCCAGAAGTATCTTCTTCAGCGCGGGTCGCTCTTCGGATGATAATGGGTCTCGTTTGTGCCACACGCCCTTTGGTAAAAGATCTGCGTCTTTAGAGGCGATTGAAAGCCATAGCGCCACACCCTCGGCCGTCTTGAACATGCCGCTGTCATTGAGTGAGCCGACGATGCTTGAAATGCGCTCGTCGCTGATGTCCTGGCTGGGCCCCGTCTCGAGGTACTGCCAGAGCATGGCGCCACATTCGCTGCGCAGCCAGTCCTTCTGGCTCGCGAGATGGCACACTGCATCGAAAAGATGACGCCATGAGGTGTTTGGCAGCCTGTCGATTTTGGCTACATCACTCTGAAGTATCGCCTGGAAGGCAAAGCGCCTTCCAAGTAGATAGTCGCGTTTCTCTTGACCGCTCGCCTTGCCTTCAGGCTGTGTAAGGGTCTGGACCTTTTGGACCACGCCGTCAAGATCAAATTGAGAAGCCGTGCCGGTGTAGGCAAGCCCAAAGGCAATGCGCAGAGCCTCGCATAGCGCAATGGAGAAGCCAGGCCTGGCGGCTTTGCGACCACTGCAAAGACCACGTATGAGCCTCGTCAAGGCGCCCTCCAAGAGGCTGATCTGCTGCTCTGATTCCTGCGAGAGAATTTTGAGCAAATCCTGAGTAGCTTGCAGCCTCACCGATGCTACCTCGTCGGCGAGGTCACTGTAACATCTCGCGAGCTGCCTTTCCGTTCCGCCGTACTCCACTCGACGTTTGCGAGAGGTGTGGACATGGTCCAAACCCTGCGCATTGCTCTCGCCGAGCGAACGCTTCAAACTCGGCATTCTCCAGAAGAATAGAGGCAAGTCGGGATTTTGATGCTTCGTCCACGCAATGGGAAAGCTGACAGAAAGATTGAGCAGGGTCCATATGTGAGCATACGCGCTGATGGTGCAAGGCCTTGAAACGGCAGGCGGTGGAGGCGGCAGAAGAGACTTTGCGCTTGAGATCACGGAACGTTCGCCGTGTCCACCTTCCATCTAACACAAGTCTATATTATTGATCACGCAAAGCACATCATCATTCATCACCTTACGCACCGCGGGATACACGTTACTGTTGCGGCCTTGGGCAGCCGTGGCATCGCCAGGAGTGCCGCACACCTTTGCACAATGCTGAACCCAATCGACCTCGAAGCACCGAGATTATGGGGCCAAGTCCTGAGCTCGCAAGCGTGCACTAACATCTGCCCTATTTGGTCTCCTCCTATTCGCGATATGAGCAATGACGCTCTAGAGGCTCTCCTACCTGGGCAGAGTCATGGCAGCGGGATCCTCATCCCCATAATATCTGCGAAACGGCAGGTCAGGGCCACGCCACTTTGCTGACAGACATTGATGTGCAATGGCGAGAATCCTCCACGGACGGGAGGGCAATAACTCACCAATTTGCCGGGCAACTCAATCCCAAAGTACCACCATGCAGTTGATCTTAGATCTGCTAGGCTTTCTGGCACGTTGGCGCATGCACCTTCGCTAAGCGCCTTTCTCCGATTGATCGCTGCGAGACGCTTCGCGCCTGTGTACTGAAGAGCCTCTGACCTAACGTTGATCCTCTAGTGCTGGCTCAACAAAATCGCTTGCAGCTCCTGCATCACAGGCTGCAGCCCACGCATGCGGAGCACTAAAGGCTGTGGCGTTTCTAAAGGGATAGGCTTCACCGGCAGCCGCTGCGCTATAGATACCTTTGATGCCACCTGCCAGTGCTTTTAGCAGCCATTGGATCTGAAGCACTGGTGCTTACACCGTCTAACGGTCTCGCAGCTTGTTCTAAGCACGATAAGAAAACACACACACGGTATACACTGCGTTGAATTGTCCCGTAAGTCTTCACCTGGATGCCAGTCCCGTTATCCCGCACATATCACTTATGTGGTCTTCACCCTGCCGCTCACGTCTGCGCTATACAACCTCCACCAACACCATCAACGATCTCTAATGTGCCTGAGAGAAAGCAGAAATCAAGTGTGAATGGCTCTGAAATGACTTCCGTTCCTCAGCAGCAGCTCTCGTTTATCAATATTGGGGGCCCAACCGATGCCAAAACGGCGTTTGCCCGACGAGAGGTACGAGCCGAAGCCGCGAGACGCAGTGCAGAGCAGAGACGGGCGACCATCGCCGAGCGGTATGGAAGTCATTCAGCAGCTCGTAAGGCCGGGAAGGGCGTCAACGCAAAGCAGTCCAGCCGACGCAAGTCAACCGCTAGCACGGACAGAAGAGTCAAAAAGCGGTCAAACATTACAGCATCCGACAAGTCTTTGACGCAAGAGTCGTCAAGGCCGTCAGCATCTGCAAGCATCTGCAGAGCGCGCTTGCCCACGCCTCCGCGCGAAACGATGGCGCTGGAGCTCGAGCCCACAGATTTGGACGTCGCATTGCACACAGGTCTTGATCACAGCATAAACTCTGCAATCGATAGCGTCGCGAGAGGCTGCGGTGCTTCTACAGATTCGGAGCTGCAGACTGCCATTGCAAGTGACCCAGAGGCAATGATCTGGCCTACACAAGCGTCACCCCTGACTCGCTTTTCGGAGCAGGATATACGTCAACCTGTCACTTCTGCGGACGACTTTATCAACAATCCACTACGGATCGATATGAACACCATTACACCGCCTCTCGAATCGCCTTGCGTGCCAACGCCTCCGATGACGATGCCGAACACGCCAGCCTGGCCACTCGACACTTCACCACCACTTCCACGATTCACTCCGCCGACAGCCTCAGTGCTGCCCCCCGGCCTTGCACTGCTTCGCGACCAACACCTCTTACCCGAAGATCTTTTGTTCACAGTCGCGCAGACAGTACACGTCTCCCCCAGACCAGACACGATGTGGATGCTACATGGCATCGCTTCTGCTTTATTTGCACGGCACATGCCAGGGTACCAGACGATCGCCAAGGATGAGCTGAGCGCGCATGTCGCATTGCATGTGCGCCTCGCCGCTGCTCTGCTGGTAGATATGGCAGCGCCAGGAGTGGTGGACTTCTTACCGCATGCGATCTCAGAGCAGCACCAACATCTCGGACTTTTCAATCCCGGCACCGTGATGGGTACGGATTTCGATGAGATACTGTTGTGGGCCCTGGTCGTCATCTGGGCTGCCAAAGGTCGCGCATCTGAGCAGCAGACTCTTGCAATGCAACAGCTCGTTGTCGTCAAAGGCATCGATTCTGCAGCTGCTTTGACGGCGGTCATGGAGCGATTTGTCTGTCCGCAATGGCTGCGACCGGCAGTACATGATCTCTGGCATTACTTGGCACGCGCGTGTGATGGAACTACAGCAGCAACATCAATGATCTGGTCCGGGCTGACATGGATGTCTTGACGCTGTACAGGATGACGGAGAGTCAGCCTGCAAGTGTTTGTACTCACGTTGGAAGCGAAGCATAGCGCATATATGTTGACTTGGTTGGAAAACTTCACGCTTATACAACTCCTGGAAAGGGATACGACATAAATGACTCGACGACTGCGTAATATTAAACCGTACAGGCCAACTTCACGATAGACACGGCAGCAAGCATGGCACATGTCTTGGGGATGTATCGATTGAGCATCTAAATTGCTGGTCCTGGCCCCGTGAATCCGACCTTACCTGACGTCACGCAGGACGTGTGGATTGTCAGAGGACCAGCACGCAAGCGTTTTCAAATAATTGGTAAGCTAGACGTAGACTCGAACTTTATGAAAGCTATGATCTAGTGATGAATCGTGATCATGAGTGTACCGAGTCTGGCGACGCGTATGGGTCTGCGCCCGGGACGCGCTGAGAATACCATTTGACGAACAATCACTTCAATCACAAGGTTTGTCTTGTTGATGGAGTCAAACTGATCACCTGCTATATGTGCACAAGGGATCAATCATCCTTAAATCCTACACCTCTTCCCGACCCTGCAGGTTACTCTTGTCTTGCCAAATGAGCAGGCGAAAATCAATACGATACCACCTACTGGTCACATCGAGCATTGCTGCACACCGCACTTTCCAACGACGAAACCATGTCGCAATCACGCCATGTGCTCCCTCTGGTTCGTTGGAAGAGAAGAAGTCAGCTGACTATGCCCAGCGGCCAGCTTCAAATCGCTTATCGTGAAAATAATCGGTTCGCACATCGGTATGTTACCTCTAACATCGGCTTGGCAACTAGGCATACCATGCCCACGTGCCTGAATCTCAGACAGCCGCAGCGACTACCCAACAAATAAGTGACCCGACTGCCGGATGAGCTGCAATTGACCCCTTTTACCGCCTCAAGCTAAGTGAACGCGACTCAATTGTAAAGATCTAAGTGGCCATATCTCCTGAACCCCAAAGTGGCCCACTCGATGTTGCGGCAGACAGCAGGCTATAAGAAGGCTCTGGCATACAAGGAAAAGTTGCTCGCTCTCCCGGCAGGGGAGGCTGCTCGCCGAGTCACGCAAGCACAATCAGATAGTGATGGAGCTGTTCGTCGCGCTACGGATGATGTTTCCAAGCGAGAAATTGCGCCTTCAGAGAAAGAGTCGCGGGAGCCAGAGTTCCATTCACGCCTATTATATGACGAAGTGAGTACAATTTCTACTCCAGCTACTTGGCAGTCGAGAACAAGAACTACTTAACAGCTGCTCGGCGTCATTATTGGCGGCCATGAAACTACATCCAATGCAGAGCTCTAGGCCATAAAGCTATTCGCGAGCAATCAGTACGAGCTGAAGACACTGCGTGCTCGCCTACAATCATCATTTTCGGCCGCTTTTGTAACAGAGCGGATGCCAACGAGATCGGAGATCATTAACACTCATTGTCCGTATCTTGCTGCATGCATAGAAGAGCTCCTTCGTTGTTCTCTCGCCGCACCTGCATGTGTCCGCGTGGCTACGCTTTGACACGTAGCTATCAGGTTAGCGGATTCCTAAAGGCACCCTGGTTTTCAGTGTCTGAAATGGTGCAGAATATTAGTCGCCAGGCTTTGAGATTGAAACGGAACTCATCAGAAGCGACATTAGCCGAGACGTAACGGCAAAAGATAATTCCGATTAAGGCAATGGTAATCCAGCCAAATTCGCGCACGAGAGGTGGCTCCAGCAGTCGTCCAATGATAAGAGCAAGGTGTTCGATCCTGCACAAGGTCGCAACATAATCTTTAGCCTGGGCCCTCGAGGCTGATTTGGTAGACGATTAGCATATAACGAATTCCGCGTCCTAATCGTTCTTCTCGTATGGGACTTCCACCTGAACCCTCTGGACTCTAACTTGGACACAAATCAAGCTTATGACAGGTTGAAAACGCAACCGCAAGACTGTAATGTTCGTCTCACGCAGCTAGAGCAACAGAGTGTCCCTACACAGACCGATCCTGAGGAGACTGACGCTGTTTAAGGTAGTAAGAATGTCTATAGGAATAGGTTCCACAGAACCTTACGACCTAGTCAGGCTCAGGTGATCTATGCGAGTCGAGGGAGCTCAAGACCTTCATAGATGTTATTACACAACGTGTTGAGCAATGTGGATGAGATTGTGTCCGGTAGCTCTCCAACCAAATACCTCGAGATGTTCTCATCCGACCTGTTGCCCAAGGCCAAAGGGCGCTTGGAGCATCCGCCGCATCAGCACTTGCGCTGTCAACTGATTGAATCGCGCGACATTGCTACGATGGCATCGAGAGTCGCAGTGCTGTTGTCCATAACCATGAATCTGCGGAGATGTACCGGTCTACGGAATTGACAAGTCCGGAGCAAAATCGTCTCTGGTTTTGTCAGGAAAGGCTGCCAGAACAGCCTTCCCGAACAAGAAAGTTCTGGCTGCCGGGTTTGCTAGTTGCTACGATGCCTTACGCGACGGACAGGACGCTGTGCCGGTGTCGCTCGATCAGTGAATCGTGGATAGTCGTTGTCGCGGCAAGTAAGGCTGAAGAACATGATCTTGCTGCCCCATCACACCGTTGCAGCCTAGGTGTGGTCATGTGTTTCTTACACAAGTAGGTAGTCTACCTTTCCTAGCCACCTGCGTCATTGCGCATCTTGTGCAAACATTATTGGCGCGTCCAATGCATCTTCCTTCTTTCCGTCAAGACAGACACGGCTATATCCCGATCCTGATGGAGGTACCGAAGCCTGCAGGTGCACTGCCCAAGCTATCCCGCCTAAAAATAGCTGTAGTCTACACTCCATATCTTCGCAGGGACCGCCCCATCCTCTTCGACATCATTCGGGTTGAACAATGCTTTCGTGTGCACAGGAGCGAACCGAGTCCAGGAGTCCAGCTGCCTCAACACCAGTCAATGCCTCAGCAACACCAACGCGGCCTGGATCAATGCCGGCTCTACCAAGGGACCTCTGGTTGCTAGTCTTCCAAGAGCTGGCTGGCGACTACCAAAGCCTGCTGAGTATCAGCCTTGTCTCTCGCGACTGGCGGGTAATATCATGGCCTTGTCTGCTCCAAGTCGTAGACCTCAGCTCTCACAATCTGGAGCCTCGACTTTCTGACTTAGAAAACTCGGCGCTACCTGTGATCCGCTCACATCACCATGCGAAGTACCGTCCAAAGAATTTGGTACCGCGCCAGCGCTCTTTCCTGAGCCTCCTCACCGCCCAGCCTCATCTAGCCAAGCATGTCAAGTCTTTCACCTGGACTTTGGTCTGGAGGGACGCCTGGCGAGAGTCTGATTCATCGCCACTATCAGATATCGACTGCGAGACCTGGAATGTGTTCGCAAGCTTGATCAATGTCACAAGCCTAGACTTGGCGTCAATACACGATGTTTGGGACGTGGATCTGGTCCGTGAGAGTCCTGAGCATCTCTTCCCCAAAGTCATGGATCTGCGTCTACTGGGCTGGATGCATCGCGGTCTGGTCAAGGCCATCGTGAACACGATTGACGCCACGAAGCTGCAGAGTCTTCGACTTGACTTTCTGGAGGACCAAGGTGCCTTGCCCGACGGTGGTCCGCTCTGCTTTGAGCTTCCCCCTGAATTTGCACCGACTGCTCGTCGCTTGGACACTTCGACAGATGAGCTCCTGGTCGATGATGCTATGTTACAGCGTCAAGAGACGGGTAAGGTCGCTATATTTCCGGGTCCAATGTGGCTGCCCATGCGACTACTTTCTGCGCGATCATTAGACTCGCTCCAGCATTTACGTTTGACCGTCCCATACTTCGACGTGGATCGCGATGTTCGCAACTACTTCACTGTGTTTCGTGATTCGGCGGTGCTATTGCGCAAGGTGTCACAAAGTCTGCAATCTCTGGTGGTCATCTTTGACGAGTCACACATGCACTACTTCACACAAAGCTACGGCTGCGGAAACGGCAGGACTTTCCACACGTTGACGTACCGGCCGTGGTGCATCAGAATGGCAGCTGCATTTCTCAAACACATAATCGGCGCCTTGTCTGAATGCTCGTTTCCGAAACTGGACCGGCTGGCTTTCGAGGGCTTCCATGTGCTGGAGTGCAAAGAAGCGTCGCAGGAGCTCGAGGATGCACTTCAGCATCTCAAACATACCCCGTTCGAAAATGTCAATCTGACTGAAACTTCACATGTGGATGGGCGACTGAACTTTGAAGGATTTGACTGCACCATACCAGAGATCGACGAAACAGTCTTGCGCAATAGCTGATCACAAAAGCTCAAAACGGCCGCCATCAGGCCGTGCAAGTACTCAGCGCACCCCCTATGCTTACTCCGAAATCTTCACCGGCTTGTCCACGTCGGCTGGCCAGATGTCCCTGCCACAACCTTGATGTTCGTTATTATAGGCTGAGTATATTGTGTACCAGGCGTAACAGTCTGGTGTAGCCTTATTTTTGTTCCATCCCAGCGTCGCAGCTACGTCAGCTACTTTGAAAACGCCAGAATAGTCGGGATTTGGAGCCATATTGCGAACCCAGGGAACATGCATGTATTCATGGATCAAGATACGTTCTCGGCAATCCACTTGCTTGAGGGTTGGAGTCAGGGAGATGTCAGTCCAGGTACGATAAATGTTCGGGTACTTGCTGTCATCAAAGAATGTCGGACAAAAAACGATGCTAGTGCTCGTCGAGAATCGGTATTTCTGCTCAATAGCCAAGTCCCAGGATCGTTGAGGGACGATGGTCTCGGCTTGCGATGCAGTGTCTCCTGAGCTGTTTGATATCAGCAATCTGCGCGTGGTATGCGGGTCGCCGCGGTCACCTACCCGCAAAGTGGATTTTCGTTGCCGGCTTTTACGTGATTATCAGCATTACAAATGAATCGCAGGGCGGCTGGCTTCGACCCTCCACGACCTGGAAAGTTGTCGATATTGTTCGTGATCAGATCATACGAATCCGCAACGTACTGGATACCGATGTCTCGCGCATTAAACATCTGAGTGTATGCTGGATCTTCATCCTGGATGAATATTTGATTCTCCAAGTTCGTGTTGCCCTTCGTTCCGACCGGCTGGCTTGGGAGACGACTTTTAAGGTCTTGCAACCTCTGCGAACTGTCCTTCACCAAGGGCTGCATCGCAATATAGGCTTGCACAATCCTCTCGCGTTGTCCAACATCCGTGCAGGACTCATCCCAGTCGAAGTATCGCTGCCTGGCGGCATCTGGTCCCAAGTTCGTCAAGATCCTCGACTTCTCGATCTGGTCTCCGCTGGTAGCGTCGGTGTACGGTGGCTCGCCATCAGGGTTCTCGAGAGTCTGTGCTGCTGGATCTGCTCGAGTCTCGTGGCGATCGCTCGAAGAGCTGTCTTTGTATGGCACCACGACGGCGATACCGCAAGAGGCGAATAAAAGCCAAATCGGTGCTCTCATGATGGACTGGAAGGCACTTGTAGAATCCAACCCCTGCAAGAATAGCATTTGCAATGTCTGCGGGACATTCTGCAGTATATATGTGCTTCTGAACTCTGCAATGCAACTCGAGCAGCATGGCTCAGCCTCGAGACACTTTGTCAGGGAGCCTGCGTTCTGTGCGCTGCATGAGAGTCGACTGTTGCATCTAGCTCTGTGTCGCGATCCAGCGATCTGACTGGTTCAAAGGACTCCTGCTGACGGTGTCTGTCCAAGCCCCGAAGTAGGCATGTGGCACGGTACCAGCAGCCGAGGATCAATCCCTCAGAACCAACAACCAACAGTCAGCGTGTGCATCGAAGCTCCACTACTGCAGCTCTATTCTGTACCAATAATTGCACTGCCTCGAGGATGAAACGCCAACATAGATGTGTTGTTATACCTGTTCTAAGACATGCCCAATATGGCATTCGGCAGGCTCCTAAGCCTCAACGACCGGATATGCTGGAACCATATATACTGGTGATGACCTCCTGAAGCGGGCCTCTACTCTACAGTACCTGTACCACTGCAGCGGTACAGAACCGTCTCAACGCCATGGTGAATCACCACATCTTACGATATCGTCGCTCCTGCCTACCTGTTTACTTTCTGCTCCTCGGAACAGCTAAGGTTCAGGCCACAAGCACCGGTCAGAATGTAACGGATGTCACGTCTGTCGCCACCGTCAGCGGCAGTACGATCACAGGCAAGATCCAACTCATAGAAGACCACGATACACAACATTAACTCATTCATGATAGAGGTGTTCACACCGACTTCAGTATCGATCAGTGGTGTCACTCCGCCGTTGACAGCGCCTACTACCATAACGACGACCGATTCTGCTGGAGAGACGGTCGCGATCGCGGTTGCCGCAGGCGCTGGTATCGTGGCTGGCGGTGGTCTAGCTGCGTGGATGTTTAAACCTGTGCCAGGCGCGCCTCCTGCGCCGACTTCGCCCCCAAGCTACAGTACTGAGAGCCCCGAAATCTCATCTCATACGATTACGACCAGCGCTACCACGAGCAGTTCCTCCGAAGCTCATGCTTGCCCTTACCCGTCCACTGGCTTCCCTATCAGTTTTGCCTCGGCGGACAGTGAGCCGCAGTGGACAGCTGCGCTGCCGGCACCATCTACGAGTACTGCCTACTCTCCACAATGCACGCAACAAGGTTCCAATAAGCAATTACTTCGCGGCACTGACCCGGGCTATATCAATGCCCTGGCAGCAGTCTTCTGCAAGAGCGACCTCTCTAAAGACGAGAGCACTACTCTCGGACAGAATGATCTGCCAACCGACAGTGGCTACAAGAACGCTCAGCTTGATAGCGTCCGCGTCAAGTTCGATTTCAAGCACAAGATTACAAATGACGGTTGTGCCCAGAATTGCGTCAATGCATACAAGGCAGCGATTTTGAGCTGTAAGTCTCGAAAGTTTGATAGTGAAGTTCAAAGGTCTAGGCTAATTAAGTAGCAGGTCAATACGATTCACACACTCTCTACGGTGGAGCAAGCCTACAACAAGGCTGTGGAAGCTACGACTTCACGGTCGATGCTGATCCAAACACTAAACTGACCTGCAATCCAATCCCGAGCCCAATATGGCAAGCTTATGACTACAGAGATGCTGCGGTCGATGCGATCAACAATTTCTGCACCGCCCACGATGGGAAGTCGTTGAAGCAGAGTGACGCAGGCACCAACATCAACGAGCAGACTTTCTCAGCCACGTATGCGGAAAGCTGCACGGGAAGCGGATCTTACACCATCTCCAAAGACCTCTGCGTCCAGTATCTCATGCAGACTGTGGACTCGTGCGGCACAGATACCACCATGTATAAACACGGTGGTACTCTGACCGACACAGACAACTGCGGAGCCTTCAGCTTCCACCCTGGTGGCTACGATGTCATGGCCTGCTATCCGGAAAACCAGAATGCAGGCTACATCAGCGGTTCGCACGTCAGTATCACGCCGGCCGTGGCTAAAGATGCCATCGGCCAGTTCTGCGATAGAACCGGCGCGGATCAAAAGTATACGCTGGACCCGAAGAACATTCCATCGAGTAGCAGCTTCACCCAAGATACCTGCACCACTGCTGGCTTCGCTGCATGTGCTTATTACTACAACAATGATGGCTCGCGGGCAAAGAGTGGGAGCTTGGGCGATATGGTCGTCCGCATGAGCGCTCAGTTCATGAACCCAAACAATCAATACAATTGCTCTTCTAATGAATCTTATGAGATTCATGGTGATCGGTGAGTTCATGCCCAGGCTGCGTCGGACCTGATTAGATGAGCTTAACTGATTGCGACTCGTACAGGTGCCATGCCGAGCTCGGAAAAATGATAGGCCTCGAGCCCAAGGGTAATTGCGTGGGTAGCGATGCCAACAAACTTGATCTGGGTAGTTTCCTAGAAGACGCAGATAAAGGCTGCGTATTGTGGAACTTCTGGGCTGTAGAGACGCATTAGACTTTGTCTTCGCTTGCGACATGCACACATTGCCATGTCAAATGCCAATATGCAGCACTGCTTCCCAGACATTTAGCGACTGAGCGCCTGACTTAGAGCATTGATGCACCGTGTCGATGATGAAATTTTCTTATAGGCGTCGAACTCTCCGATCGGTGCCAGGCGAGTCAGTCACCTTAAACCGGGACATTGACCACATTCAGCATCACCGTATTCGCTAATTGAACACTGCTAGCCACAACCTCGCCCATATACCCCTTTGCATACCAAATATAGGGCGCAACCCAAACGATGTGACCGACAAGCCCGAGAACCAGCGATCGCGCGATTCCAGCTCCAGTCATGATTCTGTTTTTCAGCATGGATCGGTAGAAGAAGTACGACGCCGGCACGAAATTGACGAGGGTGCTCAGCAGGCCCGCATTATACTCCTTGTCGACAATAGCCCTGATAATGTGCGTGGCGCTGTTGAACACAACCATGCCGTAGTAGTTCGCACCGCCGGCAGACGGCTCAACGTATCGCAGAGACCAGGCTCCAACCCACATAGTTATGCCGTTGACAGCGAAGACTGGGAGGGGAGTTGCTGGGCAGTGATTTGTATCTGGGTAGCCCTATCGAGTCCACATTAGTGCTGAGATCACCATGGCATGAATGCATACGTACAAGGTTTGAGCACAGCGATTGGTGAAACGAGTATGGCACGCCTTTGATGTCGTAGCCCCATTCCTCAAACTGGTGAAGCATGTACATCGGCCCACAGACGTAGCACCACCATCGAGGATCTCGCACTCGTAGACGCCAGGAGTCGAATGATCGTAAGTCACTTGGTCCTTCCTGCGTTTTCCACTCGCCGAACAGCAGTTGAATGGCAAGCATCGAACCGACTGTCAAGCTGATCCAAGGCCATTGACGGATGATATTGTCGATCTCTGGACTCATGGTGGCCGCGATGGTAGGACGAGATTAGCCAACTGCAGGCTTCGAGGTGGAGATATGTTTATCTCAACGTGAGTATCTTAGCTCAGTCGTCATACGTAGTAATGCTTTTTAGGGACCGACAGACCGAGGGACATGACCCACGGACTGACAAAGTTACCGGCTCGGACGAATTTCCGGACGACTTTTCTTGATCTCAATTATGCAAGTACTGATATGCACGAGAACATGTTCGGTCCAAACGTGAAAGTTTTCACATGACGATCACTACGAAAGATCCCCGGCCTCTACATAGTCAGTCAATCAGGTATTTGGGCTTTTTGGTTGATCTCTGACTAGCTCATTGCAGCAGTCGATTCACTTCTGACTGAATGATTGTGCATGGCGGTCGGTTCATGTCTGATCGACTAGCTCCCTCTTCATCGCTTCAGATAGCTGACCAACTAGATTGTAGTATCTTGACAGCTAATGACGCGGGAAACCTTTCTCTCGGTCCGCAATCAATCGAAGCGGCTGAGAGCGATGCAATTGTTTAGAATATCACGATAACACTTGGACACTCGCCCTTGCAATCACAAAAATCCTGAACCTAGGAAGTCAGAGCAAGCCAGAGCGAGTCTGAGGAAGTCAAATATGATCAGACATGGTCAGACATGGTAAGATACGGTCAGATACGGTCAGATATTCGGGTTCGAACCGTCCGATATCTGATTGATCAAAATATTTCATGGACTGTTAAGAACACTCATCACGACCAGGCATGTCGGTGCTGCAGTGCAAGAGAAGGAAGTTTCTGCTCGACCAACTGTCTTCGTCGAATGGGCTGCCGTTGCTCAAAGAGTACTCTAACACAGAACGAGCATCCGCGCCACCAGGTTAGCTACGTACTGCCCATCTACACTTCCCATGATGTTCGTCTGCTCCTTGTGTCGTGATCGAGTCACCGCCTCCACGATCCCTCAGACGCACTACTCATTGAGCTCCCGAGCTGATAACTACCTACGAAGTCTCTGCGCTTTGTCAGGCACTCAGCTGCACGACATGAGGAGAAGAGTCTATCAAAGCACCCTGGTCTTCTCGAACAGACGCCGTGGTTTTCTCGCTGTCCGCAGAGGTCGAGGGGTCACAGCTTCGCAGCTCGCTATTGAACGCCCTGCAAGCTCTAGGCTTGTTCGTGGCTGGCCGTCTTCATCCGCCGGAAGACAGTGATGAGCAACGAGCTGCCAACAGCAAGCGCAGGTACAACAATCGTATTACCGCTCCAGGCTTGCCGCGCTAGATCAAAACATACTAAAGCACGGCAATGAAGAAGGCAAGACAAGCTGGATTGGCCCACAGAGCCTTGATAGTATGTTCCGGCGCCCGTAAAAGCTGCACAAAGCATTCCTTGCTCAGGAACCACACTCACACCGGCGCCATCAGACGCAGTAGGCGTTGCACTACCTGCAGCCACAACCAAGCCGCCTGTACCCGTCCTCCAACTACTACGACGCTACCGCCTATTTGCAAAGTCCAAGTCGTGAGCGAGTCTTCCAGAACATATCCATTGCTAGCACCAGTAATGTCCAAGTCCTGCAAAACGGTCATGATAAAGGTGCGTGAACCAAATTCGAGCGATGTCTTCCCTTTGCCATCCTGAAGACTTTTGCCGGTCAATGTTAAACACGAATCTCGATAGCAAATGTGCATGGAAGTCTCAACTTCTAGATGTCGAGAGGCAACGACCAGCAGTCGTGACTCTCTGCGCTAGTTTTCGTGACTCCTGGAACACAGCGCAGCAGGCAAAATTCCAGGTCACTATCAAAGCCATGTTCTCGCTGACATGGAGCCAACTCGGATCATATGCTTTATGCTTCCTCGTGGCCGGACCGATCCCATTAGGTGTAAAAATTCGCGTTATTATAACGCGCGCACAAGCATAAGGTCAACGATGTAGCAGTCCAGTATACTAAACATCTTCCCAATCCTCCAGCGTGGCATTACTTAACGATTCGAGGACCTCTAACGTCCCGCGCAGCCTTGCCACTTCTCTCCAGGGACGTACCTCGCAAGCTGCCACTGGGAGGTGAACCAGGCGCAAGAACATGGACTCAGGCCCAGCAGAGTCCGCTGCCGGAAAAAAATCACCGCGACGACACGAGCATGCTGACCAAGTGTAAACAGGACAGTAATCAAAAGCGATCGCCAAAGCAAAGCGTCGAGTGTATGCGCCAAAATGCCGCCCGTGTTTCGGATTCGCTGCATGTGATAGGATTTTCCTCAAAGGTGCGCAGCGGATGAACTTCCGGACGAACTCCTTCACCGGCAGCTTGCCCCGTTGCCGACTTGCAATCACCTTACTGATTTACATCCGCAAACGGTAATTCGGACACCGGAAGGGATGTAGTGAAATTGGTCGTCAGTAATGGATCCGGACACCGCCATACGGAACTCAGCCACAAGCCCACCGCTGCTAATGCCGCAAAATTGCCCTCCCTAGGGCAAAGACCAGACCATGCGATGCGTGTATCTTGTTTTCCATGTAAAAGTCTATCCATCTATCGATACCTGGGTCCATCGCGCTGCATACATACACTCAATGTACCTCCATAGGCCTGTCGCTCACTGTTAAAAGTTTACCTTCCGCCGTCAAACATGTCCTGTCCACCTCAAACAACCACAGCACTCGCCTCCGACCCCGACCCACCCCTCGCACCAGCCCGTTTGAAATGGCTCATCTCCTCAATCAGCACGCCCGTATCGATCGAGAACTTGATCGGCGAGTGCTCCTACTTCACGCCGCCAACTTCATTGTTCTTCGAGCTCGCAGCCGCGGTTCCCTTGAGCATACTCTCCGGATCGCGGATGCCTGCCAAATTGCCTTCTTGTACGCGCTTCAGCGTCAAGGCAGCGATGAGAGCAGCGCCGACACCAGATCCATCCTCGGCGGGCAAGATCTCCACGGGGTCGTGGCCGCGGCCGAGCGGCTTGCCGTCCCGACCAGTCTCCCAGTCGAGAATCTCCTTGAGAGCCTGTGCGCCACGCTGCTTGAAGTGCGGATACTTGTTAAACACCGAGCCGTCAGCGCCGACGTGTGCAGTCTTGTAGTTCTTCTTTTTGCAAATCGCTGCGACACCACACGCACCTAGTCCTTGTCAGTGCATTGTCATCAACCTTTACGACAGATGGAACTTACTAAGTCTGGCGGCGCGCGTCCCGATTAGCTCAGCCAGACGCCTAATCAACTCGAGCTCCGGTTTGCTGGGCTTGATCTTTAAGCGGTCGACAAAGATATCGTGCGACTCTTGCAAGTTCTCGTATGGATCGTTCTCAATGTCCGACAGGAAGGAGGCATCAAGCGTGTATGGCTTCTTAAGATTCTTTATGTCCTGGTTCTCAAAGACCTTGCCCTGCTCGTGCAGATCCACAAGTACCAACCGGAATAGCTCGCCCAGGTACAGACCGGCAATCATCTTCTCGAAGGACTGTTGACCAGGTCGCGGCGAATCCTTGTCGACGACGATGTCGTACTTTGTGCGTGGCAGGATTTTGTGCTCGTTGTCGAAAGCGCCCCACTCGCAGTTGATGGCCATCTGCTGCTTCGGGTCCAGCTTCATGTATTCGAGCTTGGGAATCTCGCCGCACTCCTCCATGTATGCGGCGTTGCAACCAGTACCGAAAATGCAGCCGATCCTCATCTCCGAGTCCGTGTAGGCACTAGCTATCATGGTACCCGTGGTGTCGTTGATCAGCGCTGTGAGCTTGATGGGCACGCCACGCTCCTCCAGCGCCTGCTCGAATGGTGGCACCACGTCCTTGCCCTCGACTCCGTCAATGTCGAAGCCCTTTGTCCAGCGCTGGAGCACACCGTGGTCAATGTAGTCCTGAGTCGCGGGGTAGGAGAAAGTGAAACCAAGAGGGAGCTTATCCAACTTCTCGCCCTCGTGGTGATACTCGATGAATTGCTGCAGACAGTCGGCAACATAGCCCCAAAGCTCGTCGGCGGTGCCAGTCTTGAGCTCCTCGGGCATCTTGTACTTGCTCTGAATGATGTCGAACTCGCCCTTCTCCTCAGGCAGATTGATCTCACAGACACGCAAGTTGGTGCCGCCCATATCCAACGCCAGGAACGTGCCCGTCTCGTGTCCGGTTGGGAAGCCCATACACCAGGTCGGGTTCATGGGGATGCTGCCGCCTTCCTTTGACAGACCTTTGGTCAATTCAGAGACGAAGTGCGAGGCGATGGCTTTTAGCTTGGCAGTATCGACGGTGAACAGCTCTTCCAGCTTCTTGATCTCTTGCAGCAACTCTTTGGGGATGTCAGCCATGGAGCCCTTACGGCTCGGCTGCCTCCTAGGACCCAGGCCTACCATCTTGACGGTCTTTTGTGGTTGATCAGGTAGAGAAGGTGCGTCTCGGGGAGAATGATGGTGTCTCAATTATCCGAGGGTCTTGCGTCAAACGCTCAGAGGTGAGAGTTGTAGAGATCTGCATACAAATTATTGCAGTCAGCGCATGTGACAACATGAATGCATCCTCAATGTCCACCCCCCACCTCCCACCACACCATGCCTGCAGCCATTCGACCGCTCTGGCAGCTCTGTCCCGTTGCAGTAGCTACATGCATAACGGGCAGACCACTTACCTACCCGGTCTCTGTATGACAAGCACGTGTTCACAGAACAAAGAAAAGATGGTTAAAACTCATGTCGGAGCGCTGCTGTGCTCGGTCAATGCTTCAAAAGTCCCGTCCCACGCGCCAAAACATGCAAGAGCTTGTGACGTAGTGAGCTTGTCAGTCAAGCAGGCACGACTGGTCCAAGCTCCTCGTGCCTTCCATGCCCAGACGTAACTCACCTGATCCGCCAGAGGAAACATTGATTAACCCATATCAAGCCTCCCCCTTAGCAGCATATTGAAGAGGTACCCAGGCAAAACCCAGCAAGATCATCTATCACCCCACCCATCTGACCACTACCACACAGCCACCATGTCCGCCCTCAAAACCATCACCAGCCAACTCCCCAAACTCCCCCCAACCACCACAACCCGCGCTTTCAGCATCGCCGCCCGCCGCATGGCTGCTGGCGACACCGGCGCCCCACGATCTGGTGGAGTCGCTCAGGGAGACGCGTTCAGCAGGAGGGAACAGGCGAATGAGGACTACAACATCCGACAGCGCGAGATGGAGAAGTTGAAGGCGTTGAAGGCCAAGATTGCCGAATCTGAGGCCCAGGTAAGATGACAAAGAAGATAGAATATGTGGTGGAGATGCGGGTGCTGACAGCGTTGTATAGCTGGCTAAGGACAAGAAGGATATGGACGATTTGGCAAGCAAGCAGAAGTAGGCGCAGATTGGCGGTAGGGACATCTTGAGTTAGAAGCATCGTGAGCATCAATCTATCCTCTCAGATCCAACATCTAGCTCTCACCAAGCCCTTCCACAACTCTGCCGTCCGACAGGGGCGCATGCGCGAGACTAGTTGTAATTTATAGCTCACACCACCAGATAGTCTGGTAATGGAGGGAGGTTTTGAGTCGTCAATGGCAGGACTGCAAAATTGACATGCGTATAGCCATTGCGTAACCCATATCGTCATCGCCTGGAATGCACACCTACCATCCTTCCTACCGCCGCGTCTGTCCAAGGATCTGGCGTGAGCCTGAATGGTTATGGTACTGTTTCCAAAGCCCAACTTTGCTCAGACATCAGGCAAAAGAGTCGAAATGTTAACGTACTAGGCTGTTGCCTCTGCACTTTGATTGCCAAAAATGGCGACCCGCTGAAGGCGGATGAGCGGAAGATAGCAAAGGCCTGGCTATGCATCATTAGCTCGCACAGCCCATTCATTACCTGTCTGGCCGGGAGCAGCTCCTGCACTGTGGTCAGCAGCCAGAGGGACGCCTCTTAACGGCATCTGGAGACACTGTCCCCGTACTATCCAGGCTTCCTGATGCCAAGGTCCACGTAATCAAATCAATGTGGAAGTGGAATTTCTATAGAAGATTGAGGCAGTTCCATGGCAAAGTAGTCATCACGTTCAAGCCACATGCCATTGCGCTGTCTCGAACTACACATCAATAGGCGCAGTCGGCACCGCAGACGCCCGGAAAGACATGGAAACGCACGCCCGGAAGAACCCCTTCATCCATAGGCAGCGCCTCAAGCATGCTGTATTGCTCGTCACTGATGCTCGTCCTTGGCCGCTGTGCTGCAGAATGCCTTCGTCTAACGTAACATTGTCCCCACGACAGACAAAGACCTCTACTGCTCGCCAGCCGGGACGTCCTCGTCGCCTGCCATCTGGTTACGCTTTTGCTGGATACGCTCTTGTCTCCTCTCGCGGGCGGCCTTGGTCTTCGCACGCTTGGCATCCATCTCCTCCTTGAGCTTGACTTCACGGGCCTTCTCGGCCTTGGCCTTATGGATCTGAGGTGAGGTCAGTAATGGTCAATGTGTGGAAGCTCAATCATCAATCATGATGTCATCCCAGCTGGGGAGGTCGAACATACGTGCTCAACAAGCGCACGCTTGTGCTTGAAGGTGTTACCCTTGCTCAGATGGTAGAGCTCGTGATAGAGGTGCTTGTCGATCTTGCCGGCAGCGCGGTACTTCACCAACAGACGGCGAAGGACACGCAGACGACGCATCCACATGACTTGACTGTATGTCGATGTCCGTCAGCATTTCCATTCACCATCCATACTTTGCCCGTATACCCGGCAGATTTCCTCTCCGGCCTGTCTTGAGATCCCCTCGCTCCATGTTGGTAGACTTACGTCGGCATACGCGCATCAGCAGTACCCTTCCTCTTACCGAAACCCCTATGTCTGCCAATCCGCCTCGCCGCCGTCAACTCCCGGGCACGGCTCCTCGAGTGCATGGTGACGGGCTTCTGAATGATGAGCCCATCGGCGATGAGCTTGCGGATAGTCTGGCGCGAGTTGGCGTTGGAGATCTCGTTCACTTCGTTCGGGTCGAGCCAGATCTTGCGCTTGCCGCAGTCGGCCACGGACGCCGCCAGGCGCTTCTGAGTGCGGAGGTTGACCCTGTGCAGCACACGTTTGCGTTAGTATGTCTATTCCCACCGACATTGAGACTCGTGAAGCCCTTTCGCCTCCTTGGATATATCCCTCTGGGCGCGTGTCGGCACGCCTGGGAGCCAATGTCGTTCCATATCTGTATTGACCGTTCGAAACAACAGGAAGACGCATTGCTTACATCTTTGCGGCAGAGTTCGATGGTGTTTGGCAATGTCGACGGCGTCGGCTATCTCAGAGAGGAAGAAGTGGACAGGAGGGGTTTTGCGTGATGCCCCAAATCGATCTTCTTGGCACGTTTATTGGCGTGCGTACATGACTCAATGTCTCCACGTGACCAGCTCGCAAAAGTATGCGCACAGACTGGAAAGGCTTCTTGACGAGTATCTGACAGCACAACTTCCAGAACTTTGGGGACGCTGTTGACTGCTCGCAATATCAAATCAACTATCTAATCCTGAATCCATATATCAGACAACAGGGCTTATTGAATTTGAAAGACCCACTGGAAGAGCTTTGGGTTTGCTCTGTACTACTCATCACATGCACGTTGCGTGTACACTGCGATACATCCATATCTCATCTCAGCACCACGGTCAATCATCCACAAAACTCCCCTCCCCGAAATCCACCTTTCCCACGGACATAACCTCCCTCATATCCTCCACTTCATCGCTCGCCAAACCCAAACCCCCCTGTCCACCCTCCGCCTCCCTTCTCTCCTTCGCCTGCACCGCCAACCTACTCGCAACCCTCTTGAAATACTCCGTCATCGATCTCTTCAGCCCCGGTGGCAACTCTGCTCCCGGTCCGGCCATATACTTGTCAAAAATTGCACTTTCCTCTTCCACCACTGAGAAGATGGACAAGAATGCCGCTTCTGCGGCAAGCTTGACTGGTATTACGAGGTCGCGCACGCAAGCGAAGATGGGTGGGACTAGGGTTTCGAGGTGTGGACGTATGAGATCATTGTCTTCGCGGCTGACTGTGCGAACAACGACAAGGGCGAGGCGGCGCGTGTCGATTGGGCCGCCGGGAGGCACGACGGCTGCGAGAGCGTCGAAGAGGGGTTTGGTGGCTTCGAAGTTCTTGTTGTGAGTGGGAGTGAGAAGATATTTCCCTGCGGCTAGGACGCTGTTGTCGGAGATGTACCGTTCTTTGTGAGAAATGCCCTGCACGATGATGGAGCGTGTCATGTCGTCCAGCTGAGCCGTGAGCGCTTCCGGTGCTTCTGCGAGTACGGCGTTGAGCGCCAGGACCGATGGGTGTGTGAAATGATTGGTCAGTACGCGTGCCTTGATGAGACCAGTTGCCGTCTCAGACGGTAGCACTTTGATGAGCGCACCGAGCAGCTTGGCGAAGGTGATGTTGAGCGTCTCATCACCCTCGCTACTTTCGGAATCGATGAGACCCAAGATTGAGTTCCTGGAGACCTCACTCATGCTCGAGCCCGCCTTGCTGACGACTTCGAACAGTGCCTTCAGCATCGCGTTCCTGACACCAGCATCCGTAGTCCTCGAGCCCGTAACGAGCTCTGCAATCAGTGGGTCGACACGTGGGGTCATCGTGATCAAGGTCCCCAAAGCACGGGCAGCTCTTGATCGAAGCACCTCGCTGGACGGATCCGCGAGTGACTTGGCGAAGGTACGCTGCAGCTGTGGCAAGAAAGGCTTTAGGAAGGTCGGAATCTTCTCAAGCAAATTGTTGAGCGTGAGTAGGATGGCGGACTTAAGTTCTGTCGAACGCTCTGACACCACACGAATGAGTGGGCCAGTAATCTGCGTGACAAATGGCTTCAAGCCATCTGAGCTGGTGCGATCCACCAAGTCTGAAACGGCGAGGGCGGCCTGAGTTCTCTGCTCTGCTGAGCCATTCATGAGACCTTGCAGGAATATGGGCAGGATAGCATTGATACCCTTCGGCAAAGAGAAGCCTGGGAGAGCATGCCCGGGCACACCGACCTGGTTGAGAGTCTGGCGGGTGGACACCACTAAGGACTCCATCTCCTCCTTCCGTAGACGAGACGTCAGTGCTGTGAGGGCTGTCCAGGCAGCCTTGACGACTCCGCTGTCCCTATCGTCGAACGCGATGAGCAATACGCGGATGAGATCTGGGTAGTAGCGAGAGAAGTCAATTTGCGCCTTCTCACAGAACTTGGCAAGATGCAGATCGGCTGCTGCACGCTTACGATGGTCGTCATGCTTGACGAGCGCAAGCATAGCACTCATCATTGTGTTCAAGCCATCGTACTCGTCGACAGATAAGATGATGGTATCGCAGGCAGCAACAAGCTCGCCCTTCAGCGACTCGTCCTTGCATGTCACAATGTTGTCCATGAGTGCATTTAGGATGTTGGGCAGTCTTCTGGTCATCGCAGTGCTTGCGACTTCAGCAAGGGATGCCAACGCACGGGCATTGAAAGCCGAAATGGGTGAAGTAAGCAGAGTGGGTAGCAAATTCGGCAGAATGATGTTCGATCTCGATGCCTCAGTCAGCAGCGTCAAGAGACCAGACAGTGCAGTCTCAGCATCATCCTCAGAGCGTAATAGACTCAGAAGATGGGGCAAGACTTGGTCGATAGCACGCTTGCCAATGACTTTCTGCAGCGAGTCGAAAGCCTCAGCAGCAGCCTCTCTGACATCCTCATCGGAGTCAACCAGTGCGGAACGCATGACGGAGATGAGGGTCTTCTCGTACTCTTCGAGCGACTCCGGTGACGCAGAAGCGATAAGTTCGCGCAAAGCAATGCAGATACCTTGGCGGGCGTCTGTGTCGGTCGCTGTCTGCAGCCCCTCCTCCAGGGTTGGTAGCAAAGTCGCAAGAACACCTTCGCCAGCCTTGCGGATAAGCTCCCCAAGCGCATTGCCAGCAATAACTTTCTGCTCCATGTTCGAGCTTGCCAGCCTGCGAATGAGAAACCGAGTAAGAGTCGGAATTAGCTCCCGCAAGGTGCGTGGCGACGACACAAGTGCTTTCCAGACATTAATGGCTGCACTGCGTACAAGACCAGATGTGTCATTACGACAAATGTACAGCGCGGAGAGAACCCTGTTACGCTTTTCCTCGCCGAGAATCTCCAATAGTGATTGACCGGCCTCGTTGGCGTTCTCTTCCATCTCTTCTTGCCCGGTCTTTCCACTGATGCCGGTAAGGTTAAACAGGAGGTCACCGACAAGCTCGACGGAGCTGAGACGGATGCGGTAACTGTCATCTGCGAGACCACGCTCAAGCTCAGGCAGCAGCAGATCCACTGAACGTGCCGCAAAGTTCTTCACAAGTAGACGACCAGCACGGAGAGCGGTCTCACGAATAGACTCGACGTCATCCGCTAGTCCGCCCAGGATAGGAGGTATGATCCTAGCCAGGTAGTTGGCAAAGCTCTGGCCGAAGCAAGCCGGCAGGAAGATAAAGAGCGACATGAAGCCTTCCCGAACAGATGGTTTGGAGCTCTGCACGTTTTGAAGAATGGTCGGCAAAGTTTCTTCGAGGCGACTTGTGCCAAGACCTGCAAGCACTTCTGACAATGCTTGAGCAGACCCAAGGCGATCGCCAGCACCGGTGTCGGATTTGAGCGTGTCCATGAGGCTGGGAATAAGGTCGGGCAAAGCATCCTCACCGAGCTTCTCGATGGTAGATCCGAGCGCTTTAGATGCAGTGGCACGAGTAGCTGGCACGGGGTCGACAATCGCCACCCTCAAGCCAGCAACGAGGACGGGAAGATGAGACGTAAGGTCTTTGCGCTCAGTCAAGTGCGCCAGACTGCCAATGATCTGAGCAGCTTTCCGTTTGGTGCCAGAACGCTCGTCGAGGCCACGTTCCAGAATGCGCACAACAAGTGCGAGTGACGGTGCGTCGAGATAGTGGATGAAGTTGACTTTGATCAGGGCGTCTAGAGCATTGTCGGTGTACTTGGTAGGATCACTAAGTGCCTTGAGCAAGATATCGACTTGGCTCTTCACTTCAGGGTTGGTGATGACATCGCCGAAGCGTTTGAGACTGCGATTGGCAGATGCTCGGACTTCCTTATGAGTGTCGTTGAGGATCTCCGTCAACGGCGGAATGATCTCGGGCAGGCTGATCGCAAGCTGTTGCGGGTCAAGGTAAGCCATAGCGCCCAACGAGTCGCTCGCACCCTTCTTGCTGCGCCATTGCGACTCATCCAAGCCCTCAAGCAGAGTCGGCAGGATCTGCTTGACACCGAACGAGCTGAGGGAAGAGAAGCAAGTTTTAGCTGCGTCCAAGCACGCTTCTCGCACATCTGCGCTCGTATCGCCAAATCCGGCCAATAGCTGAGGTACGATTTGAATCACGTACGGCTCGAAAATTCGTCCCAGCAATAGCGACAGAAGCTCGTAGGCCAAGAAAGCGCCCTGTCGCTCGTTCTGATCTTTCTTGTTCTCGGCCGCGATCTTGAGCGTGAACATGAGCCGGCTCTCTTTCAGCGCAGCGATACCTCTGCCCTTTACGATGCCTGCAAGGCCGTATGCTCCTCCTCGCCGCGCTGCATACCTGTTGCTGTGCAAAGTATCGTCAATGGTTTGCTTGAGATACTCACTAGCCTGCTCGCTAGAAGCACGTACTAGAGGCGGCAGGCACTGCGCGACAGCATACTGCACAGACTCGGACGGCGTGCTCAAGGTCGTCAGAAGACGGTCAACCACCTTTGGTATCCGCGCATCGCCCTTCGATAGATGTCGGGCAAGCGCACCGTATAAGATTACAACGGCTTCGTTGACTAGATCTTGGGCTTGGGAGCTGTTGGCTGAGCTTTCCAATGTGCTTTCACACAATTTCATCAATGCCTCTACCTGCTCTTTGCCACGTACATTCACAATTGTGGTGGCAGCATCGACCATACTGTCGCGTACAGCGTTGCTCTTGTCGCCTAGCGGACCACTCCCGATCAAAAAATTCATGAATGACACCAGCTGGTCCTCAGGGAAGACAGCAGCTATTTCTTTGAACGCATACGCAACGCCCTGTCTTGCTTCCCATGGATCAGACAGGTCTTTCTTGACTGGCATGCCGTAACGATCCAGCTCAGGCTTGCGTGGCTTAGCGCGTTCGAGATATGTAAATTGCAGTCTCGAAAGGATGTCGCCAAATATTGCTATGTGCTCTTTCAGCGAGTCGGCAATGGCTCGAGCAGCAGCACGTCTGAGTTGGCTGTCTTTGGACTCGAGGTACGGCAAACACTGCACTTCTGACTCAGACGTGACTGCAAGGTCGTTCTCCTCCCATATCTCACGTGCGGCGTCGACATGCTCGTCAACATCGTCGTGGCAAGCGAGCCAAATTTCCTCGTAGAATTTGCGATCGGCGAGCTCGAGCTCTGCACTGATGGCTTGCAGAACAGCGCTGCGTACAGACGGATCTGCCAAAATCGCTCCTTTGACGACTGTGTCCGTTTCCGCTTGTGTCATGTTTGGCGCCAAGCATCTGCAAAGATCTGTAAAGCAGTCCTTGATGGGCCTGAAATACTGTGTGTAGTGCTGCATAGAAAGGATTAAGGTGTCCAACAGTTTCCTTCGCGGCAGGCGAGAGTCACTGCAAGCTTCTGTATGGAACGACAAAAACTCAATCGCTAGTACAATCTGCTCATCGGCGTCTTCGCTAGACGCACGATCAATGCCACCATTCTCTAAGATCAGGAATATGAGTGACAAGATATAGCTCAAGGTAACGGTATCAAGTGGGCGTTGTTCGCCGAGGAACCTGAGGCGATACAGCAGCCTTGTCACCAAGTCGCCCAAAGGCTCCGCCAGAAGGTTCTCTGGCAAGATCGTGACGCCCGCTGCTCTCAACGTCGCAACACCGACGAAGGGTCTTATGGGTCCTAGACGGCTAGACGTCCTATCAGCGCATTGAAGGTAGCCCAGAGCGGCCGTGTCACCGAGGATGAGTCCTGCGCCTGCTTGTACTGCCTCAAATAGTAGTTGGACGGACGGACCAAACCAGGTCTCAGCTTCGGTAGGGGGACCTGTCGCGAGTGCGCGGACGATGCCAGTGCCGCGACGCAGCTTGGCATCTACCTCAGCAACTTGCTTGCGAACCACGGACTCCTTGGCGAGTTGTGCATTGACTTTGGCTTGCTCATCTGCGGTAAGCTTCTTCGATTGACCCTTCTTCTGGGCCAGCTGTGATCTCAGCTCCTCCTCCCATTTGATCGTGTCATAGTCCCTGGTGTTCTTGCTGACAGCTTGCGCCGGAGCCTGCTTCGACAGAACGTCAACGAAGGCGGTACCCTCATGAGTCCGGTAGATAGCCGCTTCCGTTGGACCTATGTTGTGCAGCTGACTTGAGTCGAGATCCTGCGATATCTGTGAGACAATCAGGGGTGTCAAGGCATCTGGTGCAACGAATGCAAGCTCAGCCGTTGCACTGAACGCTGCTGATTGGAATACCGCAATAGATTTCCACACCGGGTGCTCAGTCACGGCGATGATTTGGGCAAGGCAGTCTCGGGCTGCTTTAGTAGCGAGGATTCCAGGGTCTGCTCCAGTTTTCAAGCAAAGCTCGATCCAAGACGCTCTCGGTATCAGCTGAGGTTGGCAGAGAACGAGCAGGTTGGTCATGTGCCGCACCATTGCATCCTTGCGGCACGACTGGTCGCCGCCATTTGCATCACTAACAGGCTGACATGCTGCGCGCACGACTCTATACAGCTCGTCGCGCCCGGTCTTCGCGGCAGTCGCTGCGCTTTCTTTAGCGTTTAGCTCCACGTCTTCACACCACTGCCAAAGGCCATTGACTACGACATCTGAGAATCGATCGGGCTGCGAGTTGTACAGCTGCTGCAAGTCCTTTGTTGTCGCCATTTGGACACCGGGCGGTATACCAGAAGCCGCGACCAGGTAGATCATTGCCTGTGCCCATGCCACTCGAACGGACTTGCCAGCGTCGGCTTGGGGCAATAATGAGAAAAGCGACACGAGGGCTCGCTCGTACCAAATGAGGTCATCTTCACCAGCAAGCTTGGCGTAGATTCGTGGGTTTAGTATGAATGACGGCTTTGGATCAAGCACCAAGGCCTTATCTGCGATACCTGCCTTCTTTACAATCGATGCGCTCTTGAGCTTGGGCATGATGGTAACTTTGTCCAAGCAAATGGCGAATACGGCCGCTGCAGGCGATAATTGTCCGCTAGCCACAGCAGGATTAGGATTGGCAGCAATTTCATTGAGCAAGTCAACAGCTTTGTCAATAGCGGCGTCGAGGAGCCTTGCCGCCTCGTCGCTCTGCAAGGCGTCATCAGGCAGTGTCCATATCAAATCGCCGAGGCCAAGCGCCCAGATCCTGCGCTGTGGCAAGCGCTTGTCTGCCAGGCCTTTGGTGAAGGCGTCGACCACTGCTGCTTCGAGCTTACCGCCACCTCCTATGACGTGACTGACGTATTTCACTAAGGTGCTGATCTCTGCCGATGCAGCTGGCTCGCTCGTTTCCTTGCACGCGACAGGAACGATGCCTTGCAGGACCTTGTGAGCCAAGCTGTCATTCGGGAGGAATGCACCGAGCATCTGTGCATGGAGAACGCGCTGATCGGCAGCAGTAACCTTGTTCAATGTCAATGGACTCAAGATCTCATCTGCAGACTTTTCGACCCGCTTGCCATCGCGGCTTTTGAATGCGACGGCATTGAAGGCGCGCACTGCACCCTCGCGTACAGCTGCACTTGTAGATTTGACGTTGGCCAGCAGAGGCTTTGTGAGATTTGATACCAGGATATCGGCCAGATCCATCTCGTCTGGTAGTGCAAGAACCACCGGCGCCACTAGATCGTTCAGAACAACCTCTGGCGCACGTAAGAGCGACTTTTCGATGGCTGGTATGATCTCCTTCTTTAGATCTTCCAGAGAGACGAATCCAGACCAAAAGTCGCGTAATGCGTTGGATATGTACAATGGAAGTTGGATGCGGGAGCCCAAAAATTCTCGCAGGTAGAAAGCGAAGTAATCCTGCTTTTGTCCTTCAACCACTGCGACGCAGTCAGGCAGTCGTTTGCAGACCCCAGCAATGATCCCCAGTAGGAGTGCATTCTTTGGTGACGGTGCTGGACCTTTCGTTGTCAGAGCAGTGATGCACTCCGTGAGAGCATCAGCGCCGTATGTGGTCTTGGCAAGGCTCCGCAGTGCCCTTCTGCTCACCCTGAATGCGGTGGAAACTGTGCTATCCTTGGCATTTGATGCCAGTAGCGTGTTCAAAGCATTCGTCAGAGCTCCCAGTGACTTCTTGCCCCATTCCTCCCACAAGCTCTTTTCAGTTGCCGCATGTTGAATGAGCAGTGAGCTCCACCGAACTAGTACAAAAGCATTGGCCGGTGCTATACTGGACTTGGCCGCCTCTTTCTCTATCTCCCCAACGAGATGCGGGACTGTGCTCTTGGCGTCTGGGTTGGAAGCAACACTTGCTATGCATTGCTCTACCGCATGTCGTGATCGCGTGTCCACATAGAGGGGGTATGTGTCGAGAAGGAGAAGGGAGATGGTTGCAAGGTCGTGTTGAGACACACCTGCGTTGTTGTCAGGCTCTATCGCGTCACGTCGCTTCCGTCGTTGGGGCACGCACCTACCTGCTGCTATTACTTCTTTGAGATTGTTAAGCTCAGACACTCTTTGCTTGGTCGAGTTTGACAGAAGCGCCTTGCGGGTCGCTGCGACGTCCAGTGACGGCATCACATGGCCATTCGTTACAGACTCCACCATCATCCATACGCCAACCTCCTTCACGATCGCTGGCAGAGTGTGATCTAGGATCACGGTTTATGGGCAAGTCATTAGGTACATTTGAAAGGGAATCGAACTCTATGACGGAATCGTTCCGCGTTTGTTTGACTGGACTTTTTTTAGTTCTGGTATCTTATTGAGTTGCAAACAGATATTCATTGCATTTGCACCTCGACATCATCACCATCGACCCGAACACACCATGGCGGGAGGAACCAAGAAGAAAAAGATCAAACCTGTTTCCAATCCAGCGCGAGGCTTCGCTACCACATCACTTCAATCGAAGTCCAAGACCACTCTCGACAGCCCAAAAGACGCTGACGGCAGCGAAGCGTCCAACAGCGCAACTCCCAAACCGGTTCCTGCCTCACATCCACCTGAAATCGCCATCAATGGCAAGCCGGATGCCAGTGCCACTCGCGGATTGCACGAGCTCAATCCTGAAGAGCTCGAAGCTCAACTCGAGGCTTCCGAACTCCAACAGTTCGTTGAGCAGAATGCTGCAAAGGTCCGAAAGGAAAGCAGTAGGCACGCATCGCGACTCGAGACGGACAAGCGTTTGCTTCGTGGTCAAGCCGACTTTTTCGTGCAAGACTGGTTGCCAGAGGAGTTGATGCATCAGATCTTCGAGTTCACGCTCGCAGAGTATGATGCGGAGCAAAGTAACTCCAAGTCCCCGGTAGGCGACGACTTGCTTGCCAAGGTTTGGACACTTAGATGTTGTCTTCTTGATCTTGGCGTGCCTCTTGATCGCGTCAATGACGTCCTTGGCTGGTAAGATAGTCTTCGGATTTCCATTATCGTACATTCTGTTCATCGACATGTGCATCTTCGTGACTTCGTTGGACTCGTTCCGCTGGTCAGCCCTCGTCATCTCTGCCCATGCTTGGTCTAACAGCAAAGTCGCAGGCTCGTTTCTCACCCGCCAGCTCAAGCCGGCGGCGCTCTTTGGGGCCTTGCCGATGCTCTGGACTGGCTGTCCCTCCATTGTACTCCGGCGGATCTGAACGACTACGATTACCAAAAAACAAAGGCTGACTCGTCCGAGGAAGAGTCGCATGAAGATGTCTCACCACAAGATGTCCAGCCAAAGACTGCTACCAAAGCTCACCAATCTGCTATTGATGCGCGGTCTGGGCAGAATCAGGAACCTGTCAGCGATCTGGAGGACGACGCTGATCCGGCTGAGTTATTTGCCATCTACCTACGCACTAAAGCGAGACTATTCCAGATTGAGCCGAGTTCCGTAGACCTTAGCAGGACCAAGCGAGGCCGCAACACTGCGACTCAGAGCCCTCAGACGGCCACAGGGAAAAAACTGCATCAGAAGCTCCAAAAGATCGAGTCCGACTTGCTGTTTGATTTGCCGCAAGCAGAAGCGCATTGGGCCCAGAAGAAAATCGAGCTCACCCGCGAGGCCGCTGAGCGCAGGCGGCTGCAATTGCCCGATGGCAGTTCTGAGGCTTCTCAGAGCAACGTGAAGTCAGGTCGATCTCCTACTGAGGTGTCGGACGAGGCAGAAAAGTTGGGTCAGGAGCTGCTCAGAGAGTCTGAGGATGACGATGAGATTCTGGGCGGTATGTTCGATGTTTTGCCTGGCGTTCATCAGTCAAACGACACGTCCAACGAAAATGGCTCGGCCAATCTCATGGTCAGAGACTTTGGTCGTTTGATTGGTATGAGTCCCAAGCGAGTTCTTGAAGAGGCATGCAAAGCCCGAGACTCAGGTGTCAAGCTTTCCTACATGCTTGTTTCGCCAACAACATATGCTAGCCGGCACTCGCTCACCATAAATTGGTCGAAAGATCAGGGTGTGCTTGACACTTCGTACATGACTTCTGTCCAGGTCAAAAGCAGATCACGTACTACTGTCTTTACCGCTATCAAGGAGGCCACGCCAGATGCAGCGCAGAGTGAAGCTTACATTGCAACCATGGCCCTGTTTGCGGTGTTTTCTGGATCACCGAAAGAGGAGAAAGCTCACATGCGGCTGCCGTATACATTTCGGGACCTGTGGGATGAGCTCGTACTGGTCAAAGAGGAGCACTCAGGAGCAGCCGACCGCGATACAGTCAAGCAGCTTCGACAGCTGATTGAGCGACATAATAGACAGGTCTTCAGCGATGACGAAGATGAGGTGGTCTTCAAGGCAGGAAGTAGACAACGCAGTACAGTTGCGAGTAGCGTCACAACCCCTGCTGAGCCCCCCAGCGCCCAGGAGCAGTTAAGCCAAGAACTACAGGATCTGTGGTCTCGAAAAGTGGCAACATCACAGTATCAGAAGATGATGACGGGTCGCAAGAACCTTCCAATCTTCCATTACAAACGGGAGATCTTGGAAGCCGTCACCAGGAGCCAAGTAAGAACATCCCATTTTCAAACGTGCTCGCATACTGCATCTCAAATGATGCCGTCCACAGCAGGGGGCCCGTCATACTACTTGTTAGAGCGAACGCTGACGACTCTTTAGGTGTTGGTGCTTGTGTCAGAGACAGGTAGCGGTAAGAGTACCCAACTACCGGCTTATATACTCGAGCACGAGTTGTCCCACGGACGAAAGTGCAAAGTATACTGCACTGAGCCACGACGTATTAGTGCCATCTCTCTGGCGCAACGAGTCAGCCAGGAGCTCGGCGAGCACAAAAATGCCGTTGGCACCATGCATTCGCTTGTGGGTTTTGCCATCCGGCTTGAGTCCCAAACGTCCGCAGCGACACGGCTAGTAAGTATAATCATCATTCATGCAGCAAAATCACTCTTCATTCAACTTGCTTGATGCAATCGTAACATAGCATTACTCGGCATAGACTCGCCGACATTTACTAAACAGCTTTTGTGCAGGTCTATGCGACGACAGGAATTGTTCTGCGTATGTTGGAAAATGTCAATGGTCTGAGCGATATCACCCACCTTGTCATTGACGAAGTTCACGAGCGCAGCATCGATACCGACTTCTTGCTAATTATACTGCGATCACTTTTGCTCAAAAAGCCGGATTTGAAGGTGATCTTGATGAGCGCTACCGTTGATGCCCAGAGGTTCTCGAACTACCTCAACGGTAAGAGCAGATACAAAACAATCCTTTTTCAATACAAGAAACGACATGCGGCTAAAACACTCCGCTGGGAATCTTGGAGGGGTACTGACGGATGCCACAGGTGCACCGATCATCAATGTGCCTGGCAGGACTTTCCCAGTGCAAGCTGCCTTCCTCGAGGATGCCATTGAGCTTACGGGACACACGAACGAAGACGCTTCGCAAGCAGCTGTCGATGAAGATGCTGATGGCGTGGAGCAAGACGAAGACTCAACGGCCAAGGGTATGAAGCGGCCCAGTGCCACTCCAAACCAAACCAGAGAGCATGGAATCTGACAATCTGTACGTAGGTGGACAGCTTACCGGCTACAGCAAACGTACTCTGAATACAATCGCCAACTACGACGAGTACCGCATCGACTACTCATTGATCGTCAAGCTCATACAGAGGGTAGCCTTTCACGCCGACTACCAGCGATACAGCAGTGCTACTCTCGTCTTCTTGCCTGGCATCGGTGAGATCAAGAGGCTTCATGAGATCCTCATCAGCCAGCCGGCATTTCGGAAGGGATGGATGGTCCATGCTCTGCACTCGACTTTCTCGAGTGAAGACCAGCAGGTTGGCGATACCCTCACGTATGCAAATGGAGCCAGATCTGACAGCGAACCTGTAGGCCGCCTTCGAAGTTCCGCCAAAGGGCGTCAGAAAGATTGTGCTCGCAACCAATATAGCTGAGACTGGTAAGCATCTCTGTGGAAACCTGCTCCCTACTTGCACCGTATTTCTGTGGCTCCATCATCTGACGCTTACACAGGTATCACGATTCCTGACGTCACATGCGTGATCGACACTGGCAAACATAAGGAAATGCGATTCGACGAGAAGCGCCAGATGAGTCGCTTGATCCTTTCTTTCATTGCCAAAGCAAATGCGAAGCAACGCAGAGGTCGTGCTGGCCGTGTTCAGGAAGGTCTCTGTTTCCACTTGTTCACCAAGTACCGGCACGACGAGCTCATGGCAGAGAACCAGACACCTGAGGTAAGACTTGCCTTTCTGTATAATGCCGATACGTGCACTGCTGACGCCGCCATAGATGTTGCGCCTCTCGCTACAGGACCTCGTCATGAGAGTCAAGATCTGCAAGCTCGGTGGCATTGAGAACGCCCTCTCACAAGCCCTCGACCCTCCCTTAATTCGCAATATTCGTCGCGCCATCGATGCGCTGATCGAAGTCGACGCCCTTACGCCGAATGAAGAGCTTACGCCTCTGGGCCAGCAACTTGCGAGACTGCCATTGGACGCCCAGCTTGGCAAGCTGATCCTTCTCGGCTCACAATTTGGCTGTCTCGATGCGACTTTGACGGTCGCTGCCACGCTGACATCCAAGACACCATTCTTGAATCCGATGCATGCGAAGAAACAAGCAGACACTGTACGATTGGGGTACAAGCGTGCCGATTCGGATCTTCTCACAGTCTACAATGCCTACTGTACCTGGCGCAAGGTCTGTACAACAGCCGGCATGTCAGAATATCAGTTCTGCGACAAGAACTTTCTATCGGCGCAGAATCTCGCCAACATTGAGGACTTGAAGAGCCAGCTGCTCACCTCGCTTGTGGATGCTGGCTTTGTGACTCTTGGGCCAGAAGAGAAAGCTGCACTGGCGCGAGTCCGTTCAGGCAGCCGACAACGGAATTTCATCGTCTTGCCCGACAAGTATCACCGAACCGATGATGACGACGCCGTCGTGCAGTCAGTCGTAGCCTGGTCTTTCTACCCCAAGATTGTCAAGCAGGAAGGAAAAGGGTGGCGCAACATCGCTAACAACCAAACATTGGCTTTACACCCGGCCTCGGTCAACAAGATGAGCTTGTCGTCCGATGTGAAGCTGCTGTCATTCTACAGCATCATGCAGAGCAACTCTCGCTTCACGAACGCACAGGAGACCACGGCGACGCCAGAGATGGCGCTGGTATTGTTGGCTGGAGATGCAGTATTCCATATGTACGCAGGTGTCATCGTGATTGATGGAAATAGGCTGCGTTACAAAGTCAAGGACTGGAGAACCATGATTGCCTTGAAAATGTTGAGGAGGAAAATGAAGGAGATCTTGGCTCGGCTGTACAGACTACCGGGCAAAGAGCTGACAGGCAAGCATGCAATGTGGATGGAGCTGTTGATGAAGATGTTCGAGAAGCAGCGCAAGGCGTAGGCGGCTGGCCCCAAGGTGGAGCGAAGGCCATGTAACATTACTCATGCATATTTCGGCACACATCCAGTTGTGCGCTAGGTTCGAAACGTGCTGGAGCTTGGTCAGCAGGTCAGAACACGTCGGCGATGATTCGTTGGCAGAGCTCCGTCAAGTATGAATATCGTCACCAGCTGTGTTCTATTGCGGGGCGCCTCATCAGCAAGCTTGCCTACAATAACATAGAAGTTCTGCATGCTTAATTGTGATGGCTTCAAGATCTTGAAAGAGAGTAAAGTCTAATCGTGGCTAGCTTGCTTCGACTTGATCTATCTGATCGTACCAATCTCTAAACTCGTTTCCGCTGCATTTCCCAATTGATAAAAACCTAAACATGGCGGACCGAGAGGAACAGCGAGCAGCGACGGTAGAGGAAGAGCCTTTACTCGGAGGCCCAGGCGATGGTGCGCGGGATTATCCCAGCCATGGCGTGCTGAGTCGCGTATGCTGACAAAAGGTCTTGCTCAGCCATCCAACAACAAAACCCGTTATACCACAACTTTTTCATCGGTACGCACCAAGCCAGCATCCACATACATGGCATTGACAACGCTAACACCACTCAAAGGCACGGGCGTGGTAGCGCAAGCAGGAGCATGGATTCTCGCTGCCATTGTCTGGGGCGCCGTGCTAAGCAACGACTTGATGCTATTTTCCGCCCACCCCGTAGGCTCCTCTCTTCCCCCTCCCACCAACCACCCACTTATGCGTCCACCCTCCACAGCTCCTCAACTCCGCCGCCCTCCTCTTCTTCATCCAAGGCACCCTCATCCTCCAACCCACCGCCACCGCCAAACAAAAGATCCAAGGCACCTACGTCCACGCAGCCCTTAACGACGTCGCCTTCCTCGCCGGCCTCGCCGGCCTCATAATAATCGAATACAACAAATTCGACCACAACGGCGCGCACTTCGAATCACCCCACGCGATCCTCGGACTGATAACTTACATCCTAGTCGTCGTACAATTGGTCGTGGGTATTACGCAGTTCTTCACGCCGAAATTGTACGGGAGCGTGGAGGCTGCGAAGAGCCTGTATAAGTATCATCGGGCGAGTGGGTATGTGATTCTGGTGCTGATGTTGGCGACGGTGTGCGCCGCGACGCAGACGACGTTCAATGTGAAGGTTTTGGGAATGCGGTTGTGGGCGGTGGTAGTGGCGAGTGTGGTTGTGGTGTCGGGGATCGGGGCGAGGGTGAGGTTGAGTAAGTTTGGGTATTTGGCTGGGAACTAGGGTGGGGGTGACGCGCGTGGTTGAGGTGTATGGACCTTTGGCATGGATGGAGCGGTGTCTCGTCTCTGTGGGGATACTGGATCACCAAGACTTTCCAAGGTTGGGAGATTTGAGTCGTTTTTTGATTATTGGTGAGGGGTACTGCTGTCCTAAGATCATGAGATACGAAATATTGCATGCATTGCTCCAGGTTTAAGGTTGTAAGCACCTGCATTGGCCATGCTCGTCAGTTGTGCAGGAAGCACGGGTTTATTCGCTTTGTAGATCCCTACATACCTCATGATGCCGGCCAGGTATTAATCACGCACAGTGTGACAAACAATTTGTATTTTTAATGGCATCCTTGCTACGTCAGGTCGCACCAGAAGGAAGCAAGTCCGACTGCCGACAGCCTGTTTGGGTACTTGAGCGCGCCCTGACTGACCCTCTTGCAACCATCGCAGCAGCAAGAAATCATTGCATGCAAGGCGCACACACTCAGACTTCCTAGTTCAAAAGACCGACCGGGTCACCTTCCAGTGTCCACGCTCTCGTCCCGATGCTCCCGTCATCCGCGAGCTGCCGCGGTCACCCCAGCAGGATTGGAATTGAGGGTGCTGCGACCCAGTACATGTACCCACCATGAGCCATGAGGTTGCACGACCCCCGCTGGACCGCAACAGACTGTCCACGCTGTCCAATAGGAGATCGTCGTTGTTCAAGTCTGTCAGATACGAGGACGCTGTCACTGGTGTCCCACCGATCCCAGCGCCGTCCAAGAAGCTGCCGCCGCCCCCGTCCTTGCCAAACAGCAGCAACAGACCCGCCGCCTCGCTCGCCGCACCTTCCTTTGCGTCTGCACTGAGAGAGGAAGGCAAACGTGACTCGGGTGTTGCCTCCTCCGTATCAACAACCGGACGTGCCTCGTCTTACTACGCCGACCGCCACTCGTCACCCACTACGCCTCCCGGCGCGGCCAGAGAGCCGACTCTACCAAGCATAGTAGCGCAGGATGAGGAGCTCTCTAAGCCCAATTTCGAGCGCAGCATATCGCCATCGCCATTGCGAGGAATGGGGCGGAGGTCACGCGAAGGGAAAGAGCGCCCAGCTACCGCCCTTGCTGAATCGCCGGCAGCGAGCGCGAAGAGCGTAAAGAGTTTTCGGGGCATTCAAGCAGATATTCCCACAGGCAATTTCGATGATATCGGTCTGGAGGATCTGGTATCAGACAAAGTTGCGTTCTCGCAGAGAGGATCTCTAATGTTTGGAGGCAAGAAGATGAACGAGTTGCTGGAAACGTCGGCGGCCAATGGCTCGGCGACCACTGTCGAAGTTGTGACACCCTTGGCCTCGCCGAGGTGTGCATCGTCAGGGTATGTCGAATCGAACGGCGGCACGCAGGAGTCTGTCCCGGAGACGGAACCGTCAAGGCAAGGGCCAGGCTTAGTGTCCGGGCGTCGGCGGCCCAGTGTGCATGCGCTGCAGGCCGCGTTAGATCGCAGAGTGCTTTCCGCGGAGGAGGTCAGCCTCTCGATGAGGGTGCGAAGTATGTACGAGCACGGCAATGAGCGCGGAGCGGAGTGGACAACTTCTGATACCAGCGAATCGATGGGACGTGTCACGCCTGAACCTTCACGAGATGTGTTGCCTGACATGAGTGCACTTCGTGTCGATGCGATGTCCGACACGCGACCAATTTCAGCAGCAAGTGTGCGCAGCAACTATGCTAAGCAACCACATGAAGTGGCAGGCGGCATTGAGCACTGGGAGAATATCGACGGGCGGGACGTAGACCGATATGGCTTCATCAGTCCAAAACGGCCATCTGTGCGACCTGACTCGGGGGAAAGTCTTGGAGAATTACAGCGTGTGGCGACGCCCCTGCGCTTGGAAGCGATCGCACCACGCCGAAATCGGAGAACGCAACGAGGACTTACGAATAAACGATCTTCCCGATCCATGCCGCCCATGCACGAGCACTTCATCAAGACTAACGGCTCTATGCACAGCTTCAAGTCGCATGATTCTGGGCCTGTCAGCAATCGCCTGTTCAAAACGAAGGAGTCGAGAGTCTTGGCGGGCGCCGGCGACATGCTGACACTGCCACCCAGACTGGCCGGCATCGCGGAGCAGGAAGCACGTAAGGGAGCATTCGAAGCCAGGCGACGAGAGTGGAATCGCGAACAGAAGTGGCAGAAAATGGCACGTGCGAGGCGAGCGCCAAACAACGAGTGGGGCAAGGGCATGCTGTTTGAATTCGACGTCAGTGACCCAACACTTGTCAGGCGGACGTGGAAAGGCATCCCTGATTCGTGGCGAGCGACGGCTTGGCACAGCTTTCTCACCGCAAGCGCGAGGAAGCGTGGCAAATTCGTTCCGGACGATGAGCTGCGGCAAAAGTATGCAGAGCTACAGCAGACGAATTGCGCGGATGATTTGCAGATTGATGTGGATGTGCCGCGGACGATCAACATGCACGTCATGTTTAACAAGCGCTATCGAGGCGGGCAACGCCTGCTTTTTCGCGTGCTGCATGCGATTTGTCTGTTTTGTCCGGAGACCGGGTACGTGCAGGGTATGGCGAGCTTAGCGGCAACGCTGTTGTGTTACTATGACGAGGAGAATGCTTTCGTGATGATGGTCCGGCTCTGGCAGCTGCGTGGTCTGGAACAGATGTTCGTGGATGGGTTTGCGGGCTTGCTTAAGGCGCTCGAAGAGTTCCGGACGGAGTGGCTGCGTCGAGGCGATGTTGCGCAGAAGCTCGAAGACCTGGGTGTGCCGGACGATTGCTACGGGGTGCGGTGGTACTTGACGCTGTTCAATCTCAGTATACCGTTTCCAGCTCAGCTGCGTGTCTGGGACGTCTTCATGCTGCTTGGTGACGCGCCGCTGGGCACCACTAACGAGTTTGGCGGTGCAAATCTGGACGTGCTTCATGCGACGAGTGCGGCTTTGATTGATGCAACGAGAGATATCCTGTTGGCATCGGATTTTGAGAATGCTATGAAAGTTCTTACTTCTGCGATGCCGATTCAGGATGAGGATGTCTTGATGAGGGTGGTCAAGACGGAGTATAAGATGCGCAAGAAACGTGCTGGGGTGAAGGTCTGAGATGGCATAAGGGAGCGAGCGAGAAATTCAGTAACCTTTGGATTGTTTACGAGGCCATGACGGCTGGGCAGGTGGGGTCTCTTTGGGTCTGAGAGGATTGGAAACGAATGGGTGAACATGAGCATGATGCGGATGATACCCCCAAAGAATTACCGTCGCGAGAGCTGCGGATATATAAATTTAGACTAATGGAATGGTTCAGCAATCTCAGGCTGAGGCTTGGAGTTTTCGTGTTGCAGCTTACTGTGCGCAGGCGAACAGGCATCAGTCATGTTCACTGGCCATGGTAAGAAAAAGGTGTCGGAGGATTCACGTTGGCAGGAGCAGGAGCACTGCGTATCAGTGGCCTCATTACGGATTGTAATCACCCAAGATTGACAGCACCGCTACGTTCCGCGAAATTGGGTCTGGCTATGAGCCATTTAAAGCGCGTTGTCGTATCCGGAGCCTCGTACAGGGCCTTCTCGTGGGATGTCAGACTGGGCGTTGGAACCAGCGGGACAAGCATATCGAGCAAGGATTTGAAGACATTATTTTAGAGCCGGATGCTTCACCTGCGTTCGGTCAGTCATCGTCCAACCCCACGAAATTAGTACCGCGAAAAGTCAACATCCACACTGGAATTTGGCATCCGAAGTGACAGGACCCTGCAGTGAGCGATTCTTCGTACACTACTTTCGGGTTCGGCGGACGATGTGACAGGGTCATCCGAGGTTCCAGAAGCGCTTGCAGCTGGCCAATGTGGGACTTTGTGATCCAGTGCAGTGGTTGCTTCTGGCGGCTTGAAACGTCGGTGGGTTGTTCAGCAGGCCGAGACAACACCGCCTTTGCAACTCGGCCTTCGTAATTCGGACTTCCCAACGGAGCTGACTGTTGCTCAACTTTGCATGTCGGATCGCACATGATGGGCGACAAGCGGTGGACTCAAGGATGTGATCTCGTTCGGGGATCGGGATTACTGCTCGACATCACCGACACGGAGCTGGCGGTGCAGTGCAGCCGATGCCACTCCACCTCAACTCGCCAACGCAGCGGTAGTGAGGCAGCGCAGATGTGGGCGTGTGGCTTGGAGGCTGATAGGGCTCCGCGCATAGCCGCGCAAGCCGGACTTCGCGTGCGTGTGGCGTGCATCGAAGACTGATCCCGGGATGAAGCCTCGATCGCGATCTGTGCTTCCGCAGAGCCCCGTCGGAGAATAAGTGATCTTGAAGCGATCTTACGTTGTCGCATGCCATCTAGGATTTCTCGTCAGGCTACGCGATCCGACGAGGGAATGCGCTTGCGCCTTGCGGCGAAGGCGGTCCTGGTCGCTGGGAATGGTGTGTTTCAGATCCTTTTGGTTTTGCTGTTGTATATAAGGTGTACAGTGAGGTCGACAGGGGCATGCGACGTCTGTTGCAGCGAGAATGAGGGGCTCTCGGCTGCAGGACCCCCATCGTAGAATAGAGGTTGGGGTAAAGGGTCTGTGAGAGCTCATCCTGATAAGGCAGTTGCGACTGGATCATGCCCGCCAATCACGCGTCAGGATCCACCAGAAGCACGATCTGCGCGTGATCTTGTAGGCGACGTGAAACTCACGTGGCGCGGCGTACGCCGTGTGAAGCTCCCGCCGCGTGCTTTGAGATAGCATGGGAAATGGGAAATTGAAGTTTTCTGGATGCATCTCCGCATGATTTTCAGCCGTCGATGCTATCGGCAAATTCTCGTTCTCTTCAAACTTTGATGAACGACATGTCATCAGGTCAAACATCCAATTGGCGTACAGCGTGTTGGTCGGGGACTATCCAGCCCAAGATCACACGAAAACTGCGATTTTGTGCCCTGTGGAGACATACCGCCGTACGGATCTAGGCGGTGCACGACAAGCGAGCCGTGCAATGAGGCAGCCTACATGACCGGACCATGAAGCTGTCACGCACATTCACTGCTCGAAAATCGGCAGAGATAAAGCAAGTGCCGGCGGCCAAAACCCCTGCTGAAAACCAGGGTACGATGTGGATTGCTTGACCCGGCGAGGTCCGTTTGAATAGTATGGTTCGTTTCAAGTTGGTGTTCTTGGAATAACATTTCTACAAACGAGAGTCTCCGCCCCGCCGCAATACGGCTGCTCCGGGGTCAAGCGGCTAGGTCGCTCGTGGGCAGCACGCCGTCTGCGCCAGCCAGCCGCTATATGTACTGTTGCGCCGTAAGTGGTCGACGACTCACCTGACGTTATCCACTTTGAGCTGTCGTGGTACGTATGCACGGTCGAACAGTCTGCATTAGGACGAACTCTGTGCTGCTCCATCCAAGTGCAGCGCCTGAAGTCGCACTGTTTCGTAATAGCATGACTTTCCCTGTGTCGTTACTGACTGTCGTTTCGGTTTCAGGTTTGTACACCTGGCATGGCTGTGCCGTTTACCTTTGGCTACACAGCCTGTGGCTGCTGCATTGCGTCTGGCGCTGCGGCTCTTCATCTAATCGGAAAGCTCTTGGACATGCGAAGGGGCCAAGTTCGGTGGCTTCAGGATTGCCCACGGTGCATTTTGACCCACTCTCTCGTCGTGATGTGGTAGTGAACTCGCGCAACATACATATCTACAGACCGTGAATGGCTTGACCAACAGCCCACATGAAGCCGCCACTGGTCGAGCGGGCTGGCACTTTTGGTGGTAGCTAAAGTTCTTGTGAGGAAACGTCATCTCCGCGAAGACTTATCATGAGCGCATCTGCACTCCTCATTTGTATTCATCTACTCTGCAACTCTGCTGATCCCTTTCGTTCAAGCAAGTATTGTCGAGTCCTCAGCCGCTGCTGGTCCGGCTGCAAAGAGGGACAAGAAGCTTGGTATTTCTCTGTACGCCATTTTACCCGGACTCAGCCTGCCTGCCCAAATACGAAGCGTTTGGCACGATTCTTTTTGGCCCTTCACAGCCTCGTTCCGACTTGCTGCATGCCGGTAAAGTCTGGACCCTTTCTCAAGCAAGATCGTGGTGTTTGCCCATCTCCTCCATTTATTGGACACATCATTCTTTACGAACAATTACAGCGGCAGGCCACTCTTGAGCTCCTCATTAGCAACTCTAAAATTCGGACGAATCACGTTGACACAACAACGTTGATCGACAGGATGCATACGGTTCCACGGGTGTTCCATTGACTTGGCTGGACGACTGCATTTGCGGAACGTCACGCATTGCTGATTGTTGAAAAGTATGTGATAGCTGCTGGTCCCTTATATACTGTTGACGCTTGCACAGAAAACATCCGTTCAGATGTTGTCACATGCTACACCATCCCGCCCGCTGTCTTCAATGTTGCTCACCATCTCACAGCCGCCCAAAGACTTTCGTCCGAGACTCACCCATGACTTCTCTCCACGAGTTCCGCTTCTTAAATCCCGAGTGTCCCTTCAACTCCCGCGAAAGATTGACTTTCCGGCGAACTCGCTGCGGGACAGCGAAGGAACCGAAGAGAGGATGACCACGCCTCACCGTGGCTTGCCTCCGCCCTCCGCGATGAACTTACCGGATCCGAGAGAACGAGTGGCCCAGCCACCTCTGGGTCAACCGCTAGGAGGACCGCTGGGTCCAATGCCTCAGCCACCCAATCAATGGCATGGGCAGGAGGAGTCAATGCGGAATTGGTTGGCTGCCAAAGCTGAGGAGGACAAGCGCAAGCAAGAAGAAGAGAAGACTAAGCAGGAGGGCTTCCGCTTAGAGCAGCGCAGAATTGAGCAGTCAATGTTGCGCGAATCGTTACAGGCGGGTGTTCCTCCAGCAATGGTGCCTATGATCTACGCTGGCATCGGTGGTGCAAACCTAGCAAATGTCAGTTTAGACTGGTTACAACAGTATGCTGCACAACTGCAGGTGGCACAGCAACAAATTCAACAGCAGGCATCCCCAGAGCTTCGACGAGAGGTCCGACTGATCAGTCAAGCGCCTGCCGCTTACGCCCAGCCAATACAGCAGCAGATCTTGCCCACGCAGCCCTTGGAGCAGCCACCACTTCCCCCGACCGCGCCGTTACAAACTACATTCTCTGCTTACCAGCCTGCGGCGTCACTACCAGGGCCACCTTCCGGACCCCGGTCTGCGACGCACGCGCAGCTACCCCGACTGACGACCAACGAGATGCATGTTTTCCAGCCGCCGCCGAATAATCCGGGCAGTGCGCATCCGCTGCAGCAAAGCCAGACGACCGCACACGAGCCGCCTGCATCTTCTCCATCAATATACTTCCATCACTGGGTGCCTCCAACCGAGTCCAAGAACCAGCCTGCGACGCCAGCCAATAAAGGCGGCGAACACGGTACGGCGCAAGCCTCGGAGAGCGAATACAAAGAGTCCCCTCGAAAGCGAAAGGCGCAAGGCGGCCACGAAAAGACTGCCCCACCTCCAGCCGGATCCGCGCACATTTCGCCAGCGTTCAGTACTATCTCGTCGAGCTCCAGACAGAAAGGCGAACGCGCGAGGACAAGGAGTAATGCTTCGGCGCGCGGATCAGAAGGGAGACCGGAGAGTAGACGCGGCTTAGACCCGCCAAGATCCTCGCAGACCGAACAGTATGATCGCGAGAGAAGAGAGGAGCGGCGGTCTAGAGAATCGTCACAACAGCGTGATCCGGGTAGCGGTAGCGGAAGGTCCAGTAGGCCTGAGTGCAGCAAAGAAAAGAGCTAGCAGGACATTGGCCCGTTCTGTCGAGACTGTACATACTATGATTGCTTTGCATTATGCTGGGCAATGCGGATGGCTGCGGGTCGGCATCGCTTGAATCCGTCCTGAGATACCCTTTTGCTACGTTCCAGCGAACATAGATAGCTGCGCGAAGACTGCGAAGCTTTGGTCTCCGCTATATTATTGCATATGTCGTGCTCCCCAGTCGTGCATCCTCTGAACCTTCGGGCCTGTAAGTCGATCTCGCGCCTGCTGAAGGGGAATGGTATCATCACCTTCAATAATGAGATGAAGCGATCTGTACATCATGTTAAAACATTCTCGTTGCGTTGTTAGGTTGAAGTCAGTAGAGAAGATGGAGCATTATTGTTGAATGAAAATGCTATTTTCGGATGTCTCGGGCTGATGCCGCAAGCCTCCATCTGGACACGGAATTTTTTCGCTGCATTCACGACCTCCCTGCCAGCCAATGGGCAGCAGAATGGTCCACAGACTGCCTGTAGCAGCGCCAGCAGCAGCATGTAGGATAAAGCAGACGGCTTGGTCTGCGGGCTCGGCGTTTCAAGTGACAACCAGCAGTGCCCTTGTCGTGCTGTCCCAAAGCCGCTGTCTGGTACCAACGAGGGCCGCCGCAACAGCATCTTCGACTCGCTGGAAGACTCGACAGGGCAATGACAGCTATGCGCGTGAGGCCAAGCTCGCAGGGCTGAAGTCACGTGCGGCGTTCAAATTGCTCGAGATTGACGACAAGTACCGGCTCTTCAGGAAGCGAGACACCGTCGTAGATCTTGGCTATGCTCCTGGATCGTGGAGTCAAGTCGCCGTGAACAGGACTTCGCCGGGTGGGCGAGTGGTGGGCATAGACGTCATTCCTGCGCAGCCGCCGAGAGGCGTGAGCACGCTGCAGGGCGATTTTTTGAGTCCAGATATTCGGGAAGAACTGCGGAGATATGTATCAGATCCTGCGAGAGGACGGCCGAGAGTTCAACAGCAGCTCGTGACGCAGGATGTTGCAGGTGCTCAGGACGAGGGTGCTACGCAAGAGGATCTGGATGCAGAGAACAAGAGCATTTTGGAGCGTGAGGAGGCTCAAGGGCATGGCAAGGATGTCCAGAACCCGCGAGCCACGAGGTTGACTGCGCAGAGACAATTGGACGAGGCAGAGGGCAGAGTGGTGGATGTGGTGTTGAGTGACATGTCAGAACCCTGGCCTTTGGTCACGAGTACGTGGATTAAGAGCGTGTCTAACCCTTGGCGCAGGATGATGAATACTAGTGGAATGGCATTTCGCGATCACGCTGGGTCTATGGTGGGTTTTCAAGCGCATGGGTGTGATGCAAGTTGAAGCTGATTTGCTGTGTAGGATTTGTGTCTTGCCGCTCTTGACTTCAGCTATCACACCTTGGCTACTGGCGGACACTTTCTCTGCAAGTTCTACCAAGGCGCGGAAGATCATGCGCTTGAGATGCGGCTGAGGAGCTTGTTTGAGAAGGTGCATCGCATAAAGCCTGATTCGTCACGGAAGGAATCTAAAGAGACTTATCTGGTCGGTCTGCGGCGCAAAGCTGGTGTTGTGAAGGGAGCGGTGCTTGGTGAAGACTGATTTGATGCGTATCTCTTTGACAAGGACGTCAAGGAGTCTAAACTTTGCGAGTTCTGGTCGAAAGTCCACCTTGTCTACACCCGCCAGCAATGTCGATGGACATGCAGGCGTCGCGTGACATAGGAAGCAAGGTGGCAAAGAAATTCCCGGCCGAATTGGTTGGTGTGGTAGACGGCTAGATGGCTTATTGACACGGGTGACTGCTCTTTCAATACTTGACTGCTTTTTCAGGCGGTTGACTGTCTGATGATTCTGTTGACGGCTTGGGTGGTGGATTCAACTAAGCCGATATTGGTACTGCTCGTCAATTGGATGAGTGGTTGGTCGACTGATGCAATCACTGAAAAGACTATAATCTCCGCACCGCACTAGCAACGACGATTTGCTGTCAAGCTCGTTGGCTGAGAGTGCGAGATGTCATCGAGGCATCGTCTGCAGTCTGCTAGCTTTACTCTGTGCAGATGGACCGAAAATCAGCAACTCGTTCAACAGGGAGCACAGCAAGACTTGGAGCAGTCGCCGTGTTCCCGCCCTCTCTACCATTACACCTATCAGTGTGTACGAGATGACGGTCTCGCTCAAACGCAGCGCATTCCGCGTACCGAGTCCTTCCCCTGCCGCTCGTTAGCTGGCGAAAAGGCGAAGCTGGTGATTGCAGACTTGCATGATCCAGACTGAGTACGAGCCATCATGATGTGACGGCACGCGAAGCCCACGAGGCATGTATTCTCACCATAGTGCAATCTGAATGTCAAAGCCTGTGCCCCATTCGCACTCCCGTTGAGGTGCTTCGGATCTAAGAGCGGCTGCACAAGGCATATGATGGCTGCTTCAGCAACATATGCGGTGATGCCGTAGCGAAAGAGAGACAAACAAGATTGGTCGAATGGAGCAGGTTTGTGCCTCACGGGCTCATCTTCAAGTTCCAAGCAAATACCACCGGGATATGTATAACAAACAAATACCTTCGGGATATGTATCAATCGGACACGCGATCCTTTGACTATCCTGGGTCTGCGACACTTGGAACACTGTGGCAACAGCATCGACATTCTTTTCTCGATTCAATTGAACATCGACCTGTCATCACCACGTACCTAGTGTCGTACCTGGCAATGCCAACCGGCTGTTTCTATTGCGGTTCCAGTAGCCATTGCCAACCAACCATCCAGACCAGCTTGATATGTCTGCTGCTTGCTGAACCAAGTGTGCGGCCTGATGGTTGGGTCTACGTGCCTGTCTGTCGACAATAACCCTGTGTTTGTGTATCAGCGACATACGGGCCTCTCAGTCATGTTTCGAGGGATGCCGCACCAAGTTGCAGTCTAGTTTGGTCTTAGGAGGACAGTTTCGGCACATGTTCGTGGGTAGCGAGCAGCATTGATAATCTGCATTGACCCGCGATGCGAGAATGGTCAATACGGACAGCATACCGAGCCACTTCATCTTAAGGTTCTTTTCTGCTTGTTGAATGTGGCGATATTTGATAATTGTAGCGAGAGGTTTCCGACAACACTAGTCGACAGCGGAGCCGGGCACCTGATATTTATAACAGCCTGACGCTCGCGGAAATGAGCTACAGCGGGGAAAGTCCTTGGTCCTACAGCACCAAGCCAGAAGCAAAATTTGCAAGTCGTCTGAGGTCACACCTTGACACGAGGTCTGACTTCTGTCTCAAGCTCCAGGAGTCCGCCCTTGGCAGTACATGGATGATCAAGGGATGTGCTTGCGACAGTCACACACAGTCGCTATCGCACCGCTTTGATCACTCTGCTGCCAGTCCCAGCCGACTACTAGATCGTAAAGCTGTGAAGAGTGCACTCGCTGCCACTCGATAATCTACCGCTGAGCCATTGAACTGCTTGGAAAGGAATGGTGAAGCGACGGAATAGCGACAAGCGCCGATCAGCTTAGTGATGACAACGAGGTCTCGATCTAACCGATTCTTATGCATTAGTCTGTCTCGCTTAGTATCAATTCAATCGATTTTGGGCTTGTGATCTGACCAGTTGGTTGCTGACTGGTTCTGAAATAAAGTAGAGCGTCCAGGGGACCGATTAGAGCACCTGGTGGTATAACTTCACGATCGAGACCACTGAACGCGCTTTTCAGTGCTGGATGAATCAGTTTGACGTTTGTTCTACACGCCGGGGAGTGGCTATGGCCTAGGTGGATCCACGACGCCAAGTGTTACAGCCCGAATAGTTGTATCCCGTTCCCAACACTTCAGCTCACCGAAACGACGACTCAGCTCGGTTGTGAGGCCACCATCTTTACCAATCGACCATTGTCTTCACTAAAACCCAGCTTCATCAAGTGCCCGAAGCACGAGGTGTCACAATTATCGCTTTACCAGTATTGCTGGGTTCGAATAGTCCTCAGGCGACCCTGTGCCTTCTACAATTCTGCCTTGCTCCAACCCAACCAATCTACACCTCGACTCTAAGTGCACGCACATATCTCAAGAGTACCTAGCCATGCATGTTCTCCCCACCCTCGTGCTCGCAGCAGCTTTCACTGGCTCCGCAGGAGCGTGCGACTGGAAGGACGTCTGCCTCTGCTTCGACAGAAGGTATAACTGGAAGAACGACATCGTGACCAAAGCGGCATGCGACGGCGGCCACAACAGCTTTCATCCTCAAGAGGGCAAAGTGAGCAAGGAGAAGACTGTTTTACATGTGCACGCCAGTTGCGCCGGCTGACCATCATATACTGCTTCTTCACATGTGAATAGTGTCTTCGCAAAGTCGTGCAACAAGGCAGCTGGGTTGAACGGGAATGACAGCGCTTTTAGGGCAGATTGCGGAACGAGCCTGTAAATATCCAATGCGGACATGTGAAGCTATCGGGTGCTCGTGCAGTAGTAATTCGGGAACGGATACGCAGGACGTGCAACGAACTCACTCGTCTGTCAGCAGCTTTATTAGCAGACTCTGGGTGTGACGGTATCGTGGTGTCCCAAAGGCCTGATTGTTGATCATGAGCAGCATGACAACGATTCCAAGTTCAACAGCGTCAGTGCGGCTCAACTCGCTCTGGTTTCGAGGTGTTGCTCTGAGGTAAGAGATTTGTTATTACCGCGCGGATGGCTGTGAGACTGTCTTGAGCCGGCGTTGACCACGGCACCCAAAGATCGTTCGCCAATGTTCTATGCACTTTCGGTCTCGCTCGATCATGCACTTTCTCTCCTCGGACAAGCACGGCTGCAGCGGGAAGTGTCTCCGAAGGGCAAAGTCGTCTTGCCCGCTGGTTCCACTACGGCTTTCAGAGCTCTGTTTGAAGTCATGATAAGTGCTTTAGCTCGCCGTTCGCTTCTACGGTCCGCATAGTCCGAAGGATGCATGCAATGGACTCATGAGGCATGCGCCATCTGGCTCATCTCTTGAGCACGAATTCCCCGACTTCGTTCAAGGACCGCATGCTGAGATTCTGGATCAGTGCAACTTCGACACCCGTCTCTTTCATGATCCAATTTCTCAACTCCACGGACACAAGTAAGTCTAGTCCGTATTCGCTCTGGTTGCCATCTGGCGCCACTTCATCAGCAGCATCCATCAGAGTGACGGTACAGGTTCTCTCCATCAATGCCTTCGTGAAGCTTTCCGGCGTGTGCTTCCTATCACTTGCGGCGACCGAACGAGCAGAAGTGTGCTTCATGGCGGCAAACGTCGCAAACAGTTCCCAATGGGAAGCAACATTACTTGCCGAAGAGACGCAAATGAGCGATGTCGCAGTTCGGGACAGGCGCTCTAGAGATGACATGTCTCTGCACGCTGGAGTAGCATTTCGAACAAGGATCTGGACATGAGGAGTCGTGAGCGCCTAGACTGTTCTTTACTGCGGCTCCGGCATCGCGATTTCCAGGAAGACTGATAGAGGCGGTCGATTGGCTAGCTTTTGCAGCGACACCGGCGATCGAGGCCGGATCGCACATGTGATGAAGAAGTCCAAGTCTGGACATAACTCGTGAATGTTCGACCTGGGGCTTCGTGATATCTCTCGCCAGGATTTTCTTCACGGAACCAGCAATCGTCGCGTACCCAATGCCCAAGGCATCGGCTTCAAGAAGACCATAGACATGGGTTGTTATAGTGTACAAACAAATACTTCTCTCCAACATCTATCCGCGCTCTATCCTCGGTACTGTTCTGTTCGCCAATGCATCGTCGATCCCCAGACACTCGCTTTTTGCAAACGCCATCGACCCCAAGTAAATTACAAAACAATGCTCACCTCCCTCACCACCACTCCTCCCTCCACTACTGGATCAAACAATCCCATAAACCTTCTTCGCAATGAAATAGCTACTCAACCCAAACGCCAACAAGCCCGCCGTAATACACCAGAACCACGTCAAATCCCCCTCATACTCCTGCCCAGGCACCCACACGTTCATGCCCCACATTCCGGTGATAATGTTCATCGGCAATACAATCGTTCCCAACACCGTCAACTTGCCCAAGACGTCGGCGGTTTGCTCGGCGCGCTCGTTCATGCGGATGTTGATTTGCGCGAGGTAGTTGCCGTGGGCGCGGGAGAGGAGGCTGTATGGTGAGGATGTTACTCTGTGCGCTGTGATATGAGGGGAGCCTTGAAGGGGTCAACACTTACTTCTCATAGTGACTGAGGTTCCCAGTCATGGTGACAATATGATCCTGGATGTCACCCAAGTACAACCTGCAAGTCTCGAAATCAGCGACTGGACTTCGGGACAGTCCAGGAGTAGCTTCGACTTACCCGATCTCGCTCTTCGGCGCCACCTCCCAATGTTCATTGCACCTCTTCGCAAACCCCTTGATCACATCCGCCTTGTTACCAAGCAATCTATACATACTCATTACCTTTTTCCTACACTCGCCCACACGCCTCAACATATCACCCCCAGAATCACCTGCAGTCTTCTCGCCTTCAGCCTTCTGAGCACCCATATCACCTTGCGTCATGTTGGGCCCTTTCTCCTCAGAATGCCACGTGACGAGCTTCTTGATTTTGTTCTTTGTGTTACCCTTGCTTTGCTCCTTCTTCCGCCTCTCCTCGTCTTCGGGACCTTCATGAATACACAAGATCTCATCGTCGATGTCGTCGACTTCCTCCTCAATGTCCCGGACCAGGGGTGCATAGGCATCGGTGATGTCGTCAACCAGGGCGTAGCTGATCCAGTCTGCGGACGGATTCATATAGTCGTTCAACTGCCGAATGCGGCGACGCACGTTATTCATGTGAGGCGTCATGCTATGGTGAAAGGTAAGAACGTAGTCCCGGTAAACCACAGCGTAGACATTGAGTGGCTCAAGGTAGTCGTCAGAGCTCTTGTCCTGCTCGAAAGACCGATAGTTGACGAAGTAGTACGTTTGGAACAGTTCGACCTTCTCGCGCTCTTCAGACACCAGGATGTCTTCAACAGTGAGCTGGTGAATGCCAAAAGTACGGGCAATGGTCCTCATCTCCCCCTCGGTAGGTGACATGATATCCAGCCACCAGACAGGAGTATGTCCCACTTTCTTCTCGCTGGGCTTTCCAGAGTGTGGCCTAGGCGTGCCACTGCCACTGCGATCCAACATGGGAGTGTTGCGCCCACTTGCGTCGCGAGAGGTCGATGGTGAGCGTCGAGGTTGCTCTCCAGCCACAGTAGCGTCCAAGGCTTGCACGGACGGTGTGTTTGAATGCTGCGATGGTGACAGTCGGCCATTGGGCTGAGTTTGGCTGACGACAGAAAGTCGTTGCGGCATATCGCCTACAGCTGTCTCGTCCTCGGAGTCGCTCAGATCGAATGGATCTGGTTGGAAGAGATCTTTGAATGTGATGTCCTCATCATGGTCTATCAATTCTGACAGGGTCGAAGCATGGATAGTCTCATCAAAAGCTTCATTGAAGTAGGTAAAGCGGTACGGCGCCTGTTCGTCCTTATTTTGCCACTGCGTGGTGCCACGACGAAGACGGCCGCCAATCATCACAGGCTCGGCCAGCTTCATACGGCGCATACGCTCGTGTTCCGTGAGTACTTCTTTCTCCTCTGCCGCATGCTGCTCCATGATCCAAAGCTTTGGATAGAAATCTCCACGACGGCGCCTACTTCTCCGTTTGGAGCTGGCGCGAAGCGAGTTTTTGTCATCTGCAGAAATCAGATCCTCTTCAGCTATCTCAGACATGCCGGCGTCAGCAGGATAGCAAACATCCCGCTGCGCTTGGTCTGCGGTCGTGTTCCGCCTGCGCAGCATGTCCGGTGAGCTAGAGGAGTAGCGCCGCTCCAGACCGGAGTCATCAATGTCAATCACAGCGTCTCTACCACGCTCCCGCGAGCCCGGACTACCGGTGAGCTGTGCTATCATGACATCGTCAAGATTGCCAGGACCACCTGGTGAGGTCGGCCTCGACGGTGGGTTGTTGACATCGTACTCTTCATCACTTTCAACAGTAGCTTGAAGCCGACCTCGACTTGACGCCATGTCCCTTCCGGGTCTGGAGGACACATTGGAGCCCATCGAGTGCCTCCTACTTCGCCCGAAGGGACCATGTAGTCCTCCATAGCTGCTGCTGTTGTTGCGAGAAATTTTGGGCTTTGATGTTGCTCTGCTGTGCGAGCCCAGAAGCGGTGCGCGCTCTGTTGGCCGCAGGTCGAGCTCGTCGTCGTCGCCCCCGCTCACGGAATGCTCATATTCGCTTCTGACCGCTTTACTGCGGCCAGCGCTCAGGTGCAATGACGGCTGGCCCGACGCAAGACTGCCTCGATGTCTCGGCGTCTGCGGTACATTGGACTTCAGAAAATCTCGCTGCTGCATACTTTGCCGTCTCTTGCTCATTGGCGGCTGATCGCGGTGGTCAAGCAAGGCCTCGCTCTCCAACGACGTGTTGCTCTTGTTGCCCGTCTTGAGACGGTAAAAGCTCGCATTGTGCGCCGAGACTCGCGGGTCCGCTGTGTCGAGCAGGCTCGGGCGCTCGCGCTCCACCACAACCACCATCTCGTCGTTCTCAGTCGTCACCTCCGAGGGCGCCGCAAAGGACTGCCTGCGATTGCGCTTGTTGCGGTTCTTGCCACCACGAGGTCGCTTCTTCTTGGGCTTGCCCGACTCGGACGGCGCGCCAGACTGCGACGACTGACCTGCATGCTGCACGACGGACACTCGCGGGCGCTGTGCATTCTCCCCAGCCGGTTTCGCCATTGACGGCGGGCCGGAGACCTTGGACAGGTGCGGGTCGGACGACGCCATCATTGCGCTCGAAACTTTGCCCTGACGATCCCTGCGCTGCGTGGTTGATGGTGTGAGGCCTTTGTGTTAGCTGTACCCGACGCCGACGCTGTCGCGATGCGCGTGCAGCTGCGGCAGGAGAGCGCGATACGCGAGTGCGACTGAGAGACAGCTGCACCTCACTTTCACATGTGATTACTGCCACTGCTGGCCCTCGCGCGATGACGTCGGCCCAGCACAAACTTTGCTAGCTCGGCATTGATACGCAGTCGGAGGGCCAAAGCAGCGAGTCGGAGGATATACATAGAGCTCCATTTTGACCGCTACCGCGATTTGATACACGGAAACTTCGGAAAGAAGAGGAGAAAAAAGTGGACTGGGATGGTAGTAGTAGGAGTTGGCATCAGAGCGCGTGCTCTCTTGCCCCTTTCGGCGTCGAGCTTCTCTTCGCCGCCACATCAACTTCTCCGCCTGCGCATGCCGCGGTGGCCGCGCTACAACCTGCGGCAGGAGGAATCCCCAGCAAGAATTTGCGCTGTTGAGTACTCTTGACCAAACTGAGACTACGTGGACGGAACATCCCCAGAGAAGGCTTATGAAACTTGCTCATGCGCCGTCGGACTCGAATGAATGCTCGGTGAGGCTATATGCTACTCCTGTACAGATCTGCATGGCCTTCTACTGCCGCCTGTGACAGCTTGGCAAACAATTAAATGCGCAGCAGTATGATCTTCTCCACTTGACTTCATCGTGTCAGTCAGTCAGCCTCCTACAATATCCTTCTCGACCTGCCAATGTCCCAGGCCAAGAACTCCACCACAAGTTTTCTCACAAGCGCCTCATCAACCGTACCAACTGCGACACCTGCCGTGAACGGTGCGATGCACATGCTTTGGATATTGGGCAGTGTGATGAGGGGAAATCTTCGCTGAACCTTAGCACGACGACATTAAAATCACGCAGCAGGGCCGTCGCGCCAACAAGAAGTGCTGTCGAAGCAGACCTGCGTGAGTGTCTGCGGCCAGAATTGGCGAGCCAGGAAGACTTGGCGCAATTGATTTAGCAGGAGGCGCGGCGCTCCCTCTTGCAACCGGGCTTTGATGGAGCGTCGAATCTTGTCGAACTTGGAACGAGGTGTCTTCCGATCAGCAGCATCAACGTATTCCAGATGTTGAAGTGGCGTCGCTTGTTAAGGCATTGATCTACCACCACGACTCGTATCCTCTCGCTCTACTTATCGTGATCCAGCAGCACAATTTTGCCTATCGTATCCCTTGCTTCCACTCTGTGCCACAGCTGTTCAAAGCGCAACATCCTGAACCCGGCTTTGGTTCCTCGGCGTATGCATCATTCAGATCCTCGTCCGCGAAAATGTCGTGACACCCTTTTCTTTGAGGTTTCGAATTGGTGGCCATGTTTGTGATCGCTTTGGGATAAGCCAAGGTGATACTGATAGCGTGGTATGAAAGACGCATAGTCGCCATGTCGAACTTTGACCATCCCAGAAGGTAAGTTGAGATTTGTGCCTGCTCCAATTGCCTTCCGTCGACAGGATTAGAGTTTGGTGGGCTCATGGATCCCGGTAGACGAGCTGCTTTGTGATTGGTCGACGCGATCGTGGTTTCCAACCTCACTAGGCATGCTGTGTGCTCTGGTATAGCATGCAGAGAATGTTTGATCAACATGTGAAGAGACGGCAAGTATTGGCTGGTATGTACGGTTGCCAGACGGCTCTGATGCCCGCGGTCGAGAGTGCGAGCAGCATGAACGGCGGCAGAAAGGCACAGGCAGCGGCGTGGTGTATGGAGTGGCGTCAGCACATCTGCATTGAACCTTGAGAGAGCCAGCGAGAACTGCTGTAGGGACCCGTCTCCAATGATGGTGTGCGTCTGGCCCTGTCGGCGCAGGGCAATCCAAGACATGGGAGAAGTCCAACCAGCCATTGGGCGACGATGGGCGACGATGGAGCCATACACCACCACATCAACCTCATGCAAGGCCAAGGAGGACCTGCTCGAGGACTTTCGTAGTGGCTGTCATGACTCTAAAATTGTCCTGTGTGGTGGCATCGCACCTTCCTCCAACGTAAGTCGATATGAGTCAGTGCCCATACTTGAGGTATTGTTCGAGTGATACAGCGATCGCGTCACCCCACGTGTGCTGGTGCGCAGTGGTCTACTCACAACACCTCAGGTAGCTCATCCCAATGACCTTCAACACATAAATTCTCGTTTACCAACATACTCGTTTCTTCCAACATACGGCACGCCTTGTGCCTGCATTGAGGCACGCTTTGCCAATTCGAGACACTTTCGGCGCCACACCTTGAGCTACGATGGCCATCAAATCGCACATTGACGTTCGAATATGCGTCGCTGCACTGCTCTCTCTCGCCTCGCTGGCTTTAGCCTCACGCCTGCCGCATCAAATTGATGACTTGTCCGCCGCCGAGCCTCAGCTCCATCGCCGGGACGACACAACGGCATTCACGGCGGTGACTGGTATTACTCAGTATGGTATTCACCCACGTCTTGAGATCCGAGAGCTCGAGCAGAATACCGACCAATGGAATTTGTACCTGCTCGGCATGGCTAGATGGCAAGCAATGAACCAGAGCGATAAGCTTTCATACTACCAGGTCGCTGGTGCGTTTGATCACTGTCTTACCAAACCATCCGTTGAATCTGACGTGCACCTAGGCATCCACGGTCGCCCCTACATCCCATGGGACGGAGTCGGTCAAGGCTCTGGCCCTGGCAGCCCAGGCTACTGCAGGCACGTTTCCAACATCTTCCTGACGTGGCACAGGCCGTATCTTGCACTTGTCGAGGTGTGTCCTTGCCCACTTCTGCGGTCTCCTAGCATCAGCTCATGTAATCACAGCAAGCTCTCTTCAAGAACATCATTGATGTGGTCAACGACTTTCCCGCGGGCGCTCAGCGTCAACGCTATGCCGCAGCCGCGATGACATTCCGCATTCCATATTGGGACTGGGCAGCAGCTCCAGCAGATGGTCAGAGCGTCTGGCCAGCTTCCCTGACAGCAGAGACTGTTATCGTAACCATGCCAAACGGTTCGACCATCATCAGGAATCCACTCCTTTCTTATCGATTTCACCCCGTCAGCCAAAGTGACTTCTACTACAATCCGGTGTGTTAGATTTCGGAATTGGTGGCATTGTGATGGTCGATGCTGACTGAATTTAGTTCGCCAGCTGGACCGAGACCATGCGGTATCCGACCAACTGGACTGACATCGCCGAGAGCCAGAATGCTATGGTCGGCCCGATCCTCGACAACAACCGCGTAGGGTTTCAAGACCGCCTGTACAACCTATTCGTCAATTATGACAATTTTACCCAATTCGGAAACGAGGCTTGGGAGTCAGCGGCGACTGCCAATGCGGACAGCTTGGAGGCCATCCATGATGCAATCCACAGCATTACCGGCATGAATGGGGACATGACTTACCTTGACTATTCAGCTTTTGATCCTGTGTTCTGGCTCCACCATGCTATGATTGACCGGTGCTTTGCCTTATGGCAAGCGGTCTGGAATGATAGCTATGTCGAGCCAGTGGCGCAGCTTGAACAGAGCTACTACTCCTCAGCCGGTCAGGTGGACGACGTCAATTCTCGTGAGTGAGGAGGTATGCGTGCTATAGCTACAGCTGACATGTTTAGCATTGGAACCATTTCACGCGAGCAGCAATGGCACATTCTGGACGTCTGCTACCGTCCGCGATCCTGGAGTCTTTGGCTACACATACAAAGACTTGGGCAACGGGAGCGTCGCTGCGGTCAAGGCTGCAATCAACAGCTTGTATGGCACATCAAGCGGATCGAGTGGCGTGTCTGGTGCCTCGCGTCGGTCATTGTCTACTGAGACAACGCGTGAGCTGGTCAACGAAACAACCGCGGCTGGACAATTCTCCGACGGCAAGTACAATCAATATGTCGCCAACATTAAGTCTGGAAAGTCTGCGCTCAATGGCTCGTACGCAGTGTACATCTTCATTGGAAACTTCGAAGACACGCCGTCTGCCTGGCCCTTGGCTCCGAATCTGGTCGGGACGCACGCCGTCTTCGCGGCTATGAGCAACAGCGACGCCTCAAGCTTCAGTAAGAGACAGAATCTTGCTCCCATTCCTGTGAGCGGCACGATACCGCTGACGTCGATGCTGCTGGCAAAGGTCCAGGTCGGTGACTTGCCTTGCATGAATGCTGACGAGGTAACTATGTACCTGAGAGAGAACCTCCACTGGCGCATCAGCATGGTGAGTCCCCTCGAATTGCGAATGCATTCATCGCCTGCTAACTCACTCTAGTTCGATGGCACACAAGTGTCGCCAGAAGACATGGCTGACTTCCAGATCGAAGTGATTTCGGCTCAGGCGGTGCCTGCGAGTTCTGTGCATGCATTTCCCACGTGGAGCAACTACAAGAAGCTGACCAGCATCACGCATGGTAAGGTGGGAGGATGCTCTTGAGGAACTTCCGTAGCATTTGCGGATGGTCGCCGTTGGCGGCATGGCATGAATCATGATGAGCGTTCAAGCATTATAGCACACAACCGCAGCGCGCGACAGCGGTCGTCGCCAGTATTGCTCCCATGACCAGAGCTGCGACAACCATTGAATCAAGAACCAATACTCAGAAATCATTCGAGAGTATGTGAACTTCTCCCTCAGGCGCCTGCTGGAGCTCCTCCCGCGCAGTCTGTCCAAGATTAGCAGCCATCACTGGGCCCTTGAAGCATTAGCGAAGCTCCGTTGTGCTAACGCTTGCTATTGGAGCAAGCACCATCCGCCATCGCATTCCCGACACAGATTACAAGCACGACGATCAATATCGAGCGCCCTCACGCACTGATGAAATGCTTCAAGTGTTGCTCGATCGACACTCTCCATCTGAAGCGGCGCCTCGATGACTTCAGCAGCAATGACTTTCCTCAACGCTGCTGCCCGATTGTCAGCTGCTTCGACTTCGTGCTGATCAAGGCCTTCTGCAGGGTTCCCGTCGACATCACGGCCGGTGCCAGCAGATACACCACTACCGCTGCACGTCACGCATCTGCAACGATAACGAAGCTTCCAGATCAAATGGTCGTGTGACGATGTCAACACCACTTGCGATAGGAGTCTTTGCTGCGTTGTGCGTAACTACGTGGTTATACGTATGTCTCCAAAGTGAGCGCGGAATGTGTTATTCCCATTGTGTTCAAAGAGTTTGGCCGGAGAACATTGCCGTGTTCTGACCAGCCAGGCTCTGTCAACATGCTTTTCGCGGCGATACTAACGCTCTGCCCGCTTGGCACGGCATACCTGCATATGTACTTTCAACAGCCGCACGAAATGTACTCGTCAACGACCAGAAATTACTCACGGGCCCTAACCAGGTCTTGGAAAACGCGGCATCCCCTCACGGTTCCAGGTGATTTTCTGCGTCCTTATATTCTCGCTGACCAGCTTGTACAAGGGTCTTCCATTCCGCGGTATGCAATCCAATTCTCGCTCCCGTCTGGACTGGTGGTGAAGCCTACACACGACTTTAGCACCCTCACCCGCATTATGCCTGGTCTTGCCTGGGTCGACCAACTAGCATGTCCGACTCGGGACGCATTCTCCAGAGCAGTTTGGCAGAAGACACAGCCATCGTTGTTCTTGCGCCAGTCCTGATTGTTCATTGGACAGTCTCCTACGAGCTTCAGTCGTCCTAGACAGTAATTTCTGTTGTCTGATTTGGCAGCACTGTAGATGAGGGATTGCTGGTCAGTCTGCGGATTGATGAGTTGCTCTAGGCCTTCGTTGGAGCTAAGGCGGTCGTTGTGAGCTCTCCCGAATGGTGTCTTTTCACATGGGTTCGTTGGCACACTCAGAATTTGCCTTTCGGTCGCGTTCGAGTCCAAGGTCCAGGGGTCACTCATCTTCGTGATGCATGTGTTCGATGGTTAAGAGACATAGGCAGAGGACCAGCAGCTGTACACATGTTATAGTCCAGGAGAATGCTGAAAGTATGTGCCATCAATAATGAATTGGTCGAAAGTATCAGCTGGGACTTGGGAGTTAAATTGCTGGCCCAGGGATCATCTGTGCTGCTTTCGAGTACATGAATCCTATGGTTGACCGCCGGACAACTGTAATCACATAGCATGTCTGTCCCTGGTGGCGGTGAGTCGCTGTTTGGGTCTGCAGTGAAGATAATGTACCATTTGCCTGCTATATTGTGAAGTTGGGGTGCCCAGAGATCGGTCCAGTAGTTCTGGCGTGGTGGAAGATTAAAGGCCAGCTTGACGTTCGCGGTAGTCCAACCTGTCATTGTTTGAGAACGAAGAATCGTGATATTGTCGGTGGTGGTGTAGGTCATTTTGTAGTAATTGCCATAGCGGGTAACCCAATGCTCCGGAGGAAAGAACGGGATTGGTGGAGGTCGCTGTGTGGTTGGTCTGCGCAAGGAAAAGACCAGACGTGGCCAGGAGGAACCACGTGAGTATACGCCTGAGGGCCATATCTGCTTGGGGCAAGTAGGAGAACAGTGGGAGGCGTCAGCGGTACTACTTATCCCACCAGAGATCGCTTTGCATTTGACCCTTCGAGTCCTGCGGCATGCGGCATGCGGCATGCCATCCTACTCACAACACGCTGCGCTGACAGTAGGATTGCACGTAGGAAAAGCGATGCTCCTAAGCTGTCGGACTCTTCCTGAAAAGGGAGGTACGCCGGACACGAGTCAGTCATTACTGGCGACTTGCGACTTGCCCTCTGCAACTTGCACCATCATTTCGGCATTACATTAGTGAGTCCTCAATATCAGTGGCGACCAATAGGCCATCGGAAAAATGGGTTGAGGATCGCGGACCCCGAATTGGACAGCAATAAAATGAATAACAGCCAGTTCCGCAAGCTGCTGGCTGATGGAAATGGCGAGCAGCCAAAAAATGCGCAGACCAAGCCGGCGCAGCAGGCATTTAGCCTCAAGACAACGAGTTCCTTTCACATGACACCCCGAAATGTCAAGGGTGGAATCGGTGTGGATTTTGCGCGACAGGTCCGGGAACGCAATGCTGCTCTGCAACCCCCGAAGAAGTTCAAATCTTCGACCCCAAAAGGTGTCAAGTACGGCGAAGGCTACACGGACCGAGCAAAAGCTCGAGGCGAGACTGATGCTGCAGAGGAAGACAGCAAGGCGGCCAGGATCCAGGCATTGGAGGATCAGGTGAAGCTTGGTCAGATCGCACGGGAAACATTCGAAGCACTGCGAGATGAAATCACAGGAGGCAATTTGTCGAGCACACACTTGGTAAAGGGACTGGACCGGAAGCTGCTTCAGCGTGTGCGCAGGGGCGAGGATGTGCTGGGTACGAGAAACGGCGGCGAGCCAGCCGGGCCTCCTTTTGACGTCGACGACGAGCTGGATAAATTGGGCGAGAAGGAAGTTGAGGCTGTGGAGAAGGCGAAGGCAGAGAAAAAAGGCACAATGGCTCCGCCGAGTATGAGACTTGGTACGAAGAGGAGCAGAGACGAAATCATGACAGAGCTCAAAGCTCAAAGGCAGGCTGCGAAGGATGCAAAGGCGGCGCAAGAGAAATCAGCATTGGGCGATAAGTGGCGTAAAGTTGGTGAGCAAAAGAGCAAGATCGAAACCGATTCAAAAGGTCGCGAAGTTTTGATCACGATAGATGAGGATGGTGCCGTGAAGCGGAAGGTACGTAAAGTTGCTGCTCAGCCAGAAGAGGTTAAGAGTCATATTCTGGACCCGAGCAAGCCTGTCCTGGGCTCAGAGGTCGCCATACCTGCCAAAGCACCGCAGCCGATCGCGGAGCAAGACAGTGATGAAGGCGACATCTTCGAAGGCGTAGGCACTGAATACGATCCACTCGGCGGCGCCGACAACGATGACGACAGTGACGAAGACCCTGATGCGGATGCGGCGTTAGCCAGCAAGAGGCGCAAAATCGAGCCATCTGGTCTATCACCGGGGAATGGTTCAGAATCGGGAGAAGCCTCGTGGTCGCCTCCACCAGAATCGCCAAATGCAATTGCACCAGCTGGCAGACGCAATTACTTTGGCAATTACACGAAGTACGAAGAAATCCGGTCTGCAGATCGCTTTGCTGGCATTCAAAATGTCCTCCAAAAAGCCGCCAAGCTGGACACATCCGCTGAGGACGACTTGGGCAGCGATGAGGAGGCACAAGCCAAGCGGAGAAAACGTGCTCAGATGCTTGCGCAACAGGATCGTGATATGGAAGATATGGACATGGGATTTGGCGGCAGCCGATTCGATGACGCAGAGGAAGCCGAAGCAGGAGACAGCAAAGTTCGGCTGTCAAAATGGGAAGCCGGAGCTCTTGATGATAGTGAAGCAGACGATAGAGCTGCAGGAAAGAAGAAAAGAGAAAGAAAGCCCAAGAAACGGAAGGGCAATGCGAGCAACATGAACGATATCATGCGCGTGATCGAGCGCCGGAAGGCTAGCGAAAAGTGAATTGCGAGGCGTCCGCGACCTGCGACGACACTCCAGGTGGAATCGAGCCTCTCTGTCGAGAACTTTGAAACAGCTTTTACACAACAGGGCTTTACGACTAACAATACAGGGCACCTGACAGCCCGAAGCGCCAGCCTACTCCCGAGGGGCCGGTTTAGTGAACGCAGCTTCTTGACTCGCGACTGGTCAGCACAGTGAAGGCACAGAGGTGTCTGTACCTGCATCGAGACGCCAGCTATGCGAGGCGTGTTGCGTGCTTCGACAAGCGCTGAGCCATGCAGATCCGCCGTCCAGTAGATGCGCGAAACCGCTCTGTCGGCGCTTATGATAACAACTCAGCGTACGCTGGCAGCCATAACTTACCGCGATGCGCAGCCGCTCAATAAAGAACTATCGCTTGCTTGGGATCCGCCATGCATTGGTCTATTTGAAAGCTAAAATAGGCACGTTCAGCTGTTTCCCCTTCGCCATCGCATTCACCAGGTGTTTCAAAATTATGAGATATGCTAAGGCGCAGGATTGTGCCGCACGCCCACATATTGCTCATGTATATCTTGCTTGCGCTCCTGCGGTGAGCCATGCAAGTGAAAGGCAAGTATTCCTTGCCAGTTTTCTGCAGTCCTGCTCCCGCTTTCCGGTCTCATACGATATTGTCTAATTAACGCATATTCGCATTGCTCCTGCTCACCGCATCAACGAACCATCGTCACCACTGATGATAGTATAAAGTTGACCAGGTTCCCCGTCTGGGGATTGTCCGAAAAGATCATAGGCCGCTGCGAGCAGGAAGATCCGTCAACCAAATCTAATCGAAGCCGAGGTCTGGGCATCGTCGATGCTAACCTTGTGCAACACCACCTCGATAAAACACCAGAGCTTCAACGCGAACCCTTGGAATCGTAGACAGCCTCGATCCTTCGCACCAAGCTGCCGGCAACCCGCGGAGCGACCATGCTGGCATTGAGGCTACGCGGCGAGGATCCCACATCATCCTGCAACAACATCGCAGCTGGCAACATCGTTATTCCCCGTCGCACCCTCGTCGCAGCAATCACCGTCTGCACAATCATAACCAGCCTCTCCCTCGTCGCCCTCACCGTATTTGCCTATCGGGCCTGCTCACGCCATCGCGAAGCGAAGCAAGCCAAGGTCTGGGGTCGCAAATCCGCATACAACCATCGCATCTCGATCATGCGCAAAGAGATTGACCAGAGCTATGCACGACAGTACTCGGGCTGCTTGATCAACATTCCCGAAAATCCGGAGATGGGCAGTGACAGCCCTGTCGAGCTGATGATGCCGGAGCGTGTGTGGGAAGCGCCGGCAGTGCCTGCAGCAGCATCCTGGAAGGGTGCGTGCGCCAAGAGTGCCGGGAGGAAGTCTAGAATGAGCTTGTTCTTTGACCAGAGAGTTGGGCTGTGGCTAAAATGATGATGGGAGGGTGATCGCGGTGAAGGATCATCCTTTGCCATGGTTCCGTCGACCGGTCAATTTGCGTTAGGAAAATGAGGTGGAGTCTCGCGATCAACCTGCGTCGACCGACCAATCACGTCGGTCAAGCAGCAGCATCGACCATACGTCAAGCTCGCTCAATAATCAAAGATGGTCGAGAATCGCTGCGATGGCCGTCTACTCGTGCACTCCAATGCCAACAACCAAGACATCAGGTCCAGCGAACAGCCAGCCTCAGCAAAAGTTAGCAAAGCGCTACTTCGCATGTTTTGGCGCACGCCCAGCCCATGCCAGTGTCCACGTCACCTGCTAACCACGCGCTTAGATGCCTCTTGATGCTCCATCGTTGTTGAGTAACACATTGGCGAGTTGATCCAGGATCTAGGTAGTGGAAAAGCGTTGATGTGCCATGTTGCGGTATCGCTGTGGTGTAACATCCCCATGCAGCGGTCCGAATGGGGTCATCTTCCAATAGCGCCCGCTTTGTTAGCGAGGTATGGAGCTCCCGCGTCCGAAGTACTATGGTACTTGATGTGTTCACCTGCCACGCAAGGTACCGATCATATTATACAAGATTGCCATTGTATCATGGCATCCCATTATGGCGAGCGTTTCAGATCCTGACTGCGACCCGCGTAGGCTCATCTCATTCCACGGTACACAAGTCGCGTTTCCATGCGTGAATCAAATAATAATGCCAAGAACACACACGGAGCGAAAACAGAGCGTTACCTCCCACGCCGGCCCAAGCCGTGGTATATCAATGAAAGCATAGAACCCAGCGCTATCCTCCCGTAATGCTGCGCAGAAAAATAAAGTTTTATCCTAATGCGCCCAATTCATGCAGCAGTGCAGTGATGACAAGCAGTATCCAGAACCATGTGTCCCAATCAAGTGTCCCAATCAATTCAAGCATGGGTTGCCCTTCCTAGGTGCTTGCGCTGAAAGAGTTTGTTGCGCTTATCGGATCCGTGTAGCCTTCGTTATTGTAGACGTTCTTCTCGTCAGGGGGCAGGCCAAAAAGCTTCTTCTGGATCTTCTCCAAAATGCTACAGTCGATCGCACAGGTCGGCGAAATCGGCGCGAGCTTCCGGAGAAAGCGGATGGTGCGATCCAAAAGCCTCCGGAAATGCTCAACATCAATTAGACCCTTGAGGGCGTCGCTGTAATATGTCGCGGACAAGACAAGCATGTTGCCAAATTGTCTGGGAGATGTCAGCGCGCTGCCTAGCAAGTGTCGTGTCAGTGTACTTACGCATGTGCCGTGCCATGAATGTTCGTTACGACCAGCCGGTCAGCCACTCCGTCCAGCGCCACCGTACTGTACATGGCAGCCTGGATGCAGCGCTGAGCTGCCAGCCAAATAGTCGGGTGGCCCATACACTCAATAGCCTCGAACAGATGGATCTCAGCTTTGTCTCGTGGATTCCCGTGGACGTCCTTCGCAACATCAGCGACCTTTTTTTTGTCCTCAACGTGAGGCAGAATATGTAGGGCGTAGTCCAAGAACGGTCGGTTCACCACATAGCGCGCACCCCAGTACTTTGCGCGAAGCCTCGCGTTCAATATGTCTGACGCAGGCTCATCAGTGTCCTCCCATTTCATCTTTGGGGGCGTTTTTGCGCGCCATTCGTTCAAGACGCTTTCATGACCTCTCAACATCTCACGCACGGATTCAAGTGACTCTTGAAGCGAGTCCTGACCGTACATTTCTCGATGAACCTGATTCAGCCGTTTGCGCAAGAACATTTGCGCATTGTAGTACAGCATAATATTGTCATACTCATCCTGATGGGCCTTTTGATCGAGACCGTCGTATGACTCCTCTTCTGAGACGTTGTGCGGCAAGAGCAGCATGCTCTCCATGTCCAAGATTCCGCTAGCTGGCAGGCGGAGCTCCGCGAGGATGTCGCTCTCCAATTGCAAACATGTCCAAGAGGCTAGAACAATCAAATCTGATCGCTTATCCTTGATGCGTGAATGATTCGCCTCCAAGCGTCTACGCACGTCACCATATGCGTTCCAGTATTCATCGTTGTAGAGCTTGTATCGATCGAGCAGATTACTTATGGCTCGCCCGGCCATCGTAATCCAGCTCATGCTTTCCTTGACGCGTGCAAGCTGGCCTTTGTAGATACCGGCAAGCAAAAACATCTGCGCGTGCACCAGGTCGTTCCCGTCACCCTGATCACCAAGAATTTCGCATGCTTTGGCGAAATATGCCAAGCCAGGGATCACATCAAGGTTACGAAGACCAGCAGCAGGAAATCCATCAACAGACGAGCGACGGCTCCGAGACTGATGATGAAGCATAGTGCCCTCGGCAGGCGGCGTGGGCTGAGTCGCCGGAGTTGACTTCGATAAAAATGCTTCGCCTGGAGACATTTGCGAGGGCTTCATCGATGCCGAGACAGGCGAGCTTCCAACTGGACCATTACCGGACATTTGGTGAGTGACAACTGAGTTCGCATTAAGTCTGTTATCCGGCACGACCGCTGGTAAGGGCTCCTTATGCATGCAGATCCTGCCCAGCGCTAGGACAAGATAGACGATCGCGTTGCCCGGAGAGCGCTCTGTAGATTGACTCCGGAAGGTCTCCCCTCCAGACGAATGGGTCAACACAGTCGATCCATTGGATCTCTGTCGTTTCAGAGGTCTTTCGCCGTCGCTATTTTGACCAACAGCAAAGGTTGACCGCAATTTCTGCTGGCCTGGGCTATAGCGCTTGATGAAGTTGTCGAAGAGCTTTCGCAGCCTTGCCTTGTCCAGAAATGGATGCATGACATGGATATTTTTCATATAGCTGTCGTAAAGTGCGTTGAGGGTGTACACATCTAAGTCCAGAGAATTGTCTGGCTTGAGGCCGCCCCATGAAGGCTCTGACCTGCGTACTTCGCTCTGAGGCGTTTGCGGAAAGCCGCAGCCCCAAAGACCTTCAGGTGGCGTGGGTGCATTGACTTCACCACCGCTTTCGTCGCTTATCGCCGGACTTGCTGGACCTCCAGGTTGCGTACCATCGTGTTCGTCAATGCCCTCGCCTCGCGTGTAAAGTCGTAATATGCCACGGTCTTCCGCTTCCATGACGTATCCCTCGCTGAGATTGACGTCCGCAGCTTTTAGAAGAGTGCTGACACTTGGCCACAGCATGAGGAGCTTATGCGGTGCCGTACGATGGTCCTTCAGCTCGACTTTGCGCTTCACCGGGTGGTCTTGAAGACTTGGTTCGGACTCCATGACAATAGGCATCTGCGGCGCAGAGACGACTGGCGCATTTATTTGTTCTAGCTTACGCAATCGATCGTCGAGACGTTCTACTTTATTGTTCAGCTCAGACAACCCGGCTGCATGTGCTTTCATATAGTCGAGCAGTTTCTCCATGTTCTTGTCGGTCCTGCAAGTTGTCAGCGCCGATGGATTTGTTCAACATCTAGTAGGTTCCATTACTTTGCTGGCGGCGTGTCACGATATTGACAGGTCAAGCTGTTTTCTTTACAAAAGGAACACGGATTGCCCTCATCACACTTCTGCTTTCGCGCGCGACATTGCTCGCAGGCCTGACATGCGCGCGTCAGCAAGCTCAACATTGGGAAGCATTCGACGTGAGACATACCTGCGTGGCACGCATCTGCTTCTTGCGCTGCATCTGATATTGTTGACCTCCCTGCATTGGACCACCGTAAGTCTGCTGATACATCGACTGCGGGGCCGGCGGAGGCGCCGAATAAGCTCCATAATGATTCTCCATAACCGGTGTCATATGCGATGGATGTGGCTCGTGATGAGCGTGTGGTGGTTGTTGTGGCGGAGGAAGCGCATGACCGAGACCGTTCGCTGGCGCATACCCGGGGTGGCCATGCTCCATAGGATGTGGTTGCTGCGCCGCGCCAGGACCCGCGTCTGGTGCAGATATCGAGGGGAACGGTGCAGGAGTGGTAGGCGGGGGCTGCGGCGCCGAATCGTGCGAGTACGTTCGGTTTACAGGCACAGGTGTAGCATGGCCCGAACGGGGATGCTGAGGGTATTGAAACTGATCTTGCCCTTCGTGCGATGGGGGTGGATGGCGAAAGGAAGGCAGCTGGTCAGCAGCTGAGCCAGGAGGCCCGTACGCCTGATGATGCTGGATGGGTGGTAGTGCAGGCCCACCTGGGTGTTGCGGCGGCGGCCCACTGTACGGCGGAGGCGGAGGAGCAGGCGCTGGATGCTGCTGTTGCGGCGGGGGCTGGGCGTATGGTGGAGGTGGATGCTGGACTGAGGGGTGTTGTCGCTGCTGGTCGATGGTGGAGGGACCGGGTGGGGGAGCTGCGTAGCTGGAATGGTGAGGAGGCTGCTGATGCGGGCGCCGTGAATTGTGGTCCATGGCGACGCGAGCGAATAGCCATGCGTTCAAGAGGACAACCTAAGCCAGCCAGCAAGCTTACAGCACGGGCGGGCAGGGCTGCCGGAGCTCACGATCCGCTGTCTCTTGCGCAGATTCAGTTGTCGCAGGCAAGGTGCCGGCAACGCTGATTTGGGTAGCAATGGTGGACAAGCAACAAGCAGCTTCGCGGGCCTGTTTCGCCTAGCTTTGACAGGCAAGTGAGGCTGTTGCGGACGTCAGCGCCGCGATGCCAGGATGCCTGCGGGCGAATCGCATGACATCGACGGTGTGTGCCGCTATAAGGTTTCTGCGATTAAGGAAGCCAAAGTCGAGGTATGAACCTTGTCCATTAATTAGTCTCTACCTGGCCTTGTCTAGCCTCTGCGCCACCGAGGCCAGGGGTTTGGTTCTCGGGTGCTTGGAGCAACGCCCTGACCGGCAATCCATCACGAGTCAAGGTGCAATTTTGTCACCGTTACAAGTTGAAGCCTGTAACCCGAAAAGGCCTGTCACGGTCTCTTCTGCCAATCCTACCTCCTAGTAAGGTTCTCTTGCAGCAATCGTAGCGCACATACTTCCAGAGGATCCGTACACACAACACCTCGCCAATCGTGCACCGCTAGCTTCATCTGTTGAGCAGGGCAGCAAGACTCCCGAGAACATGGATGACAACGGTGATCTGTGGCTTCGCAAGAGGCAAATAAGTGCGGCAAGGACAGCCCGAATTGCTACTACAGCACCCCTTGTGCTGGAAGCCCGAGAATCGCACAGCGTGAGTCCTTCTTATGGTACCTCTCATGCGTGGTGCTTACTGTAAAAGCGTGGCAGCTCTGCGCTATAGGCATGAGGGCCGACATGGGGTGAGTGAGATCTGCAAATGATACCGCCTTACATGGCTCTCCTGCATCGGGCACCATTTCGACTCTCGAAACGATGATCAGAGGCAAGCGATGACTTTGTCTTGTCCGCTCCCCCGCTCGATCATTGATTCTTGAGACTCCACGGCCTTTGATTGGCTGCATGAGCCATGCAGTTGGTATCTCCACGTTCCGCCCTCGCAGACTTTGCCACATGCGAGGCGGTCCATGCCGCAACAAGGCCCTAGAGGTCGGCACACCGGAGATCTGGTGGGGCAGGCTGGCAGATCGAGAGTTGAGGCATCTGATGACCCCCGTCATCCCGGCGCCGCATCGTGGTAGGTAGGATTGCTTTGTCCTCGCTTACTGGACGCGGCGCGCACTTTCTTTGAATCCTATTTACGACCCTCTCATCAAATGCCCGATTGAGGTTGATGTTCATGACACTCCTGGCAACCCCAAGCGCCGCGTGGTGTTTGTATCTCTGCCTGCATGAGCGCTTCACGATGGCACCGAGTTCACCGAGTACATGTATGTATGGGAAAACTGTACCCAGCCTAAAAGCGGTCAAGAGTCGACCCACGGTGTGGCGCTACACGAGCAGCGTTTGAAAGATAGGCCTGCATAGTCAACGTCGGTCCTACCTTCTAATAGGTAAACGCCTACTGCATGTATGTTATAAACCCTTGTTTGCTTCCTCGGTCCAAGAAGCAGTCCCGTATCAGTCTCTTGAGACGTGTCCCTTGCCTGCGGCTTGTGTCTTTCAATAAAAATGGTATGTATATGCTTGGATTCCAGCTTCGACTGGAACTCCGTTGGAAGGATCCCCACACCAATCAGGGAGTAGTCCTTGACTCCTTGTGCCATCCGACCTCCTGTTTGTGAAATTCGGGTTCCTGGTAACCTCTTGAGATTTCTCGAATAATGACGGGGGCTCATTCTAATTTGCGATACTTGGGATCCATGCGTCAGTGTTGCGCCATGATACGTTTGCGCATTGCAGTACTCACATCTCGTGGCGAAATGACAGACAAATGGCTGCCCATCATCACGCTGAATCAGAAAGCCACGTGAGGTGGTGGCTGTTCGCCGGATCTGCCGCTCTTCTCGAACAATCACGGACTACTACCTCCCACGGGCCTGGCCCACCCACCAGACAGCACACCGCCTGTGTTCAGTGTAGTCTGCCATTCGCCGCCCAGGGTTGATTGTGGTACAACGATCAGCAACACGTTACACACACGACGACATGGTTGCGCACCACACCGCATAGTGGCCGTCATTCTACCCCTCGCCTTCCCAGCCGCCGCAACTTTCCAGGTCGCACAACAAAGGCGGTATCATGCCAGCACAGAAACATGAACCATGTCTTGCACCCAGTCAATATGACACTGCATAGCGTGCTGTCACTCAAATGTCCCGATCGAGACGGTCGTTGATGCTGCGTAATGCGTATGTCTCATGTTGATGCCCCGCCAGACTTTGCCGCGAGCCTCCCGCCCCAGCATGGTCGTAGTAAGGAGCGACTAAGACACCACTGCCTGCAACATGCTGTCAACCACCATGCCGGAGGTCATAAGGTCCCCACTTCATAAATGTGCCTCTGCAGGGCTGATGGTTCTGTGCAAAACAACGACCCGCAAAGTAAAAGATCCTGGCTACGATCACATGGCCACTGACAGCCTCTGACTGTAACGGCATGACTTGCATACGATCAGAATACAGGGAAATCCGGGCAACGGAGCATGGTCAGGACAATATGACTCGTAAAAAGTAGAGACGCACGGAAGACCGGGTTGAAACGTTTTGACAGCTCTACCAGTCTGCGAATCAGCGAGGGCATCATGCACCGTTGGAAGGCGCGTCGTCGCCTTCGTGGTGGCTACTACTGCTTGCTGAATGATGGGATGACTATATGAGGTACTGCAACGCGTGAGTCGTCAGCGACGCCAACCTTGCGACTGGCAGACCTCGGCAGAAGCCTATATGTGCCGCCGCAATCTCTTATCGCATGGCCACGATATGGCTCCAGCAAGTCCGAGCTCTGATTCAAAGCACAAAGACTGGCTCCTGAACGCTTTGGTCTTCAAAGCCCATGCGGCCGAGCCCCAATGCCGAGTCTTATTGATTGTGAGTTGGATCTCGCAACATGGTTTTACGCTGCAATGGCGGGATAGATGACGCCGCTTGCTTGACCTTCACGCCCGAAGGAGCTGCTCATACTAACATGTAGCCAAGGCTTCGCGGACACAGCCTAGTAAATTGCAGGACAGCACGCAGACTATCGACCATCTGCGATAAGCGGCTTAGCTGCCGACGAAGGACATGCTTGGCACAATATATTTCAACGGCCATCTGCGTGGCAGCTTAAAATTCGGAAGGCAGCGGCTATGAGAGTTGTGATCCTCTGTCCTACTGTAGGCTGTAGCTCAACGCATTGACCGGCGACTCGTGAGACCCCGCAGCGACAGATTTCCAACAGTAAATCACGCAAGAAATACTGCGATATTCCCTCCAGTGAAACTATGTCCATAGGCCAAGGTGTGGTGAAGCTGGATCATGGATGCAAGGTTTGCGAAGAATGATGGTCGAATATACAACCTCGGCCGGGCACGCATTTGTGACGGAGACCGGGAGACGGGAACGGCGCATGCAGCTTTGTCGCCTGTTATATCTGCACTACGCAGTAGCATTCGCGGGACAAATCTGGACCACCAGAGAGAGGAGCGCATTGGTGGTGTATGATGTATCCGTAGCAAGGAGCTTGGTAAGGCTGAGCGCATTCCACTGCTCCCTGGGATGTTTCCTAAACAGGAGCAGGTACAACCAGGTTGCTGGTCGATCTAGCCGCTCTGCTACTACTACAGACCCTGTGCCGCACGCCAGGGCCGGAGCCATTGAGTTCAGCTAGCCCCATGGGCATTGCGCTTGACAAGCAAATCTATCCCTGTCCGACAAATATCGTGCTAGCAAGTCAGCCATCAGGTCTCCGCATTGATGCGGCCCGAGTGTGCAGTCAAGCGAGTAGCAGTAGTTGCCCTTATGACTGGGAGGCGTGTTGGCGCACCCTTACGGCATCTTGCGCATGGCTTCTAGATCTCAAGGTAAGGAATGACGAAACAGCCGAATGACCTGATATCACAGCAACCCGTATTCCTGCGGCGGACAAGTATGTGCACCAAGAGATTTCAAATACAATGGGAACCCTTCTTCAATGCGTCAATGCTGGTCCCGTCCGCATGATCCAACAATCATATGACCGCCTCTGAGCAAGGCATACCTGTTATAGCAGCATCAGCCACAGACGGGTGCAAGGACTAGCGTCAGCTGGGCACTGAGGACGACAAAGGATCCCTCACCAGAGCCACAGCTCGGAAGCGGACTCTTTTCCCGAGCTAGGGTCGAATATTGGGCAAGCAGGCATGGATGTGCTCGGAATCTGGACAGTCTTGGGCTGCACATGCATGTTGCAGAGTCAACCAGAGTGGTGATCAACAGCCAGAAGCCAACGGAGCTTCACCCTTGGCGGGAATTGGCGGCGAAGCTGGCCGAGAATATCGACCACAGGGCTAGGACAGTGATCAGGACGGTAAATCTGCAGCCAGAGGCGCTAGAAGGGATGACATCTCCGCATGCAGTTCATGCCTTTGCGCTGCGGCCCACGACCGTCTCAATCATGATCCTTGTACCGAAGTTCTCGTGAGACCTCCTTGCAACCGAGATAAGAGGCGAGACTTTTTCAAGACCCTCGAGGCGAGAAATGCAACCAGCGGCCTGCCGTCAGTGCTCCTGGGCAAGATCACACCATTGAAGACCTTACGTGGTTTATGTAGACGGCATAACATCGCGAGAGCTGTCTTTGGGCGATTATGACCCGGCTGCTCGATCGCCAGGCGAACCAGAAAATGGTAGCTGTCCGTTGCGCGGAGACAAAGATTGAAGCCCTTGCGTAGTTTATGTGGACGGCATGCCATCGTAGGAGCTGTCTCTGGGCGATTGTGACCGGGCTGCTCGTTGGACGTCCAGATCATGGCATGTTACCGTTCACAGATACAACCATCCAGGGACAATGATACTTAAAGACCTGGATGGTCGGTGTGCTGACATTGATCGCATAGGTTCTTTGCCGCGTTGCATTATCTTCGCTTGCCACATAGCAACAATCATCAAGTTGTATCAGCTATACAGCATCAAGGAGAGAGATAGAGGTATGTGGCGGCAAAGAGGAAGGTAACTTCCTCTCCGACCTCGGCAACCTCCACACATCGTGCTCTACAGCGGGTGATGCGCCTTCACTCGTATACAACTTTTTATATGCCACTCAGCTATTGTGGACGCCAGGAGAACTCTCACGCGTCGGAAACAGGTTGGCATGTCTAATTCCCTGTCTTATAACAATTCTACAGCAGCATTTCTACTAGTCCAAGCCCTCATGCTCATACCTGCCCTACCTCTTGAGCCCAAAACTTCAACCGGATGAGACGACTAACTCAACTCACAAATCAATTCCGCGTAATTACAGCCGTCATGAAAACAACAATACACCAGCTCCACCCTCCTTCGCTGGAAAACCTGGCCAAAACCTTAACACCAGCCCTCGAAGCCAACTACACCCATTCTTCCATCACAGTAGTCTCCTGCCCCGGACTTGCGCCGAACCCCCTTCTCCCTAGCCGCCCAAGGCCTCTCCGGCAACGAAGCCATAGCCGACATTGGCGGCCAACCCCACCTGTTCCCTCGCCCGCTCTTGGAAAAACAGTACTCCCTCCTCACCTGCGCCAAATGCATGCACCTCCCCTCAGAAAAAGGCATGCTCATCGGCGCCGGCGCAGGACCCTTCCACGTCATCGGCAAGAACTCCGAATTGGCGCCCAACCTCAGCTGGAGCGGCGGGTTCGAGAACGTAGATAACCAGACACGATATGCGAAAATCGACAGGATCGCGGAAAGTGGCGAAGCGAACGCTGTTGTGCGGAGATGTCCGAGTACGGACTGTGCGCTTATGATGAACCTCTTCGGCTCCAACGGGGATACTGGACCGACGCTGAAGATCACCGCGAGGGAGAGGAAAGGAGGGCAGAAGTCATTTCCGGAATGCGTCCGCAAAGCCCTGAATACCGCGTACGGAGATTCCCATCAAATCAGCCTCGGCGGCGTCTTCATCCGCAAGGGCAAAGCGTTCGTCCATGTCATGCCGGACTTCCCTCCTGAAGAGCAGATGCCGTTTCCAGACCGACGCCAGCTGAACCGCTGGCTCACATATCATCATTTCGCCGCGCCGCTCGTATGCTTGACGGTGTTCCATTCTGCGGATCCCGAGGCGTTGGGACTGAGGATGGAGCACACGCATTGCTTTTCTGCGGACGGGAAGGATGAGGGAGGGCATTATCATTGCGATCTCTTGGCTGGGGAGCATGGGGCCGAGGAGGTGGAGTATGAGGCTTATTTCAACGTGGCGAGGACGTTGTATCGGATTGATAAGCCTGAGGTCAGTTTGGAGCAGGATTTGCATGATTGAGGAGGGGGTTGGGGGAGCGCTCTTGAGGGCCGGAATGAGGTGTGTGCTTGGGTTGTCGGCGCAGCAGGTCAGATTTGCGTTTCGCGGAGGGCGGTGATGCCGCGCGCTGGAGGATGGTTTGCTGGAAAGTGAGGCCATGCTGATGTGAACGAATAAGGCGATGTGACACCAGAGTCTCGCAGCGTGTATGTTTTAGGCATCCAGACCAAACCCCCTCGACTGTGTTGCGTTCCAGATAAGCATATACCATGTGCACAGTGAACTCGCATTCGGTGCAAGGCAGGCATTTGGTATGTCGTACCAGAATTGCGAGTGAGTCCACGGTTAAAGTTAAGTAAACTAGCCGCGTGGGTGAGGCAATGGGTCTGTGGAAGCATGCTTGACTTGCAAGATCCGAATAGACCGCAAAAGAGCCAAGATCGCTCAGTCACAGCAATTCTACGTCGCTTTACAATCTCGGCGGTCTATCTACCGTCCACTCATCAGCTCTGTGGTGCAAGAACAGCCACATCGGCTTCAAATGCTCAGCGGCCAACACTTACGCAGCCGAATCCCTCTTCCCCTTCACAAACTCATCGAACCACTGTACATGCTGCAAAAACGCCGCCTCCTTCGCAAACTTCGCCTCCCTCTTACTCACATCCCCCCGCACCGCAAACCCATGCTCCACCCCACTATACAACGCAATCTGATACGTCTTCTTATGCTCCTTCAACAGATCCTCCGTCTCCCTCCTCTTTTCCGCCGGGAAAATCTGATCCGTCTCCGCCGCCGCAATCGTCAATGGACCATCGATGTTCTTCACCTCCTCCGCGTCCACGAAAGACGGATGCGCCATGGCGCCCACATCGATGCCTTTGCCCTTGGCCAGGAAGCGTGCGACGTACTTGGCGCCGAAGCAGTAGCCGACGGAGCCCAGCTTTTTGACGTGGTAGGTGGAGCGCAGTTCTTGGATGACTTTGGTGACGATAGGGTCGACGCGGTCGGGCCCGTGGCCTTTGCCTTCGGGGCCGCCTTTGCCGAGCCAGGCCCCAATGTCGAAGTTTTCCGGGCGGTTGAGGGGGATTGGGTCGCCCTCGAAGAGGTCCGGGATAACTGTGAAATAGCCGTTGGCGGCGAATTGGTCGGCGATGCTGGAGAGCGGTGTGAGTCCGTGCAGTCATGTTCCACACGATTGAAGCAGGAACACTTGGTCTTACAGCTGGGCGTTGATGAACTCATGGCCAATGACATCGGGCAGGATGAGAACGGCATTGTCGGTGGACTTGTCCTCCGGATACGCGAAGTAGGTGCCGACTTGTCGATTGAATCAGCATGGTGCAGTCCAGCAATCCGAAACAGGTCCACCTACTGTTACCAATCTTCTTCAACTCGCCCTTCGCCAGGCCCTCGTGCTGGACACCAATGGTGCAGCAGCGTCCTGGTGGGTTGGATGCCATTGTTGGATGTAGCTTTGCAGTCTTGTCGTAGCGGAGTTAGCGAGCTTTGGAAACAGAATGTCGAATGAAGCAGATAGGAAAGTGCTTTACTTATGTCTGACGCATAGCAAAGACAGGGGGAGCTCTGCGGTTATGATGGCCCGCCATCGGCGAGCTCGTCGCCTAAGTCCGAGATATGAGCGAAGTCGCAGGACGTTCAGCGGCCACGTACGGTGTCTGTGATATTGTGCAGATGCGGATGTGAATTCGATGCAGAGAAAGACTGACTGGTTTTCTCACTGGATGGACCGTAATCTGTCACGCCATTCCTGCGGCTGGGGCGCTGTCTTCTACACGCCCATCTTTCGCTTGAACGCCTTCCAAACAATACCATACGACTCGCTAAAGGCTTTGCTCGCTCGTGAATACTCAATGCGAATCCACATACACATTTGCTGTAGCAGCAAGCCCGAGATCAACACAATCACGTTCTCCTGTCAGGCGAATCTTCCGTTTCATTTCCGTCGCCTTCTCCTTCCTCCTCATCCCCACTCTGCTCGTCAAAACCCTCGGCCTCGAGAGTTGCACCACGAATGCCAAAGCTCATCAGAAAGCCAATGAAGCTGATAGCGGCAAATATGCCGAATGCCAGGGCCTCGCCCTTGGGTTTTACGTGCACGGCAGCCGAGAACAGCGAACCACTAATGAACGGCCCTACAGCTCTGCCAGCCGCAGACAAGGTCTGCGCAAGACCATTCAAGGTTCCAAGTACAGCATGCGACGGCGCTGAATTCGTTATCAGCAAGAGTGCAGACGTCAAGCCAACGACTGAAGCCACGGTCTTAATGATGAGCACCACGCCGAGCTCGACCCAAAGAAGTACCTTGCCTTTGGTCGTCTCATGGCCGTCCCCTGGCCCGCCTAGCTGTGTGCCATCCTTGTATCCGGTCCACGGCATTAACAAGAACGCAAAGACGAAACCAGCGAGGCCAACCCGGTATGCGACTTTGTTGCCAATCTTCTCGCGGAGCTTGCCAAATACCCCAACCTGGAAAAGTATGGTTATCACACCCGCAAACGCCAAAGACAGACCAATCTCCTCCGGATTCAAATTCCGTCCTACTGGCGGGGAGGCCTGCGCAAATATCGGGTACAGGCTGTTATAGCTGATGTTGGCCAGTTGAAAGATGAGGAAAGTAAGCAGCAGCAAGACCGTATCTGGCGTAAAGACATCTCGGTAGCTGATTTGACCAACATCGTCAGCATGAGGCAGTAGGTGCAAGCTTTCGTCGTCATCTTCTTCCTCATCCTCCTCGTCATCAGGGACCAAGAGCGCGGAGCGTTCGTTGACGGGACTCAGTGGATTGTGCTCGCGAGGGGATTTCTTGTACCGCCGCAAATACGTTGGTCGGTGCGAAGATCCAAACTGCCAGAGCCACGCGAAGAGGTTGGTCACTCGCTTTCCAAGTGGTGGCAAATCCTGCGCGCTCTCGAGCGATTCTTTCAAGAATATGGCCGTGAGCACGAAATCGACCACGAGCACGCCTGCCGACAAGAGGTTGGGCAGGAGGTACGGGTATGGGTTCGGTTGGCTCTGGTCCAGTGGGTTCTGTCGGAAGACCAACAGGCCACCCACGATCGGACCGGTGATCCCGCCAAGCCCGTATAGCACAGGCAGGTAGGTGAACGCTTTGCTCTGGTTCGAGCGGTCCGTGATCTCGCCCAAGCATGTGCTGATGACTCCCTGGTTGCCGTTCACCAGACCCATGAGTGACTGCACAAGGACAGCCTGCCACAATGTCCTGCAGAATCCAAAAGCCACGAAGCATGCCGCGGTCAAAATTGTGCCGGTCAGCACAATCGGCTTTCTCCCAACCCTGTCAGATAACCATCCCCATGCAAAATTCGTCAAGAACTGCGCCAAGGCGAAAGCACTCGCTATCAGACCAACGTACATGCCCACCTGCTCGTCGTCCACGTCCGGAAAAGAGCTCGCCATATCGGGAAGGTAGGGACTGATACTGTTCAGCGCCGTCTGCTCCGCAAGCGCAATCACCGCCAGTATCGCTAATTGCCCTGTAGGCAACGGCGTCTCTTCATGTTTTCCCGATCCTCCACTCTGGCTCATGCTCTCTGCCTGCCCCGAATCATGGCTTCGATCTTGCGCACCGCCGTTCTGCTTGCCCATGCTCGTGTTCCCAGCTCCACGGTTTCCGTTCCCGTAACTGCCTCTCTGCAATTGTTGTTGCGGTCGTCCAGGATTGGCAGGAGGTGCTGCAGGGAAGGTGTGGTAGCGCAGTCGCGATGATTGTCGGTGGAATAAACTGGGCTTCGTACTGCCTTCGTTTGAAGACGGCATTGTTCTGTACCAAGCTCGCTGGCTTGTGTGCAGTAAGTAGTAGCTCGCGTGCGGCCTCGACGGCGGAAGGCTGTTCCTCGGCGGATAGATGGGTACGCTAGTCTGTAGGGGTGGACGGGAGAATGTGCAGGAAGAGGCCGCGCGCAGACCTCAGCTCTCTCTGCGAAGCCCGCCGCGCGAGCATGGAGGCGGTGGTGGCCGTGGAACACAAACAAGCTCGCATGCAGGCGAAGAATGGCTCGCCGTCAGTCGTACATCTGCGACGACATTGAGCAGGGTTTAATGGATGATCCAGCAAAAATTGAACAGCCATCAAGTGGCATTTACTTGACTGCAAAGAATCCTGCGTGGTATGACGCAGGCTGCAGCTCGTGCGCGATGCCGGCAGCCGCGATAGGCGACTTTCATGAATCATGTCGAGTCCAGTCCAGTTTCCCCAAACCTCCATGAGATACTCGGTACATGTGCCCCACGTGTCATCAATGTCCATGAGGTGGTGGCGTAGCTGTCATGTGCATCGTCTCATGGCCAAGCTGTCATGTGCATTGTGCTTGGCGAACGCACCCGCCTTCCCCGATAAGGTGCCTTACATGAACTACCACCCGAGGAGGGAAGCCTTCTACCCTTCTGACCATATTGTGCATGAAAAGGGAATGGCGACATGCTCTGATGATCTACCGAAAACGCTCCATGCGCTGGATCGATCGCTGTGAGGAACACGTCCGACCGCCCAATTCTCTCGTGCAGCGTGGCACCACGCACCAACACCACAGCTCCCGCTGCAAGATGCAGATCTGCGCGGACGGGAAGCGGCCCACAGTCACGTCCATTGCCACATGCTTCAACCTGACAGGCCGCAGTGTGCATTTGCTCCTCGACCAAAAGCGCTGCATTCGGATCCGGGTCCGATCAGGCCATGACGATCCAGGAACGCCGTGAATGTGCGCGTCAAGCGCTGCATGACCACTGATCAGAGTCAGTGATGCCTGGTGAATACGTGGCAGTGCAAGGCAGATCTGTAGCAAGTACATATGAATAGCTCCACCCTCGACGTGGCCATCCCCACGGTCTTCACGTTCGTCTCCAAATATGGCCACAATCACAGAATCGCGCACCACATCATCCACCAAACATGACCCACCCATCCCCTTCGGCATCGCCCGCCACCAGGACAACAGCACCACCCCATTACCCACTCTCCCCTCCAACACCGTCCTCCCGGACCTCAAGTCCCTGATCACAGCTCCCCACACCGCCTTCGAGGGCGAAGACGACCTCGTCTTCCAGATCCGCCTGCTCCAACCCTCCCAGCAAGAAATCCGCCAAGCCCTCTCCTACGCCCTGCACGAGCTCAAAACCCTCCTCCAACGCATCAGCAAGCGTGATTCCGAAGCAGTGCAGACTACGCTCGTCGATCTGCAGAACAAGGAACCGGGCTTGCTGAGCAGTAGTCCGAAGAGCATGCTGAACGACATCGCCAGATACGTCGAGGCGCGATGGTATTTGGCGAGGAAAGTGGCGTTTGGGAAGGTGTTGTCGGCAGAGGTGCTGAAAGGCGTCAGGGTCTGGGAACCGGTGTGTGTGCGGAAGGTGTGAGCTGCAAGCCGGTGAGAAGCGAAGATCACAGAGCTGGCAGTCCGGGGGAAGACCCGTCACCGATGGTGGGGTTCAGTTGGCGGCGAGTACAGAGCAGGGTGATGACCAGGACGACATTACAGGTACGTGTGAGCTGTCGGTCTCTTTGATCGTCCTGCTGACGTCCTGCACAGGGGTCGCTGGGAGGTCTCAGACAAACGGTCCAAGAGCAACGGTCCAAGAGGCATCGATCCTTGCATTGATCGTCTGTCTGTTCGAGTCTGCCAAAGTCGTCAACATCTTCACTCGGAAGACTGCGAATGGCACAGCCTCGAGACCAAGTCTCAGAAAGTATGGTGGATGGTATGGACATCTCCTGCGTAGCGTGAGCTCAGATAGCTAGTCTTATGTAGCAGAACAGAGGTGAGCCAGTGTGAACCGAGTCGTTTCTTTCGCCGTGAGTATACATTTCTGCAGTGCTGGCGCTCGAGCATGTGGCAGGCATGCCCGCAGCAGAGTGAACGTCTCGCCATTGACCGAAACTCCACGTATTTCCTCTGCCGCCATGCTAAATGCCGTTTCGCAGCGACCCGCCCATCCCGTACGCCTTGGACTCCCATCCAACCCTGGCTTATCCTCAAGAACTCAACTTCGGCTTAGCCTTCACCTCCTTCTTCTTCTTTGCCTCCTCCTTCTTCGCCTTCTTACTCGCCTCCAACTTCTCCTCATTCTTCCGCTTCAAACTGGCCTTCTCCTCCTCCGTCTTCTCCTTCGGCTTGAAGAACCCCTCCAACCTCGACTGCTGCGAAGACTTCATATTTTTCTGCAACCGCGCAGCCCCGCTCCTGACCCGATCCTCATTGAAACCTTTCTCCTCCACCAAAAACTTGACCAAGCCATCGACGTCCGGGCTCTCCCACTTGAAGTCGCACTCCGGGTCATCGGCGCTTCGCACATCTGGCTCGAGGAACAGGAGACGAGCGTCTTTGTAGGGCCAGTCGTCTGGGAATGTGTATTTGCCTGATTTCTTGACTGCTTCGACGACATTCTCGAGGCTCTTGTGCTCGCGGATCAGGTTCAGGGCGACTTTTGGGCCGATGCCTTTGACAGGGTCCACGTAATCGCATCCGAGCAGAATGCAGAGGTCGATGAACTGCTCGTACTCCATCTGCAGGCCCTCCAGCACCTTGTCCAGGTGAATTTCTTGGATCGGCTCCTTGCGTTGCTCGGAGAAGGTGAGCTTGCGGAGCAGTACGGGCGAGTTGAAGGTCAGCGTGTCCATGTCTTCGGAAGCTGCAGCGTACACCTTGCCTGCTCGAGCAAGCACAGCGCATTGAGCTTCGGCTTCTGTAGGCGCGATGATGTACGGCACGCCCATGAGCTTGAGTAGCCTCCTCGCCTCCTCATTGTGCTCCCTCGTCACTCGGACAGTCCGTCTCGAGAATTTCTCCACTTCCTCCGCTGTGCCTGTCTCCTTGGCTTCCTCTTCGCCGGCCTGCGCTTCACTCTTGCGGGCGAATCGTTTCGCCAGCTCTCCTGACTTGAGCTTGGGCGGCGCACCATCGAACACGTAGAGCGGCTTGATTCCGTTGTCGACAATGCGCAGCGTGCGGTAGAACAAGCCCATCAAATGTGAAGTCGTCTCGCCGGTCTCGTTCATGAGTTGCTGGCCATCACTGCGGACTGCGACCAGGAAGGAGTACAGGCTCATCGAGGCATCTATGGCGACTTTGCGACCGAATTGGTTCTGTGAAATGATCAATGCCTCATGAGGTTGATTGTGCGATGGGTGTGGATTACCTTGATCTCGCCTTCCTTGATCACATCTGGGCAATTCTCCTTGAGGACTTGAGCAAGTTGCTTGATACCCATTGTGGCGGGCGTCGCTCAAGGGTCAATTGAAAGTATTACTGCTAGGGTCAGTCCGTCATTAAGTCTTGTGGGTGCGATGAAGAAGGGGCTGTCACATGTATGGCAGAGGAGATCTGGACATTGACACCAAACATGCGCGGTGGACGCGACGTCGCGTTGCAAGACGTCATACCTCCCACTGTCGGCAGATTGGATGTACCGGTTTTCTCGAGATGCACATGGCCATCTCTACCACATTGAAAACGTGTGTGCCTCAGTCATGACACAAAAATCGGAGTTTGCCATGCTCTACACTCCAACATGCGAATGTGTCAGCATTTTCCGCCGCTTCAGAGCCACAATGGGGGTGTCTTTTCCGTTACGTTTCCGACCGAGGCCATCAAATCCGCCTCGGCATCGATACATACATAGTCTCGAGTCCAGGAAGACGTATTCGATTCTTGACTCGAGTATACGCATCTGTAATTACTGTTATTCACACACTACTCACAATGTTCAAACGGGCCACGACTCGCGCCACCAGGCAATTCAGCAAGCGATCCACACCAGTATGCTTCAGCCGACGACAGCTTCACGCCCCAGTAACATTCGACTGGAAAGACCCATTGAACCACAACAGCCTTTTCACCGAAGAAGAGCAGGCGATCGCAGAGACGGCAGAGTCATATTGCCAAGAGCGATTACTCCCTCGAGTATTGGAAGCATACAGAAAAGAAGACTATGACCGCAACATCTTGCAGGAGATGGGCGAGCTTGGCCTGTTGGGAGCCACGATCAAAGGCTACGACTGTGCGGGTGTGTCGTCTGTTGCATCCGGACTAATCACACGCGCAGTAGAGCGAGTGGACTCAGGCTACAGATCCGGCATGTCCGTGCAATCCTCACTAGTCATGGGCGGCATAGACGAGTTCGGCACAGAGGAGCAGAAGGACAAGTTCCTCCCAGGCCTGGCCAAGGGCAAGATCATCGGATGCTTCGGCCTCACAGAGCCCAACCACGGCTCAGACCCCGGCTCAATGGAGTCCGTCGCGAAGCCCCACCCATCCAAAGAAGGTTATTACAGCCTCAGCGGCAGCAAAACCTGGATCACTAACTCTCCAATCGCCGACGTCCTCCTCGTCTGGGCCAAGCTGCAAGAAACCGGCAAGATCCGCGGCTTCCTCATTGAACGATCCCAATGTCCCCCCGGCACTCTCGAGACACCCAAACTCGGCGACAAGAACGGCCTCCGCGCCTCCATCACCGGCATGATCCAAATGGACGAAGTGCCCGTGCCCAAGGCCATGACGTTCCCCGAAGTCGAAGGTCTGCGCGGACCTTTCTCCTGCCTGAACAGCGCACGCTACGGTATCGCCTGGGGCGTCATTGGCGCGCTTGAAGATGCAATTGCCCGCGCACGCGAGTACGCTCTGGAGCGCAAGCAGTTCAAGGGCAACCCGATCGCAAAGTACCAGCTCGTGCAGAAGAAACTCGCGGACGCGACAACGGATGCTGCGTACGGGATCCTTGCTGCGTACCAAGTTGGCAGGCTGAAGGATGAGGGCAAGGCGGCGCCAGAGATGATTTCGATGATCAAGCGACAGAATTGCGATAGGGCGTTGATTAACACGAGGCATTTGCAGGAGATTTTCGGCGGCAATGCGGCGTCGGATGAGTATCACATTGGTCGGCATGTAGCGAATTTGTTCGTGACGCAGACGTACGAGGGGCAGAGTGATATTCATTCGTTGATTCTGGGGAGGGCGATCACAGGGTTACAGGCGTTTGTATAGAGAGTGGGAGTGTAGGGGTGAACAGTGCCGGATGATTGGAGGTTTTGACGATTGTGGTTTGTTGCATAGCCTGGATAGTATAGTCATGATGCAGAAGTGTATTTGGAAGCAGCGCAGGGAGTTGGCGATTTCCCTTAGAAACCACTATGCCAGGCCATATCGTGTCGGAAGGCGCAGAGTCCGTGACTGATGTCCATGTCGATTTGCGGCTTACAATGCTCGGGGAACCCCCAAACCAGGTCTTGATGGACGGTTGGTGGTGGTACGTTTGAGCTGGATTGAGATAATTCCAGATAGCGAGGGCCATGTTGAAGCCGGACTAGCCCCTGGAATCCGTAGCTTGATCAGTCTATTGACCTGGAGCGTTTTCCCACGATGCACGCGCAATCTTGCGGTGGGGTGGTCACTGCCTACTGTTTCCATTCCGAGTTCATTTGTCTTGGTCAACGGGAGTCGCATTGGGGTAAAGGGCTCTGAGCATTAACCCGTGACACTAGGTTCTCAGAATCATTGTCTCGATCGGCCAAACATTGCAACCGGTTGACCGTTCGGGTCAAAGGCGACGCCAACGTTAAGCGGGTTGTCAGACGGTCAATCACGATGACGAGTGATTGACTGTGTTGACGAGCAGTCAGTCTCATCAAAAAGCGGCGATTGTGACTTTGAGCAGGCAAGTGGTTGATTGATGGAGTCACGATTCTCATGCTACGAGAATTTGAGAGAGGGGCGTGGTCACTACTATCTTTCGCCAGGCAAAGTTGATGGATTCTCGTGTAGGCGATTAAGCGCCAAAGCAGCACAGATCTGCTGTGAGGAAGTGCAAGTTGGTACGCTCATTCTTGGAAGTGACGAGTCGGTGTCCAGCCATTGGCCGCGGTTCTCAACCAGCTCCAACGTCAGCACACACTCGTGATATTCTGTTGCTACCTCTCCTAAATCCCTGCCATCACCACTCATGCCCACCCCGCTAACCACTTCATGGCAGTAGTACGTGCACAGCACACCGTGTCGAATCCACATGCCTGAAGACGACGTCGCCAACAAGAGCCCCACCACGCGGCCGCCATGGTCAGGATAGAGTTTCGTAATGGCCCCGCCAACCATAGAAACCGTCCGCGTGAAGAATCGGTCTGCACCGTCGCGTCATTTCACCAGACGGATCTGGTTGTTAGGGAAAGTGTAAAAGCTATCACCAGACCTCACTGTTTTTGAGCTCCGTCAGCTACATTTCGCGCTACGGCACCTCTGTCATTTCCAAATCGCTTGGTGTCTTTTCTTGTCTGTTTTGTTGCAATCGCTTCCACTGCGTTAGTGTCAGGGTGCTGTGCAGGGAAACAGACTGCAAGCCGCCAAGATGAATAGAGTGAAGAGCTTCTTCACGGATAAGAAGGCGCAAGTAAGCCTTCCAACGCCTTTACTTCGCGAGCACTTCGTGCATGTCGAGCTCTATTCAAAGCCATAAGCTTACCAATGCCTTCATGAAAACCGTAGGTGGTCCTCTTCTCCTCCACAGCAATCGCCCTCTATGGCTACGACCAAGGGATGATGTCCCTGATCAACACAAACTATGACTATCTCGGGACCATGGGCATTGAGAAGGAAGACCCCCAAGTTGGTGTGATCGTCTCGGTGTACTATCTTGGATGTGCGGTAGGAGCTGTATTGTTTAGCTGGCTTGCGGATAGGTATGGGAGGAAACCTGCTTTGTTTGGCTGTCTGGCGACTGCGAGCTTGGGTAATTTGATCATGTTCATTGCTGGACTTGGGTATAGTAATGGGGCTCTGGCGGTGATGTATCTGGGTAGGTGTGTCATGGGAGTGGGTATTGGTGGCGTGGACAGTGTTGTTCCTGTGTACAGTTCGGAACTGTGTGAGGACGACTCGAGAGGGAAGGCGCTGGCGCAGGAGTTCCAGGCTAACATCTTCGGATTGAATATGGCTTTCGCGATCAATCTTGCCCTGACTGTCGGTCTTGGGAAGCAGAACCAATGGGCCTGGAGAATTCCCATCATTAGCATGCAGATCTATCCTTTGAGTCTGCTGGCGATATTTGAGAGTTTGCCGGAAAGTCCGAGGTGGTTGATGTTCCATGAGAGGAAGGATGAAGCGAAGCACAGCCTGGTGAAGATTATGGGGGAAGAGGAGGGTAGTAAGAAGCTGGAAGAGCTTGGTGAGAGCGCGAAGTCAGAAGGAGACCAGAAGATCGGGTATAAGGATATGCTGAACCCGAAGCACCCGCAGTTCCATCCTACCATGATCACTGTGATGGGTCAGGTCAATCAAGCGCTGACTGGCTATGGAGGTAAGCATGGCATGATTAATTTGCCGGGCAGGGACACTGACCATCATCTGCACAGCTGTGTCCGTCTATGGCCCTCAAATCTTCGAGCTCTTGGGATATGGCACACGGAAGTCTGAGTTCCTGACGCAAGGTAACTACATCAGCTACTTCTTTCTCATGACGTTCGCTTGGCTCTTGATTGACGCCGTCGGCCGGCGCGCGCTGTTGCTGTGGGGCTCTGGAGCATTAACGATCTGCTTCTTCCTGCTCACCTTGTCTGGTGGTCTGGCTATGAATGCCAATCAGTTGCATCTTGACCCTAAAGCAGTGGCGATTCCAGGTGTCATCAGCTTGTTCATTGCAACCGGTGCGTTTGGCATTGGTTGGTTGTCGCCAGTCTGGCTCATCCCAGTAAGTCGTGCCTTGTCTCTACTGCCTACCGCTCACTGACGTTGACCAGACCGAAATCTATCCAACAACATCACGAGCCCAAGGTACGGCCATATCAGTCATCATCTGGGGCCTGGCCAACTTCACTGTAACGCTTCTGACCCCGATCCTATTCAATAACTTGGACTACTGGATATTCCTCATTTTCGCGCTCACAAACACCTTCGCTGGCGTCTGGACGTATATCTATCTGCCTGAGTCCGGTGGCAGGAGCTTCGAAGAGAACCAAGATTTCTTCGACGCAGCGGTCGAAGAGGAAAGTTGGCGCGTCCACAAGGTGAGGAAGGGAGAGTGGAAGTATATGCCCTACCAGAAAGTGGACAAGAATGGCAACCATGTTGATGGAGAGACGCAGCCGTTGCTGCAGAGAGTCGCAGATCAGGTTGCATGAACCAGAGGTATTCGCTGGTACGGATTGAGCGAGCTGGAAGTATTGTAGATATGGCGTTGGACGACCTGACACAAACTGCCGACCCTGCGTTGGGGTGATATTCCAAGTCTGTATGTATGACCTCGTCGCGATGGCTAATGTGTATGTATGCCTCGTGGTTTCCGCTGTTCCAACCGCGCGGATCTATTTACTGCACGGGTCTACTTCAGCCGATGTCGATCTTGGTCCGAGCTCTAAACTTAATCTGGGCAGCTTCACATGTTCTTGTTGACGATGTGTCAGACAAGAGCTTTGACGGATCTACATCGTAGCCATCCAAGATGTCATTTTTGAAGAGGCTTTTCAAAGAGGTATGCCTGACAGGCGAGTTCAAGCACTTTCAGCCTGCAATCCGTCTATGTTTGCAGCCCAGGAAATGGCGTACGAGTATGGCACAAGAGCCGTGCTAATGACCTTTAGACCGGTGTCAAGGACGTGATCACCCTCTTCCATGCGCCATCATCGCCAGCTTCGATGCGTGTCCACACAATCCTCAAGCAAGCGAACGCACACTCGGTCTCCAATGCCACCGAGGACCAGGCCAGCGATCATTCGAAACAAAGCAAGCTCGAGCGGACAGAGTTTGAACTCGGTACGTGAAGAGCGAGCAGACACTACGTGACGGTAGAAAGACAGATAAGCCAGACAATGAGATTTGGTGAGCTTCGCGATACGAGGACGGCTAACGCTGTGTGGTACCTTAGACATACGAGAAGAGCCACCGACACCTGACCAGCTGAAGAGCATTATCGATTACCTTGGTCCCTCGAAGGCAGGCACAGTCGTGAAGGACGCAACCGGTAGCAGTGATGCATTGCGGAGATTCAATGCTACTCCTCAGGCGTTCCAGAGGCCGGTCACAGTTGACTGGAATCATGGTCGGGCAGGTACATTGACCACGCATAGCCACTTTGCTTTCTGTCCGTGCGCCGAAATACTGACAGCTATTACAGTCGTCGGCGACGATGCGAGCGAGATCATGAAGCTGATCAGGACATTGCCGAAGGAGACGGATAAGGTATGATGCTGCCATGGTGGCGCACGTAGATAGTGAGTGACCCCTGGTCCCCATCAACGACTTTTCTGGGTCCTATGAAAAGTCAAATATGCAGGTCCTGGGCAACCATTTGACCACTGGAAATACCAAATCATCTCCTCTGCACGTGTTTGCCGTTGGTGATAACGGATACGTGCATTGCAGCCGCTGCGCAGAGAACAACGCAACCAAGACACGAGGGGCGGGCTTTGACCGCGGCAAGACAAACGGTCAGCACTCGGCGCGGAGCCCGTCTGTTTGCACTAGATAATCAGCTCACTTCGGTCGTATCTGTCTGTGTTGATGTCGAGTTAGTATGGAAGGCGCTCAGGTGATTTGGTAGGCATGACGATCATTCGAGCCGGAAGTAGCAGTCGCTCCTGCCGTTTGTAGTGCACCTTCTCACGCTGCCTGGCAACGCAATTGACCCACAAACATCGATTTCGAGATTAAACATCTCGGTCACTTTCACGATAAATCTCCACGACATTGCAGCAAGAGCCTGTGGTGTCTGACTGAGGACACACACTACAACCGTCTCTCGCAGCTGGCGAGGCCGGCATCACCAGACAACCGCTTCGACGGACTCCAGACTGCAGTCCAGCTATTCCAACACACTTCACAGTGAACGCCCCACTCAAAGTTGCATACTGCGACGAGTCTATCGCCGCTAAGTGAACGAGCAACAGCGCCACTTCTTCGCTTCACTGTCACTGTGACTTTCATACTTCACCAACGACACTTGCAACTGCAGCTGCGCTCTCGCCACAGCATGTCGTCCACCAGTCACCCTGACTCAACCACCAATGACTCGGCTCCTTCCAGCGCCATCCACGCCTCTGCACTCAGCATTAATAAGACTCGCAACCAGCAAGCCTTCAACAGAAATCAGGAGCTGCTCAGCGCCGCGCCAGCGTCTGCTGATCACTCGAAGCCCAGCTCTCTCACCATGAACCCCAGAGCTCCCGCCTTTGCTGAACCGGTCATCGCATCGAGCGACCGATTTGCCGACATTGCTCCTTACATGGGACGCATCTACAACGCTGATCCGCAGACATGGGGCAGCATCCTTCCGTGGGAATTCCCTCAGAATGGCTCCAAGAAGGTCGAGGAGCAGTTTCTGCGTGCAGCTTTCGGCGACCTCGAGTGTCATGCCCGAGACTACAGATTCTTGAAGCAGGTGTGGTACGACATCGCAAAGTGGAACTTCGAGATTCGCGTACCGGCCGTCGCCAAGCAGTGGCTGGACAACAACAAGGACATCTGGACCGATCCGACATTAGTCGAATTCGTCCTCAAGCCCAGTGCTGAGCTGAAGACCTTTTCCTTCACCTCCGCGGACACAGAGTGTTACGGTGAGAAGCTTCTCAGCTGGGTCGTGAAGCACATCCAGTACCTCGTGCAGCTGGAGCGCTTCGAGCCCTTTGATGGCAATGCAAAGGCTTCCACCACGAGTGAGGAGACTAAGGCTGTTAAGCCATTGCTGCAAAAGACGGATCCCGCGAAGCATTGTCGGCCCGAGCCAATCGTTGTTGACAGCAAGCGTTCGAGGAGCTCTGAAGACTCAAGACAGGCGGACGTCACGAAATCTGCTCAGCTTACTCGAGTGCTGCCTGTCTCTTTTGAGTCGTCTCCCAGCACTGCGCCAGTTCGCCCCGTGTCAAGCCGCGAGCGATTATGCGAGTTCAATGGCTCAGGTCCGAGTCCTAGAATCCAGGATGGTAATGACCCTCCTCATATGCCGGTCGTTCATAACCGCGGGCGAGGTACTAGTGGCGGGGCCGGGAGATTCAGCACCTACAGTGGCGGGTCTGGACGGTTTAGTCAGAAGTGGCAGCAACAGGCCCTCTTTGCTCAACCACCATTTCAGCCTTCGCCACATCATCATACAAGCTTTCCGCATGCCACCACGCCTCCAGGTCACATGCAGCACCGGATGCGCGTCCTATCTGGTGGCTTCCCAGACTTCATGCCATCCCAGCAGCCACCTCCTCCTGGTTTTGCAAATGCGAGTCCAATACCTCAAGCCGGCCACGCTCCATACAACAACGGTCCCAGCGATTTGCCACACGGGTTCATGCCTAGTTCGACGCCGCTTCAGGCACCAATGAATCAGCCAGGGACTCGTCAAAATGCTTATTATTCCTTCACTGATCGCCACTTTGGCGTCGACGAACGCAGCAACGGCCGTGATGGTGGTCGCTGCTTCTCTGGCAGCAACATGCCATGGCCTGAGCAAACCTTTGAGATGCTTGGTCCCGACAATCATGGTTGTAAGCGCCGCGAGAGCGTGAATATGCGAGTTTGCAATGGCCGGACTCGAGGCGGCTCACTTGGCCGCGGCGGCAATAAGAGCAGCCGTGGTCGGAACAGCTTCAGCAGCGCTGGACGTCGCGACTCTGATATATTTGCCGGCGATTGCTCATACCAACACCAGTACTCGAACCACGCTCGCGGTCCACCGCCGCCTAAAGGCGCGCTTAGCTCTGATGCACGCAATGCTAAAGGCAATGGTCATCACAGCCTGAGTCTGAATCGTCGCCGTAACACTCTACATCAAGAGAATGCTCAGCGGATGCGCGTGCTATCCGCTGCTCCGCATCTGCCGTCAGGTCTGCAGGCGCCGGCCACCTCGTTGGTGGTCCCCGAGCCTCCATCGACTGCCACTATCATCGGCGACGACGTCCTAGGGCCTGGTACAGTCACCACCTCCACTACTAGGAACGGGAGCACTGAGGATTGGAAGTCCCAGCGCATGTCACGCGATGGCAGATCTACCGTCAACAAAGAGCGCCTTGAGCTTCCTGTCAAGCCTATACACGATCCCTATTGTCGTGAGGCTAAGCAACATCCTGAGCGAGTCCTGACTGTGAATCTCATTGGCGGCGAATGTTCACACGTGCGCAAGCTCATCGTCTTCGATGTGCCTCCCACGATGAAATTGGAGACGGTAGCCGCGTACTTCGACGATCTTGTTGGTCCTGTTGACAAGGTCTCTCGCAATGAAGTGCGCCCTAACATGATGCCATTTGACAGGGCAGCTTTCCAGTGCTGGGTTACGTTTGCAAGCAACTCCGACGCCAAGAAGGCCATAGAGTTGGCGCAGTCAGGCAAGCACTCGTTTAACGGAGGTCAGCTTCGTATGGCTGTTCCTTACGAATATTGCATCCCAGATCACAAACTCTATCCCGGCTTCGAATTCACTCATATGCAGAAGGAGCAGACCTTGTCGTCCACCCGCGAGACAGGCAATTGCAGTAGGCGCTCTCAGGACGACGGCCGCCTCCCCATTTGCCCCGGCCCCGGTCATGGGCCTGTCGTTCGGATTGATGTGGCGGACACTAGGTCACAGTCCAATCACGACAAAGTGAGCGCCGGGCCGTCTATCCAGGCCACCCGGGACAACATTGCAATCAATCGGAGCAGCACCACTACACCAGCTTCATCTGCTGGCCCGACCCCGAAGAAGAAGAAGAATAAGAAGTCGAAGAAGGCCAAGATGTCAACGGAAGCGGCAGACGTAGACAGCGCACAGGACGCCGGACGAGGCGGAGAGTCGAGCAGCAACGCTCTCCAGAAAGGAATCACCGAGACAGTGCCACCCGAGCTTCGCAAGGCTTCGGCCTCTAGCACCGAGACCCAGTTCCAAGCCGCGTCTGAGCCATCATTCAGCCCAGCGGTCACGATGAAGGCGCAATTCCCGAAAATCGCGCTACCTCTTTCTGATCATAATTCCGCTGCCCGGCCGGATCTTACGGCTTATGAAGACTCGCCTATGGTGGTTGAGCAGAAGGGACCAATAGCAAGTGCAGGCCATGAGCTCATGATCGGACGACCTCACGAAGACGCATCCGCAAAAGACGTGCTCACGTCGGCCGGTGAGCCTAAGCAAGGCAGAGCTGAGGTCTTGGACCAAAACCATGATGGGACCCCTGCGCGTGACCTAAATGATTTGGGGGCACATAGAAATAGGAAAGGAAAGCGTGTCGTATCGGTGGATGAGTCACCGGACAAGTCAGATGTTGATGACAGCTTCCATACTGCTGCAGGCTCGCCCAACGACAGAGACAAGCACTCCAATCAGGTTCGCGGCAGCGATGCATGTCACACAACAGACGAGAGCACAGTCGTCGCAATATCGGCCGCTAAGGAGATGCAAGCAGGTGCTGCTATCTGGAGCAGTCATCAATCACCGGCTACGACGAGGACAGCGATTGGCGACGTGGTGATGCCAACTTCTGAGGATAGCGTCATTCGGGAGGAAGCCGTCCGTGAGGCAGATCTTGCACGTAGCAGACGCTCTGCTGAGATCGAGCAGGCGGCGAAGCAATTAGATCCAGCCAGCATTGAAGTCTCAGCGCCTGGCACGACTGCCCAGCGATCCGCCTCGACCTTGTCGGCTGCCGCGCTCACGCCGGGCTTTGTAACTGCTTCAGCCACTCGAGCAGTGACTTCTGGCGCCGTGACGCCGAGTGAGGCGGCCTATGCGACTGCTCAAGTGCTACGCAAGGACGGCAAGCCGAAGGGACCGCCACAGACCGAATCGTTCAGCCTATACAGCAAGAAGAACGCTCCAAAGGCCCAGAAGCAGAAGCCGAAGAAGGGTAGCAGCAGGGTGGCCTCTAACAACACCGATACAGAGGATGGTCCTAGCCGGGCTGTCAGCGGCACATCAGTTCCAAATGCGCAGCATTTGGTACAGCAGGACGGTCATCCCACCAGGACCAAGAACGCCTTGGCGGTCTCTAGTACGCTGCCCGACAGCGTTTCCTCGGCTGGCGTCCTCAAAGAGGCATGCAACTCCTTTTCTGCTGCAGACCACGAATTTCAGCATAAGACGGTCGGGACGACTTCCAATGTGGGCGTAGCTGCCCTTGGGTCCTCTGCTGACCATACTCAACTCTCTGGCAAGGCAGCAAGGTCTGAGAGCGGCGTGAGCGGTGCTTTTCGCCCACCACAGTCACATGATCCCATAATGCAGCAAGTCAGCCCCAGATTTGTTCAGAAAGGCGCCCAGGCTGCCGCGACCGACTCGAAGGACGCCTCTCCAAGCCGTGCCAATACCGCTCCTGGAGATACCGGCCTCGTCGAGTCTGACGAGCCGCCTTTTCATTTGCCTCCAGCATTTCGTGGCGAAAATGTTCCGCGCAATAGTGTTCACAATGGCGGCAAGCATGATGTTTCTAGTGACAATACTGGCCATGATCTTGTTGGCCTGGGCATCAGCTCCACTGCTGAGAATCCATTGAATACAGTCAACGACGCCAACGCTAATTCCAAGAAGAAGAAGGCTAAGAAAAAGAAGAAGGAGCTAAAAGGTACTGATGATGACCGCGGCGACGGGACCGGCCTGAACATGGACACCCAGATGAGAAAGCCCGTCTCCACCTCACAGCCTTCTCCCTTTGCTTTCAAATTCACCTCCAACAGCCCAGTCAAATTGTCTGCGCATGACGACGTTGGTCGCATCACGCATTCTGGTACATTCAGCAATATTATTAGCCAATACCACCCGCGCGACGACAATTCTGACCAATCATCACAGACGCCGGATGGACCGACTGCACAGGCATCACGGGAGCCAACGCCGTCGTCAACAGCAGCATCCGAGCCCTCGCCGATGAAAAAGAAAATCGAGCTCCTTCAGGGTAAGCGTGCTTCGAGGACGGTGATCGAAGCGCCACCAGTAAAGCGTCCAGGCTCTGTATCGTCCAAACACGCGAGACGTCAGAGCAGCGCCACATCGACCAAGTCTTCAGAGTCTCTGGCGTCGACGAGTATCGAGAACACACGATCTGGCCCCAGAGTAAGTCAACAGAAGAAAATTCTTGAGTCAGAGAACCGCCCAAGCTTTTCCGAGTTGATTGAGCGAATCATATTGAATAGTGCGTATGGCAATTCGAATGAAAGCTAAGCGCGCTCACAGTTCCTGTATCTGTACAAACCGAAGGCGCCGAGCAACAGAGTTGTAGAGGTCGAGGACGATGAGGAGGAGTATAGCGAGGCCGGTGCATTGAAGCATAACGTTGAGAGCGACGAAGAGGACGGATCACTGCGACTGCTCATTCTGTAGCTTGGTGGTGCAGGTTTTGTGATTCGCCTCGGAGTGTATGACAAGGTTGACAGAACAGGTCAGAGACTTGAAGGAAATGTGTGCGCCATCTATCATCACACTATGCGTTCTGACAGCGTCTCAAGAGCGTTTTGAACTGACTCGACAAGGTGCCTGTTGCTTGATTGACGCCTTGTCAGCGCCCGCACTCATAACTTTTTCAGCAGCACTGTTGTTCACGGCGCCACCAGAAGGGACCAGTCCATCTTGCAGCATGCAATGGTAATCTCTATGGCATGTTGCGACACGGCATGGACTGTGAAAGGCAGGATTAAAGCAGTACCTCCTAGCTGGCTGTGTGCAACAGAGATCTTGGCGAAACCTTTCAGCATGACGCACGATCAACCTGAATCTTTACCTTGCAAATCAACGCGTAGGATTTGTATCCGTGGAGTCCGGGGTGCTATGCTTCGTGTTACCGGCAGCACATATGACTAGAGGCGGATACTGCTGCATATTCCTGCGAGACTGACTGAGGTAGGTGCTGCTCATCCGAAATGTGGTTCCCAACCAGCAAATTCAATAAGGATTCGATCGAAGCATATAATTGCGAGGATTGACCCTGAAACACGAGGTCCACACATTGTAAGGCACTCCTCGGAGTGATCTCGCCAAATTGTCTTCCATACTAGCAACGGCTAGTACAGGCGCGACCCTGAGATCGCCTGGGAACACTGCACGCAAAGGTCAGTCATCCGCCAACCACATCGCAGAAGTGCGCCCGACTGACATGCATTGTACACCCAGTCACAGATAATAAGAACAGAACGCGCTCGGTATCAAGTTCCTCCAAGTCCACAATGGCCAAATCCGCATCGTCCACCTCCGACATCTGCCTCTACTTTCTCGCCATCATCCTCCCTCCACTCGCCGTCGTCTTGAAGCGTGGTTGCGGTGCGGACTTCCTTATCAATATTTGTCTTAAGATTCTCGGGTGACTCCCGGGTTGCATTCATGCATGGTATATCATCAGCAAGAATGAGACACCGGCCATGGCGGCTTAGGAGGGAGGTTTGGCAGAGGAATGGGTGGGGGGACGGTCTGAGGATGGATGGACCTTTCGTGAAGATGAGCCTGGGTTGGTAATGAGGCGGGTTCGGACTGGTGCCGTGGAAGGTCGTCGAGGGACTTATTTCAAGATGGGAGGTTGGGTTTGAAAGTCATTTGTAGCGCTGCTTCGGTAGTGCAGCTTGGTGATGATCCGACAGTGATCGTGGTAGTTAGCCGTTCGTGGCGTGGTATGTGCATTTCACTTCTTTGGATGTTGAGGCGGATCATCACAACGATCCAATCAATCCATTACTCAGTCGATCGGTTGATCGCAACTGTCAACACACGACGCGCAAATTCCGTCATTGTAAGCAGTCAAGACCATCATTGGTGAAGTCAACGAGGCGACGAATGGTCCATCTGACAGCGAGTGGTCAGACCTGTCAAAGAGCAATCGGCCACATCGACCAGTCAACTGAGTTATTGACTGATGGGATTGCTGGATCATCGGCAGTGACAGGAGGTAGAGTCAATTCACCGACTGGTCATTGGCTTAAGAGATCGAGTCACCATGTCATGTGATGTAATCTTATGATTTCAATCTTCAATTATATACTCGATCAGTCGACACATTGACGAGCCCAACATAATCGTCCGATGTATCATCACTATGATCCTCAGTTTGTATTAAAGGTATGTTATTGTTGGAAGGGGGCAAAGGTTCTGGATTAGAGTCAATTGTATACCGATCAATCGATACATCAACGAGCATCCGACTCTAATGCATGGACAAACAATCAATTTGTCTCGTGAATGAGTGTGTTCTGTAGGAAGTACCTCCCACCAATGCTGCTTTTCTGACCTCGATTTTTGCCTACCTGCCACGCGACGCCGATCTCCAATCTCCATCTTTCATGTGAAACCCATCTTGATCACAACAAGGTGTGTCTTAAATTGCGTAGCATTCGCCAACATGCTTGTCTCCTTGACTGTTGGCAAAGTTGACGCTGGCGTCGCCGTCCTCCTGACTGAAGATAAACGTCTTGTACGTACCCTCAGCGCCTGCCACCGCTCATGCCAGCTGTCGAGCTCTTCTAATGTGGAGACACATCATAGATCGAGTTCCCTTCCATCCTGCTGCCCTCAGATATTCACAGCGGCAGCATAGTCGACATCAATGTCTCTCGGAATCAACACGCCGAAGTCATCGCCGAGCAGAAGTTCTCAGCCCTTCAACAAAACATCCTGAGCACCTTTGGCTCACGATCGCCTTCACCACCCGGGCTACGATGTCGCAACGCCACGCAAACCTCTGTCGTCCTTGAATGGGACCCCGTGGACCTTGCAACGGCGGAGCTGCGCAGCCTCAGTCTATACCGCAATGGAAGCAAGGCAGGCAATATTCCAACGGGCAAGCTGAGCACGAAGATCTCCGGGCTAGCGATGGACACCGTATACACCTTTCACCTGGTTTTACGGACGAGTGCCGGACAACTCATAAGCGAGAAGATAGAGGTCAGAACACATAAGCTCACGGACCTACATGGTATCACCATAACCCCAGGAGTCATGCCTTCGCAACTCAAGGACAGCTTGGCAGAGACTGTGAGTAAGATTGGCGCCAAGATGATTGATGCAGTAAGAATCGACACAACACACTTTGTGTGCACAGAAGCAAGAGGTCAAGCATGGGAAAAGGCAGTGGAGATGAACATTCCTGTCGTGGTGCCTGACTGGGTTAAGGGCTGCGAAAGGGAAGGCAGGATGGTACCCGCGCGGAGCTACTACCTGGATGCTGATCCAAGCAAGCGATCTATCGGGCCAAGTGCAGCGGAGCAAAGGGTACAGCAACAGGCCAGAGATAGTCCCCGTATCGAGCATACACCGCCAACGCCTGACAGGCTCACGCATGATCGGCCCACACAGGAGGATGGCAAGGATGACAATCCTGCTTCTTCCATCAAATCCAGCTGCGCAAACTTTGCAAAGCCAATGACAGACTCGGACCAGGGCAGCATTGCCGGGACGACGTTGGCTGAGAGGTCAAAGACTGGCAAGAAGGACGACGACGAAAGTGATGAAGAGGATGAGCAGGACGAGCAGAAGACAAATGGAGTCACTTCGCAGCGTGGCGATGCACCTCCCGGATTCACTAACAAGGAGGAGATGCTGACTGGTGACCAAGAAGATTCGGAAGAGGAGGAGCATGACCAAGAAGGTAGAGAGGGTAAATTCGACGAGGTGGCGCTGTGATCCGATTTGCCGCTGCATTTTCGTGTTGCGACCATTGTTGATGTGCTCACCGAGATGTATTTTTTGAGCAGCGTTGGTCTTAGAGTCATTATCTTCTGGAGTTTGCTCAACGATATCTTTGGTACCGTAACAATTGAGCATTATACGTCATCAATACTATGTGTACACAGCATCTCACGCTCAGTAAGATCAATGTCAGATGCTTGCGGTCAACATTTGACATGTGAGTCGTGACGCTGCTCTCAACCGCTCCTGCCTTTTCGGAATAGCTTACTGAATGCGCTAGCGTCGGCTTACCTTCCGGCGTTGTCGTCATGTATACACAAACTATTGTTGCCTCTTTGTTCCTGCGCACATCATAGATTTTCTGCGTCCCTGAAACTCTATCACGCGACCCTGCTTTGTTGCTACAGAATATACTGATCGCATACCGCTCGAGCATTCGCTCCGAAGCCTCAATACAGCGCCAGCATGGCGGAAATACCGATCAAAGTCAAGCATCAGGGCAAGGTTTACGACATTGAAGTCGACCCAAACGGCAAGGGCGAGGACTTGAAGGTCATCCTCTTCTCGATAACGAATGTCGAGCCTGAGAACCAGAAAGTGCTGGCGAAGAAGATGGTGAAGGATGACATGCCACTCTCATCACTAGGCCTCAAGGCAGGCCAGACCATCACTCTGATGGGATCGCCATCGGCAGACGTAGTCACGAAGGCGCCGAAGGAGAAGATGAAGTTCTCGGAGGACATGACTGAGGCAGAGCTGGCGCAGCAGGAAGGAGCGATACCCGCTGGGCTGCAGAACATGGGCAATACCTGCTATGCGAACGCCACGCTTCAGACGCTGCGGTCAATCCCAGAACTGCAACAGGAGCTTGCTAGCTACAAGCCGAGTGTAAGCTTTTCTCAAGCCGGTCCGTCGTCATCAATGTTCTCCGCAGAGCAGCTCGCTCAGGTCGGCATTGGCGGCCTCGGCGGCGGAAACGATTTGACAGGGGCCCTCCGGGACCTGTACAAGCAGATGAGTGGCACGCAACAAGGCTTTCCACCGATCATGTTTCTTACCACTCTAAGGCAGAAGTTCCCACAGTTCGCGGAGAAGGCGAAGAATGGGCATGGATACGCACAGCAGGATGCTGAGGAGGTGTGGTCACAGCTTATTCAGACTCTCCATACCGCACTCAAGTTGTCCGATGCAAATGGTCAGGGCTTCAAGAGCTTCGTTGATAAGTACATGGGTGGTAGATTCGAGGTCACGACGACATGCGATGATGCACCGGAGGAAGAGTCTATCACTAACATTGAGGACTTTCATGACTTGAAGTGCAATATCCAGGGTGATACCAACCATTTGTCAGAAGGTCTGCGTATTGCGCTCAATGAGAAGCTGGAGAAAAATTCGCCTACTTTAGGTCGTGAGGCTACATACACCCGCCAGTCACGCATCAGCCGCCTTCCGAAGCATTTGCCAATTCATCTGATCAGGTTCTTCTGGCGGAAGGATACGCAAAAGAAGGCCAAGATTTTACGCAAGGTTACCTTCCAACACGAGATTGATGTCACGGAATTCTGCACAGAGGAGCTGAGGAAGAAGCTGATACCGGTACGCGACCAGATCCGCGAGGTGCGCAAAGAGGAAGAGGATGTGGAGAGGGCGAAAAAGCGGCAAAAGAGAATGCGCAAGGAGCAAGAGGAGGCCGCTGCGTTGGGTGAAGGCAAAGTGCGATCGGACGAGCCTCTTCAAAAGCTCAAGGGGAGGGAGAAGGAGCGCGAGAACAAGGCCAAGGAAGCAGCCAGCGAGGAGGAGTTGATGGCAGACAAGAAGGCAGCTGGGGGCGACACATCGATGGGCGGCACAGAAGAACAGGCCTTCAAGACCGACGAGCAGATCGAGAAGGAGCGCGCGGAGAGCATTTTGACGGCAAAGAAGAAGCTACTTGAGGCTGTGCACCCTGATCTCAAGAAAGACTCCACGGCGAACCAGACCGGCTTGTATGAACTCAGGGCGGTCGTCACTCATCAAGGCTCTTCGGCAGATTCGGGCCATTACACCGCGTACATCAAGAAGACAGCACCGCCGGGCAAGTCCGAAGACGGCAAATGGTGGTGGTTCAATGACGAAAAGGTGTCTGAGGTCGAGAGCGAGAAGATCGAGACATTGGCTGGTGGCGGTGAATCTCACAGCGCTCTGATCTTGCTGTACAGAGCTGTCGAGCTGCCATCGCTACCGGAAGAGAATGGCTCCAAGGTATGAGCCCTGTTAGTGTACGAAGAAGGTGCGGTGGGTCTATGTGGCGCTCCGATGCCACTCGAGTGTGATGGTGCGCGCGACGATACGCAAATTCCAATCGTCGATAGAGTCACTTCGACTGACCAGCTATTTGACACCGTCACAGCTATGATGTTCAGGTTGCTACCGCCGTCAGTCATGTCAGTCGGACACCTCGGTATGACGGACATGTCTCCAAACTGATCAATACTGACTGATAACAAGAGTCATAGTTGATCCGGCGGAACATGACTGACTATCGAGAGGATTGTACTCAATAGATTGTAGATGGCTCCGGGGACTATACCGGACCGCGGCACCAGCAGATATCATCATAGGAAAGAGGTTCCAGTCTCGGTAATGTCGAGCCGTTTTGGGGGAGTGGAGCCAGGGCCTCAGGCTTCGAACAATCTTCCTTCACCGCCCGGTACATCTCGAACAACCCTTAACTCGCTGATGCTCGTCCTTGTCTCTTATGACGTCTCCCAGTAGGTACCGTGATCGACCTCATCTCCACTCAATTGTCGTTATCTGAAGCACATCTTCGACTCTCCAGACTAAGCACCTGCACGACGACGACCAGCCACCACGATCATGTTCTACTCGCACGAAGGTACGCGTCAATCACGCGTTTGTCGCGTTCTTTTCAGTTCCCAGTGAGCTTGGAGCATTGACTGACAATCTTGTAGTGTTGACAAGCCGTAAATATGGCGTCGCAACTGTCTGGCTGGTCGCCACGCTGGGGTCCAAGTCGACACTGAAGAAGGTCAGTCGCAAGGCCATCCTCGACGTCGATGTCGCGAAGGCCTGCCAGACGATCACGGAGCCCACAGCCCCTATGGCATTGAGACTGCAGAGCAATCTGCTTTACGGCATTGCACGCGTCTATACTCAGCAATGTGGCTACGTCTTGAATGATGCAGAGGCCGCGCGCAATAACATGCGTGCGATGTTCAAGGTCATGCGCACTGCTGCGTTAGAGCCAGACGATAGACATAAAGGCCGGTGGGTCTCGCACATGCGCTCCATCCCAAGGTGTTCGGCTGATGAATGAGTAGCGCCGACCAGCTTGTCCTCCAGGACGATCCAAACTTCCTGCCGGACTTCGACCTTTTGCCCATTGACCTCGATCAGCTCGACCTCGACGCCGGCAGCAGTGGAGCGCTTGCTGCGGAGTCGCAAAGCTCCCTCCTATCACCTCGGAATCAGCGGATGACTGTCAACGACATCAACATTCCTGCCGCCTCTGCAACTTCATTTATTGGTGGTCTTGCAGGAGGTGTAGGAAGCTCCGGCATACGCGGTGACTCTGGCCCAGGCCGTCCAGGGGGTCGTGGGCTCTTCTTGGAGGATGACATCGGCATGGAAATTGGTGCGGACGGCAAGATTTCGTTTGATGATGCGCCGAGCACTGCGAAGCAAGCTCCTGCGCCGATGGGCGCGATTGGCGGGATGCAGCCTGTCAGTACGAGCTCCAACGGGCAGGGCTTTCTCGGTGGTCAGGCCGGCGACACAACGGTATGTACCTACCTCATGACACGAAAAGCACGAGCGCTGACACCGATTAAGGTCGATCAGCAATACAATGATGACTACATGCCACAAATGGACGACTACCGACCTGCCACCGGTGCTGAGCCTCTTCCATCACATCACGCTGGTGTTAGCAACCAGTCACAAGTGGAGATTGTGTCGGAAGAGTCTGCCAGCAGTGCTCCAATGCGCCGTCGCAGACAGGCAGCGCCCAAAGTCATCGCTCCCGATACCACTCTCGAGCTCCGCAATGGCGAGCTCGCGCGCTGGAACACCGATTATGTTGCCAATATGCAGGAGGCCAACAAGCATAAGCAGGCTGCTCGCGCCGTGGCTCTAGCGAGAGAGAACGCGAAGCACTGGGTGCTTGGAGACGGCACATTGACAGCTTTGGGACACTCTGATGTTCTCGTCAAGGGGCCTCTCGAGATGTTTTCCGGCGCCAAACTACTCCAAGCGCTCACTGGTGTCAGGCTTGCACCAGGAGGCGACAAGCGTGCTCGCGACGGAGACGACGCAGAGAGCCAGATTACTCAACGCAAGCGTTTCCGTGGCTTGAATGCACCTTCCGACGAGATCGCGCTTGGAATTGGCGGTGACGCCGCAGGTGGCTTTTCAGATGAAGGCTTTATGCTGGCGATGGGCGATCACTACATACCTCCGGACGTTGAGCAAGGTCGTGAAGCTGCCACGCCCCTCGAGGATCAACCAATCTCGGCTGTCTTTCCATGGAACCCGAGCACCGGTTCCCGTCGCCCTACCGGCGGCTTCAACTCAGCTTCAGTGCTTGGTGGAGCTGGACAGCAAGGCGGCATGCTTAGCCGCCGCGGAAGTCGCCTTGTTACTGCATCTCCGCTTTTGGGCCGCGGCTTGCCAGGTGCGACGACAACTATCGACGATCTCGGTCGAGGCTTGCAGAGTGATGGTATAGATGGCCATGATCTCACGAACTTTGACGACTTCGAGCTCTTAGGTGCAGCTGCGCAAGTCGATACTCAGATCGCTGGTCAGTCGCAGTGGCAGCGTACAGCTCTGGATTCTGAGCCTGGGAACTTCTTTGAGTTTGTCAAGACTGGCATTGAGGAGCTCGACTTGGCTCGTGATGAGGCTGCCATGGGTGATGAAGATGATGAGGCACTCAAGGGCTCCATTGACTTTGGACACTTGTTGAGACTGGAGCTCAACAGCCGAACCGTGGCGGCCCAAGGGCTCTTGCATGTCCTTACCCTGGGAACCAAGAACCTGCTACATGTCCAGCAAGACGAGGCGTTTGGCCCAATCTCGATGAGACTGGTCGGCTCGACCAATGTCGAAAAAGAGGCCGTGTCGAAACCATGATGTGAAAAGCTGTCGAGATGTGATTGATGAGATGTGATCGCAATAGACGACAATACAGACAGTTGTTGCGTAGCTACTGCGGAGAGTCGAGCGGGACCACGGGGGATGCTTACGCCTCTTCAGTGTACGGGACACGCTGTAATGCCAACTCGGGAAGGCTATGTAAGTTGATAGTCGAGCAAGCCAACCTTGGAAATCAATGCGTGGATATTATTGACGTGTCAGTGCTTGCTTGAGGAACGCCTGACGAGTGTTCTCCGAGATAATTCAACAGCTCGCGATGCGTCGCAGCTACCGAAGATGTACTCCGTTCACCGCATATCAAAAGACTAGACCTGACCATGCCGTTTCACAATCAAAAGAACCATAGGATGGTCCTGGAAGATCAAGCAGCTAAGGCAACCCGGCTCCCGCGTTGTCCGGCTTACGCTGCAAGGTTGCCTTACAAATCGGCAGCTGCCAAGGTGTTGGAGCTCGTCTCGCTCATGCTGTGGACCTGCATCAGCAAAAGGTTTGCGAGTCATGCTTCAGGTCATCAACAGAAGACGAGCCCAGCCCTGGCCAGTCATATTGCAGCCATGCCAACCCTCCGTACAATTGCCTGGTACAGTATTGTGATGGCCTTGGCTTTGTTGCGGGCGCGAACAATCGGTGGTCAACGGGCAGTCGAACTCTCGGAGGCTGATTGACCAGATCGTGACGCGTCAAGCATTCAGGCCACCATGATTTCTATCGCTGATGCAGCCGGACTGGAAGTACTGGCCGTAGGCCCGTGTAGTATGCCATCGGATCACGCCCCAGGACCTTGCAACACATCATGTGCATCGAAACATGAACAAGTTCAGGTTATCTGATCATCCCCGCGAATCCATGCAAGCAAATACCAACCAGAGCAAACAGCACAAGGGTAATGGGCTCACAGAGAGCGAGTATTTTAGCATTTATTCAGCGCAGTCGTCACACATGGCATCTGTTCTCAATGCCCGCTTTGACCCAGCTAGCCTGCAACTGGATCTGGACGCAGCCTAGCCTCGCCTTGCAAGCGTATAAGAGATTGTGCCGAACAGCAGCGGTCTTCGTGGCCCTGTTAGGATCGACGCACACTCGACGAGCCGCAGGTGTAGAAAGCAATCGTGACGTCGTGTACGATCGTGACTGGAGTCAGGCCCTATTATTGACGTACCGTTTCATCCAACCCCAACCACGCAGATCGAGTAGCATCAGCAAGTGGCTATCCGAGCTTTTGGCTGTAGACCCATCCATATCCTCGTGACGTGCAGCTCCGCGACTCGGGCACATCCTACTCTATTTCACCAGGATGCGTCGGAGCTCGTGATTCTTTCAGCGGGGCTGTGAGCTTGCGACGTCGCGTTGTCGACGTACACCACCCTGGGAGATGGCCGGCATGCTTTAAGCGGACGTGACGATCATCGAGAGATCTGCAGTACATCAGCATCTCTGATCTATGTGTAGGGCAATCACTGTTGCAACGACGCTGCAGTGTTCTGCGCGCACCATCTTTGCTGGGTCGACAGTGACCTCCTTCTTCGTGCTGCCCGTGCAGCACGATTAGGGCCTTTTCGGTTGCTTCAATCGCAGCGGTCGATCGCGACGGCGCGATGGCGTTTTCGTGGCAAATTTAGCCCGCTTGAATGGCTCCCAGTCCGGGACGCGCAGAGGTCAAAAGGGGCACTACAGTACATATGGCAGGTCGAATCGAATAGTGCATAGAGCGGCATACTGAATCCCTGTGCAGTGTCAGCACGAAGGTCAGCAAATATCGGCATCCAAGTACTAAGTGCTTCTAGGTGCGCTTTGAGCTCCTCGAAAACGGACCGACGGAGCTTCCAGGCGAGGGAGTCTCAAACATCAAATAGCGGCGTGTATTAAGGCTGGCGGAGTCGGCACCGCGAGACATGTCTGCCAGACTGGAAGACAATCTCGGCCATATCGATTTTGTTTGACGGAGCTGCGTCTACATCTGAACGCGCCAGGTGCGCTGGCGCCATCCGGCTCTATGTTTAGCGATGCGAAAGGCAACAGGCCTACAGCCTACAGTGTATATTGCAACAACAGCGAGATTGTCGTCGTCTCGCATTACCCTTTACTGGTGTCTGGTCTAGATTGCGCGCAGCATCTCAAATCTTACAAGGACCACCACCGCCAACTCTCGGTACCATGGGAGCTGAGACGAGCCAGAGGCTGGAGCATGGTCTCACGTGTTGGATGAAAGCCTAAAAGCTTGCCGGGCGATCCTCTAGCCCTAGCTTGAGCCGGAGAGCGTTGATCGACAAGTATCTGCGCGGCGCGGTGAACAGGCACTTGGGCCGGCCCAAGGGACCGCCTCGGTAAGCCACGGCCCTCGGGCCCACGACCCTCGACTCCTTGTGAGCCAAGCCTTTGGTGAGGCATGCTTGACGTAGATCGCTTTTGATTTGAAGCGCAAGATGACCACGGACAACATGATTTTTCTCGTAGGCAGTGCATAAAGTAACAGCCAAGCAAGCTCCTTGTTGCAATCAGAGCTTGCTGTTGTGTCCAGCCACAATGGCCAGAAGGACTTTGGAGCGACATTCATCTGCCAACCAACCAATCGACCAATTGACAGGAACAGTGAACACACGACCAATTTTGATATTGCAAGCGGTTAACAGCGTCATTAGTCAATCCTACCGTGTTGACAGGCAGTCAACCCGTGAGCAAGCACCGAGATATGTTAACCAGCAGTCAGCCATGTCGACCAGTCAACAGTTTGATTGACTGATGGCACCGCTGTCGGTGATCGACTGCCTGGCTGACGGCCTTGTGGACCCGCTCCCTGAACAACGCCTTCTCGATGTCACGGCTGGCTTGCCGCGAGTGCAGATGTGCCGCAGTCAAAGGTGCATGTACTGTAATCGTACATGGCCAGCACCAGGATACGGCAATTCCCAAGCGCTGTCACACAGCACTCGCTGCACATGGCCGCTATTAGCCGCCTTATTCCTTGCAGAGAGCCACGCTTGGTGAGCATGGCGCTCTGCAGGATACCCCACCACAAGTCACTGCATGAGCTTTTGTGCGCGAGCTGCACGTCTCGTCATGGCTGATCTTGCACGCAGAAGTACAACGTGGTACAATGGTGCTGCGGTCAGTGCTCGTCAAGGACAGGTGCCTGGCACATGGCTTGTCGCACGAAAGCTTGTGCACTGGCGCGAACCAGCCCGAAGCCTTGGAAAGCACTGTGGATCGTGATAAGTAGTCGATGTTGGTTGGGGACTGGTTAATTGCATGCCGAGGTGCATTTCAAGCATCTGGTTAGAATGAAAGGCGCAGCTCGCTGTGCATCTTGCAGCACGCTTGGCTGTCGAGATCGATCGGTCACTGACGGGTAACTTTGCAAGTGTTTACTTCATGGAGAGATTGCGATTGCCAGCAAGGACATTAGGAGGCTAGCAAGTTTGGCAGGGATCATCCAGCGCTCCTGACGCTGATGGCGAGCTCTTTCACCATGAACACCAAGACTCCAACAGAAGCGGTACTTGGTTGGCCCAGGCCGCCCAGCACAAGCAGACTTCGTTTCTAGTAAAGTATCCCTGCCGATCTACGGCGCATGAGGCGCATGGATCTCACGTGTCTCTCTCACTTGGGGTCCAGCCGCCAGGGGGCCTTCTGCATTATCCAGTGACAATCACAAAGTGATGTCGATCTCGGAACATCCTTCACCCTGCCTCATGTATGCCTGAAACACATCGGTAAGTCGCGTAGACTCAGATGGCCACCCTGTCAGTCAATCTGGCGACGGAGGCGTCGCACGCGAGATGAGGATGCAGCCATGACGAATCTGCCGCATAGCAACGCGCATAGCGGCGAGCAGATGCCAGAAGCAAAGCGAGGGGATGTCGCAGGACGAATGGCACAGCTTTCAGTAGATTAACCTCGTCGAACTGACCAGAGGATGTGGACAGCCAACTCTGCTGTGTGGCCAGAAGCGCAAGCCCTTGTAACGCGGCTCTTCACAGACATGTTTGTTGATGATCAGCGGTCGTGGCTGCCCCTTCGCAAGCTCGCGCTCATCAATAATTGTCTCCACATCAGCTGGTAGGCTCAAGACCCCTCGATCCTTGTCCCTACCCGTCTTCCACGCTGGTGATCCAGAAAACTTCCGACCACCGTCCAGACACCATACAGGGTACTAGGCCCTGTGGGCCGACCGCTCACCTGTCCGTTTTTGAAGCGTTCGCCGGCAATCTCAAGCTACGGTGACAATTGCAGGGGTGCCTGACCGGCGCGCCTCTGTCCCCGGGTTGGCCCATTTTCGCCTCGAGGGTGGCCGCTTCAACTACGTTGACGCCTGCGAAGAATCCTTTCCTCACACACAGAAATGCTCCAGAGCGCATGGAGGCCAAGGAAGTGACACAGCTCGACAGGCCTTTCCTTGACCACCAAGTCGCTGATCCTCTCGCTAGAGCTCCAGAGTCTTGCTTCGTTCCCGTCGCTACACGCCCTTGGAGCACATCCGCGCTTCACTGCTTTCAATCCTGACGAGCTTTACCGACGGAGGCCAGCTCGGAAGATCATTGCTGGCGCTGCGCGAGACTCCCCTTCCTCCCGAATATAGAGCGTCTCCCGGACCCGATAGATTATCCGCAAGGGTCACACCCACATTTCAACATCCGGCTTGCAGGAATTCGCGGATCTGTGCTTCGCAACGGCTTCAGAATCCAGAACGTCGTTCAAACTCCGCCCAAACGCGGCGGCACGCTGTTGTCACCTACAGGACCACCCCCGGCAAGGCTCTGCAGGACTCGCGCCCTTTCCTCGGCCAAGCTCAACGCTGCTCGACTCTGATTGTCGCTAGCCGTTACAGTAGTGAGCTCCTGGAAGGACCACAGGTCTTTAACGCTGCTTGCGTCTACATCAATCGTCGATTGTCGCAATCTCGGTGCCCTTTCCAACAAGCCATTGCCACTTGCGAAACATTATTCAAGGAGGTCTCTCAACATTGAGGCAATCGTTCGGTGCCCTCTCACCCAGGAAACCCCAGTAGCTACTCTCTTTGCCCGTCCACCACTGTCCTCGAATGGCTTCCGTCGCAACCATGGCTTATCAAAGTCGTGGGCATTTTCAGGCATTTCCGCAACAACAATACACAAATGCAGTCTATCAGACGAGAGCGCATCAATCGCAACTCGCGTCCAGCACCATGGTCAATTCCAACCCATACGCTACATACGCTGCTCCGCAACAGGCAAACATATACCAGCAAGCCGCTGCGCGTCCTGTCCGCTCCTCACACTCGCCAGCTTCAGATGATGGCAACAAGCCGTCCCTTCCATCGATCTCAAAACTACTCGGAATCGCTGATGGCGACAGGCCAACTCAAGAATGTAAGTCAACCCGGCGCTGCGTCGGACGCAGGAGCTGACCGCTTTCTAGGCATTCAACATGAAGCACAGATACAACATGCGCAGCAATCAATGCAGCAGCAGCCGACGCAAGCAGTGTCTGTTGAGCAGCGGCAGCCATCAATATATCAGCATGAGCTGTCGTCGAGTCAACGGACGATTGTCCCGCCTATATCACCACTACGGAACGACTCCGTCATCGATGGTAAGCACAGTCCGGCCAACGTAACGACAGCGTCGTCATACCCGGCTCAGCCATATTTCGTTGGGTCAGCGTTCAACAACGTGGACGCGGATCATCAGCGCGTCCTGCAGGCGAATTTGATCAAGCGACATTCGATCCCGTCCCAAACGGCATCATCGCCTTATGGAGCTTCGTCTTACACCACGTCGCCCTATGCGTCCTCGCCTGGTCAGCTGTCGAATGGTTCATACTACTCTCCCGACCAGCACCAGTATCCGGTAGCAAACGTACACTGCCAACGTCCGCTTCCCTCTAATTTCCCTCCAGCTCCAATACCGGCAGACCAGCCGACGTCTGCAAGCATCGCAACGAGCAACCCATGGGAGCATCATCATTATATCAGTCCGTCATCACAGGCGACATATCCGCAGCCACAAGATCGCTACATCTGTCCCACGTGCAACAAGGCTTTCAGCCGACCAAGCAGTCTGAAGATACATAGCCACTCACACACAGGCGAGAAGCCATTCAAATGCCCGCATGCCGGATGCGGGAAGGCTTTCAGTGTAAGGAGCAACATGAAGAGACACGAAAGAGGCTGTCACACTGGAGGTCCTGTCGGCGGACCGCACTTTGTCTGAGTCGATGCATCGGCTGCACATTATTGGGCTACGTTCTGTGGGACATAGCAAGGCGTTAAGGATTGGCCCTTTCGAGACGAGAAGACTTGTAGAATGAACATTGGCATGGCGTTCACGATGGGCTTTACGATTGGACACGTTGCTTGCGGCAGGCACACCGCATGTCGTTATGGACATGCATGTTCATAGAGAGGTGGTGGTCAAAAGGCTGGAGAAACAGCTATGAGTTCTGGCTTCGACAATTGAACATACTTGTTACATGAGTGTATATTTAGCTGACGGTTCCGGCGACCGAACAACTGCATGCAGGCTGCAGGAGGTGTGGCACCATAGCCAGCACCGTGAACCCGCCTTACTGCGGATGCAGAATCTGTGCGAAGGTATTCTTGCGTCCGTCTTGGACCAGACACCTGGTCTCTCGCCAGGCTAAAAAGTCTCAGTCCCCATCTCATGTCCTGTCGCGGTTTAATGCGGGCAGGGATGTGAGGTCACTAGCACATAGTCGGCTTCGACAGCGCATCCAACTTCCTCTGGTTCGGCGGTACGTCTCAAATAGCAGGACTCGCAGCTGGATCAAGTCCTGATATCGGGAAGTAGAGCGTGTACGGTTCTACCCCTGTGTCAATCTGTACTCTCGCTGATATGCACGCGGGTTCCGAGTGCCAGCATCTACTAACCTACACAGTTCTAGTCATAAGCGTTCTTCTTATTATTACCTAACTGGGGCTTCGTCGGCATTTGCAGGCTGTTGAATCCATAAAATGACCACAAGACGCTTTCGGTTGGTGTGTGTCTGAGAGGCATTAAGTCTTGAGTCCGAACCAAGAAAGGTTGCGCTATAGCATGCGTGCTGAAATGAAGTGCTGTGCTAGTCAATATCTACTCGCGACTTGACAGCGTCAAGCAGCATCTCTTAACATCCGTTGCTGGTGCTTGAATCGTACCAAAAGCTGAAGGGCAAGCAGCCGTTCTACAATTGCCAGAGCGATCCGAAAATAGCGCTGCCCATTGACTACGTTGTTAGTGATACAGTTGCGTGGCCACAATACATCATGCAGCGCTTCATATCGAAGAAGACCAGGCGGAGCAAGCGTACCAGTCAAGATATGTCTCCATGGACAAGGGTATAGGAATGCACAAACGCGGGCGATCACAGCGGGTACTGAAACGTTGACGGCGCTGTTTGCCATGCTTGGGTGACACCACTGCGACATCGTTTAATTGTATGTAAGCATGCAGGAGATCCTCTCCTGGAGTCGTTCTTCGCTTGGAGAATTGGTTTTGAATGCGCCCTCGGCGATTGAACGAGCTCTACGTGATGAAATGTGATCGATAATTTCAAAAGAATCTGGTACGCCGTAACACCGACTGCAAAAGCCAGCTCCACGTCAGAGCCGGTCGTGCCTCAGTAATGGAGTCTCTAGGTTCGGGACGAAAGAGTAGAACGCGAGCCTGCCACGCCACTGTCCTCGGGACTTAGTCAATACCCAGTACTTTGGACCCGGCAACAAGCTTGCCCGGAAGTGGTAGCCTTAACGAAAGATGCTTCTTCTGGATATGATAGTATCCAGCTGATGCAAATGCATTATCCGCTGGCCATCAGTAGTTCTGCAGTGTACCACAGCTCGTGGCCGCAATATGATGTTGCTCTACATACGTGTAAGAAAGACGAAGTCCAAGTTTACAGGCACGGTTGTGGCGGCGCAATCGTGGTGGCGCAGTCGGCGGCTGCGCCGTGAATATGAATGTCTCCCTGCAGAAAGGCACAGTTGACATACCCAATGGCGCCATGAACGACTCTTACGCTCATGGCAAAGGACTCGTTGATGACTACCTGCTGGAGCTCAGTAACGCCATATAGGCAAGCAGCGCTCTGTCGCGGCCTGACTCATCCACGAGAGCTTCCACACGTCGTAGCAGTCGCTCGAAACCGTAATATCACGCCATCATCTTCATGAGTCCAACTCAGTCTTTAGCGCGATGTCGGCTTCGGTTTGCTCTGGGCACCCTTTGCGGCCTGCTTGCCAACCACACGACCAGTAGCATGTGCAGCAGCAGTCTTAGCCTTCTCAGCCTTCTTCTGACTCTGAGCGGCGGCGCGCTTCTCCTTGCCCTCCTTGATGGCCTGAGTACGGGCGGCCGAGCGGGCCTCTGGGCGCTGCGAGCGGCGCTCCTTGATAACGTCGAGCGAGGCACCGACGACGGCACGCTGAGCCTTCACCTGACGGCGGCGGCGGGTCTTGGCTTGCTCCTGATCTGAAGCATTAGCAAGCCGCATGATTTGCTCTCTCAGATATGGACATCCATACCTCGGAGATACCCTTTCTCCTCTGTCTCCTGCAAAGAACAGTCCAGGCAATGCGACGAGGGTTCTTGCGTTGGAGGAAGAGCGACTCGCTCTTGCCGTTCTGGAACCGGAAGATCTTGCTGTCACCGCGGACGAAGAGCTTGCCCTGGGAGCGATATCAGCCCGTGGACCTTCCAAAAGTCCTATGCCCCAACTCCATGTCCCTGTCCGGCTTCTGCCCAGCGATCGTGATGGCTGCCGGCACATGGCGCTGTCGAGTAGCTTAATGGCTGCCGCTCTCCTCTGCAGCGCATGTGATGCGCGAAGCAAAAGCCCAAAATAATCATCCTTCGATATTTCAAGCCTCTTGACCATGTTCTGCTTTACGGATAAGTCGTACCTTGCCCGGGTAGATCTTGCGACCGGAGAATGTGTCGTCGTAAGTCCTCATTTTGGCGACTCCAGATCAGTACTTGATGTGTTGTGGCTTCTTCGCCGTTGTCGTCTTCGGATGTGCTTCGCAAATTCCCGCTAAAGTGACAAGACGTGCGATCTTGCCAAGCCGCGGGGGCCGTGCCCGCTGAGTCATGCACATTAACGACATCTACCCTTGTACCCTCTCCTCTCTCACGACTGGATCTTCAGGATGTATGGGACTGATATATTGTTGGGCGGCGGAGTATCCTATTCGCAGGGCCATGGAGTTGGATCGATTTAAATTATCACGAGGAACACCTGTCAAATATCCCACCACTTACGATGATCTTTCGAGACGTATTCAAGCATAGCAGACTTAACAGTAACGAAGAGTGCCTGAGCATTCAAAGATAGGTCCTAAGTGCAAAATGCTACTATCGTCTGCGTTGTACGTCAGATCAACTCGAACTGAAAGCTGTGCAGTCGATCCGCGCGTCGTGCCAGAATGGCCGCCATTAATGATGGCGCCAACATGAATGCTCTCGAAGCAGCGCAGGCTCTCAAAGGTACGGAGCCTGGAAAACCATGGAGTCTCCCGGTCTTATGCGTGACAACGCTTGTGTTTAGGTTGTTGAACTTGGGTTGCAAGGTGTTTGCCCAGGTGGCAGCAGCGTCGTAAGTTGATCAGGTGGACACGCATAGAAGTAACTCGCATGCCAGAGCTCCTTGTTCTGATCACCTCAACTCAGCAGCATTGATCAGCTTATCGGCCATGGAACGCTGAATGGGCCCTTTGCACAACAGCTTGGAGGCGCGAAATGCATAAAGTGCAGCAAGATAAGAGCGCATATGATACCGTTTTCTGCGCGTCCCAAACTGTTGTTGTGAGAGCACGCTCAGTCGGGCAAACCATTGCATATCAGACTGCCTAGCTCCACCGGCCCTGCCCATTGCGGATCGCAGTATAAGAAGCCCCCTCTCCTTGCCCACCACAACCGAATTCTCTACTGGCCTATTTCTTACTTCCCCTGCCTCACATTCTCAAGCGCCTTGCCTGGATGCTGCACCACCTCCTTCAACTCTTTTTCCTCCTCCTTCGCCGCCTTCTTCACCTCATCCACCAAGCTGTCTCCCTTTAAACTCTGCTGGTAGCTCAGCACCCGACCAGTCTGTGTTGCACCCACGCAGAACAAGAGGAAGTTCACGGAAGCCAGGAAGTAGTTCTTAGGCCGGATGACAAAGCACCAGCGGGTCCAGATAGCACCGGTACACATTAGCGCCATGTTCTGGCTGAGCGAGAGGTCCGAGGCGGGACGCGCGAAGTCGGCAGCACCGGCGAGGACAATGCCCCACTGTCGTAGTCGTGTCAGGAACAGCTTGAAGACTGACATACGGCTAAGAGATCGAGTACGCACTTTCATGATAGGCGCCCAGAAGTGGACGGTCTTGGGTCCGACAGGCGAGTTCCAGAGCTTCGCGAAGCCGGACTCTTGTGCCTGCGGAGGAGTAACATGGGCTGGATTCTCGGCCGCCGACTGTACGTTCCGTCGTTGGGTAAGGCGGAGGTTCTGATGCAGGGCGGATTGCCGCAAGGCGCGCAGGCCACACCTTGCGGACTGCATGTTGGCGGCAGCTTTGAGTGAGGTGAGGTCCTGAAGAGGGAATCGATGTTGTGGTTGGTGGGAAGAGAAATGCGCGCAATGTGTCTCGGGGATATGGAGACGCTGACCGAGAGACGTCGGTAGCTTTGATCTGCCTTAGCATGAACTTCTGTGCATAGCATAAGCTTTGACGCAAACACTCCATGTTTTACGCATCTCCCCTTCGCAACTCATCTGAGATCACAACATCTTGAAGACAGGCAAAAGCGAAAGAGAAGGATTGAGGCAAGATGTCGGGCAAATACGCATTCACGAAGGGCCTGAAAGAGCTGCGATTTCTGCACTGCCAGACGAGCGAGCACTCCAATGCCGTGAGGTATGCGACAGCATCAACTCGAAAGCGTGCATTGGAGACGGAAAGGACAAGATGTTGATGGCATACCGGCAACAGATCGTTCCTCACACGCGCATATCCCACGATGAAGCACCATAACCCGCACACGCCGATCATGATTCGGGAAGCATTGAATGTTGAGCCAAGAGTGTATGCACGATATGAGTACGGACGAGAGCGATATGCGGATCTAAAGGGTATTTCACGAAACATTGGCTACCCTTGACTGAAAGACTGACATGTGGGCAGGCTTGGATGATAAGGCGATCGAGGACAAGGTCACATCTCTGGTAAAGGATGGACAATAGCGAGCTGTCATCAGCGCCTCCACTTACCGCCTTCCACAAAAGGATTCTAGCGCATGCTTTAGAGGCATTTAGCCCGGCATGCTGTACACACTGTCATGTACGGACTGGAAACGCCAAGATACCCGAACGGAACACCCTCTTCATCTCATGGTTGATCTTGGACCAGTTTCCAGTAAATACCGAGTGGTAGGCAGTCGCGCCAAGACCAGACAAGGTGCAGCTGTAATGCGCTCACAACGATTCGCATGAAGGCAGCTTCTTGATCTTAGAGTCACGGACACCGTTTCGCCATTGTACCTTCAATTCTCAATGAACATTAGGTCTGCTCTCATAGCCTCCTCACAACCTGGATCTGAGTCACGCCACCTCTCCAAATCTATACTGCGCCCACGCCATACTGCCCTCTGGCAACGTCCAGATCTGCTGGCCCCTTTCCTCCCCAGCTGCGCCAGCCGCAACGTGAATAGGTAATAAATGATCGAAAGTTGGATGCGCCTTTCTCGCATCCTGCCGCTTCAGCAACTCTGCCATGGCTTTCTGTCGTTCTTCCACTGGCTGCTCGACGGCCTCTTTCAAGGCTGCATCGAAAGAAGTGGCGTAGGGCATTGGAAATGGAAGCTGCATCGCTTTCCACATGTCGCGCAAATTGTGAACCGCCATGCCTGAACAGATGATCAGGATTCCTTCATCGCGGAGTGGGGAGATGGATTGGCCAAGTCGGTAGTGCTGATCGGGGTCCTCGGTATCAAAGAGGGAGACCTGGACGAGAGGGACATTCAGAGCATTCTTGACGGGATCAAAGGCGACCATGAAACCAGCCCAAACGCCATGGTCTAATCCTCTACGCACGCCCTCAGCTTTAATGCCATTCTCTTGGAAGGTCTCGAGGAGCTTAGCGGCGAGTTCTGGGGAGCCTTTGTTTGGATACTGCATGGAATAGTAGTGGGCCGGGAATCCGTGGAAGTCGTAAATTAGGCCGGTTGATGCAGCTGTATTGACTTCGACGACATCGCGCTCGCCTTGCCAGTGCGCGGAGAAGACTACCACGGCTTTAGGCTTCACCTTCTGAGTGATTTCCAGGCCAATTTCTTGGAGTTTGTGATGCGCGGGATGAGAAGTTTCTTCCATAACGTTGGGACCTGAACAAGAACAAGATATCAGGAGACATCACTCTGCTTTTTATTGCTCAGGCTGGTCTCACTTACCGCCATGTGAGAAGAAGTAGACCGGTGTTCTGCCCATGCTGCTATTTGTGCAGAAAGATGTCGGCTGAATTGACGGAAGAGAAGAAAGTGGTGGTGCCTCTGTTGACCCTGAACTCAGTATAGAGATACAGAGTCTTCGCAAAAATTCAGACCCCCTCGTAGCCACAGTGCTGTCATCCGCAAGGTTGATAGAAGCAAGCGCTGCAAACACGAGGCCCAGGACCAGGATTGATATCCAGTATTTGTGCGGTCGAGGCATGAAGCAGAATAGACTCGGGCGATTGATCAGCGGGACCTACATTGTAACCTTCTTATACTGCTGTATCCCATATGGGTATTCCCCGTGAGTCTGATGTGCTTTGTCATTCGAGGCTTGGTATGTCAGACAGCGGAAGCTAAGCCGCTGGAGCTTGGACTTCTGTTTACCAACGTCATCCTTCAGAATGCATATGTTTACAATAAGACACAAGTTCCGTGCCTTCCACATTGGGACATAACGAGACAACTATCCACAATGGCAAGCTCTGCAGCAGCACTGGTAGTGCCGGCCATCAAGCGACACACCTCCACCGTAATCGTCGCACACGGTCTGGGAGACAGGCAAGCTTACAACGACTGCTTCTGCTGAGCCTCCGCTAACCATCACCTCCCAGTGGAGCCGGGTGGATGTCTTTGGCAGAGAACTGGCGCATGCGTAACAAATTCGAAGAAACCAAATTCATTTTCCCCAATGCCCCCAGCATCCCCATCACAGTCCACATGGGCATGCGAATGCCAGGCTGGTACGACATAGCAGACTTCGGCGACCTCGCCAACCGCTCCGAAGACGAGGCAGGCATCCTTCGATCACAGAAGGTTTTCCACACTCTCATTGCAGACGAAGTGAAGAACGGTATACCCACAGAACGCATCGTGCTAGGCGGTTTCAGCCAAGGTGGAGCGATGAGCCTCATGGCAGGCATCACCAATCCAACAAAGCTGGGAGGTATTTTCGGTCTGTCCTGCTACCTCTTGTTGAAGGACAAAGTGCAAAGCCTCGTCCCTGCCGAGTCGCCGAACAAAGATACGCCGATCTTCATGGGCCACGGTGACGCGGATCCGGTGGTCAGGTATGCGTGGGGCAAGCAGACGGCGGAGAAGCTGAATGAGTGGGGGTGGAAGGTGGATTTCAGGACGTATAAGGGGTTGCTACATAGTGCTGCGCTGGACGAGATTGATGATTTGGAGAAGTATCTGAATCAGAGGATACCGGCACTGGGGGATAAGCCGTTGGAGGGCGGGTCATTGGCGTTATGACTGAGTGTGGAAGGCGATGGGATGGTGTGGGCGGGCGGGTCTGCCAGGGCGCCGTATGACGTTGGGGAGATACGGTTGATGCTGGGCGGGGCTTTGCTGGTGCTTGTCTGGTTGATGAGTATCGCTGTTATGAAGCGGTTCAGGAGCTGAGGCAGTAGCTTCACAGCTACATGGTGCGGGAGCTCAGAGTGATACACGAAGTGTGATGAACGATGCGATCTTGTCACCGAAACGCCAACACGACTGTGTTTGAACTGGGGAATGAGAATTTGACCTACTCGATCACTGCTATCTGGCGTTTTGACCTTGTCATCATTTGCCCTCGATCTGTATCATGTAGTGCATGTCAAAGCCAATCAAATCGTGTGGATGAGATCATTCATTGGACGGTGACGCGTTCAGAACCCTTGGACAGGCAAGTTCAAATATGCGGCAGACCGATAAGTCTTGACACTCCTCTGTTCATATGCATACAATGGCAAAGTCGCTGATTCACGAGCGCACTGGACGACGGTAAGTCAGCACGTCAACAAGACACCACGTAAAACCGAAACAAAATCTTCGACTACTCGATCCAGATCTGATCTCACAACTTCGTCCTCAGCCTCAAAGACTTCCCACTCCTCGACTTGATCCTCGCCAACAAAATGCCACTCCTTCTGATCTGCCTTCAGCTCCCTCGCCTTTCCCGCCTGGGTCTCACGTGCCTCTTCCTCACTACTCTGTGTTTCCGGCATCTTTTTGCATCCGAAGCCATGCATCATGCGACGTGCAGAATGCGACTTCTAATCAGGCTTTACACTCGCACCCGCAGCCTGTGGACCATTGTGCTCGACAATCTCTCCACGCGACTCTCTGCTGCCTCCGGTCGTTGGACGCGTATACCGCCGATACTCCACCCTTTGACTCTTTGGCGGCAGACGTCCGTCCGGTAGAGGATCATACGTCTGGTACATCGCCTTCTGATTCCTGGGCGCCAGGCATCCTGTCGTCTTACGTGCATTCGGCAGCCTTCGATGTGGCTCTCCAATGCTCTAGCTCGCGCTAGACTCTTCGATCTTATCATCCTCACTATTCTCCTCACGCACACCTTTCCGCCCAGGCGCCAGGCATCCTGTCGAGTAACGTGCATACCGGAACGAGTCGAAATCAGGCACGTCTGTACCTTCCTTCTTGACGTTTGCGCTGTGGCGTTTGCGCTGTGGCGGCGAGCAGCCCCGCGTGCGGGCTTCGCGAACGGGCCCGCCACCTCTCTCATAGCGGGCCGACCTGGCGGAAACTCTGACTTACGCTGCGCATCTTGCTCTGCCAAGGCCTTGCTGACGTGCTTGGAGTCGCATTGATCGTTCACGGTGGTGTCAGGAGCCCTTGCAGGAGTCTGTGCAGGAGATGATGCTGTCGCTCCCGTGCTCGACGGCTTCGTCTTCGTCACCGCATCAGTGACCGACCCGCTCCCCGGTTCTTCGTTGCTCGCTCCGGCCTTCTCCCCCTTTCTCCTCGCTTTGGCCTCCACCATCTCCACAATCCTCCTCAATAGCTCCCGACTTGCATCCGAGGCAAAGATGGAACGAGGACCTGGACTCGCCCTCGGCGCCAGGTCTTGATGGATCATCAAGAACGCGCCATTGTCGTATAGAAGGGCCGACTTCGGTTCCTTGCAACACCTTCGGATGTCGTCGAGAGAGCTGTTCTGGTCGGCAGGTGCATGGGTGACGTGGCAGGATGACTGGTCTCCGAAGAAGTGGATGGTCATCGGATAGTGGAGATGAAGGCGTATACGGGCTTCTTGTTAGTAAGAGCGCGGGAGCGTGATGCGGGTCGTGTGCTGCGTGCCAAGCTTGTTGCTTAGAAACAGTGTCGATGCGCGATGCTCCATGGCGACTCAACCACCGCTCTAAAAGTCTGCGTGAATGTGGCGAGGACGGCAGTAATTCGGTGACGGTGACCTGCTTGATGTTGATGTGCAGCGACAGCTAATAGCTATGCTAACGCGAGGGCAACAGGAATGACGTGCGTGATGCATTAACAATCTCGTGTGTGCTGCCCCTGTTGAACTTGCCATTATTTCATATGTGGCAGTTTTGAGTATGATTGCAACACCTCTATCAACTCGCCTGACACGCTCCTTCGCCATATACGCCTAACGTGAAGATTCTGTCGCTTAATGGAGTTCTCAGAATAGCCAGACCGGTTCCAACCTCATCATAACGTTCACCTCGCGAGATTAGCCGGTGGCTGGGTCGGTGGTCCCTCAGGAGTTACATATGCCTTCGTCATACCGCCATCAATAACAAAGTCGGTGCCGTTGACAAAGCTTGCCTCGTCACTAGCCAGAAACAGCACGCCCTGCGCCTGCTCAATAGCCTCACCAAAGCGTCCAGTAGGGAAATGGATCTCACGCCTCTGCCTCTTGGCCGCATCATCGCCGAGCCAGTCCTGTAGCAGAGGGGTGTTGAGTGGGGCCGGGCAGAGCGAGTTGAAGCGGTAGCCTTCACGGGCGTGGACGATGGCGAGTTCGCGGGTCATAGCCAGGACAGCACCTTTAGACGCGGTGTAGGCAAGCTGGGGAGTGGCGGCCCCAACGAGGGCAACAACGGAAGCAGTGTTGATGATGCTGCCTCTGGTCTTGTTGTGCTTGCGGAGGGCGAGGACAGCATGCTTGCTGCCAAACCACACGCCCTTGACGTTGATGTTGTGAGTCAGGTCCCAGATCTTCTCTGGGGTGGCGATGGCGTCTACGGTAATATTAGCATATCCATCCACTCGAGTACGACTGATCAATACACACCAGCATCGTCGGCATGCATGATACCGGCGTTGTTGAACATGACATCCAGACCACCCCACACATCGAGCTTAGCAACCGCCGCCTCAATATCGGCCTCCTTGGAGACATCGACCTTGACAGTCTCAACCTTGCCCTGCGCATGTGGCGCAAGCTCTTTGGCTTTTACAATGGCTTTGGCAAGTGCTGGCTCGGAGATATCGCACATCAAGACCGAGGCTCCTTCACGGAGAAACAATACTGTAGTCTCCAGGCCAATTCCACTGGACTTTGAGTCAGTTGACTGATGGTCCAGTATCACACCATACGTGATTACCCGGCAGCACCAGTAATGAGTGCATTTTTGCCCGCGAGACGACCGCGCGGAGCAGTGCTGTTGGAACCATTCGTCTCAGCCTGCTCAGATCAGCAATCCATCGATAAATCGGTCACTTCGTTGACATACCATTCTGTTGAAGCGCGCTATGGCAGCAGAGTCTGGAATTTTTTCCTAAAGCGGCAAATGAATCCCTTTGTTTGCTCCTCTCACTGCGACGACGCAGATCAGAGCTCTCAGATCAACCGATTGTGGAGCTTGTTAGAGGACACAGAAGAACTGTTGAAAGTCGCGAAGAATGGTGTGCAATTGCTCGTGAATGTTGGGTATACGTGGTGTTACTCATAAGACAGCTGGAGGCAAATAGGCATGAACTCATCTCACCGCTCTGATACGATAACTTAGATTTCTGCCCGCTTTTCCCGTGTGCCAACTTCGATAATTCCTATGACCGTGTTCGCAAGAGCGCGTGCACTGTCCAATGAATTGCTTGGGAGACTCTGGCAAGTGTGCGATTTTGGTGCGAGAGCTTTCCGTAGTTGTGGATGACGTGGGCCCGAACGCGACAGTCGCGACAATGTGCCGCCCAAATGGCAGGACGATGCGGAGCCGGCTGTATGATGACAATGTCTGCCATGTCAAGCACCCGAGAAGCTGTTGCGTGGTGTATCTATCTCAGAAGACGATAACCACAATCCATGATAGCGGCAATGAAGACAGTAGAGGTTCTGCTGGATTGAAAGCAGGCAAACTCATGCATCATGCATGTCAGCCGGCGGGAAGTGGGCATCGACGCGCCACGCGTGACGCGACGAACGCATTAGGGCACAGGATCCAGCTCCTTCGTTCGTTAAGGAAAGAGCCAACGGCCGCGTGATGAGGCGACGCGACGCCAAGACAGATTCATGATCATCAATCGTGTAGCCTTCTTCGTATCAGAAGCTTGTCGTGCTACAGCAATTATCCTCTCACCGCGATCATGACGATAACAGACGATCCATCAGAGTTGACCCATGATGACCTCAAGGATCTCTTGAAAGATGACAGTAGCGTCAAAGTGGGCGGCACGGACATTGACGGGGTGATCAGAGGAAAGTTGATGTCCAAGAAGAAGTTCTTCTCCATCGCAACGAGCGGCTTTGGCTTCTGCTCTGTGATCTTTGGCTGGGACATGCACGACCAGACTTACTTCAAGGAGCTCAAGATTAGCAACAAGGCGAATGGATACAGAGATGTCATTGCAGAAGTGGATCTCAGCACATTCAGACGGATACCCTGGGAGAACAATGTGCCGTTTTTCTTGTGCAGCTTCCGCGATCCAGATGGCGGAAGCCTCAGTGCATGTCCGAGAAGTCTGCTCGAAAGACAAGTAGCAAAGATTAACAAGAAGAGCATGGGCGCTCTTGCAGGAGGTGAGTGCTGTGATTATTTTCACAGGAGCAGGAGCAGTAGCTTTGACGCAAAACATCTCAGTATCGTGTGCGGTCCATTGAAATGTCGCCCGCTGACGGCTTGCTTCAACACCAGCCGAGTATGAGTTCTTCACATTTCGAGCCCCAGAAGCACACCATCCATCGGCCAACCACAGCGACCGCAATTCCAGCTCGACAGCCACGTTCCTGCAGAAGAATCCAGTAGATGCACTGCCCAGTCTGGAACAGGGAATGTTTGGCTACAGCCTGACTCGACCTTCACACAACCAGGACTGGTACTATAACATCTACGACACATGCTCAAAGTTTCGATGCGATATCGAGGGTTGGCATACAGAGAGTGGCCCTGGTGTCTACGAAGCTGCATTAGAATACAGCCAGATCAGAGAGATGGCTGACAAGGCTGCGCTGTTCAAGCTTGCCGTCAAAAACACGTCGTCAAAGTACGGCATCACGCCCTGCTTCATGGCAAAGCCGAGGCAAGGCCTTCCAGGAAACTCAGGCCATATTCATGTCAGCTTGTGCGACAAGACAACGAAATCCAACCTGTTTGCGCGTCAGAAGCCAGATCCCAATCCGCAGTACCAAGACACCGCGCATCTGTCTGATCTCGGTCGCCATTTCCTGGCCGGGATTCTGGAAGGCCTGCCCGATATCATGCCCATCGTTGCACCCACAATCAACAGCTACAAGCGACTTGTGGAGAACTTCTGGGCACCTGTCACTGTCTCATGGGGCTTAGAGCATCGCGCAGCTTCGATCAGACTCATTGCACCGCCTACAGCGCCTCCAAAGGCTACCCGATTCGAATTCAGAGTTCCAGGCGCAGACACGAATGCGTATCTAGTGCTTGCCGCCATCTTGGCCTTAGGCCATCGCGGTATCGAGAAGAAGCTTGAGATCCCGATACCACCGCTAGGCAAGAGTCAGGATGTCGGAGGAGCTGACGACAAGGGTCAGAGGTTGGCGAAGTCCTTGAAGGAGGCTACGGAACGATTTGCTCGGAAGGAGAGTATTGCTCGGGAGGTGTTTGGCGACGACTTTGTGGATCATTTTGCGGGCACTAGGGAGCATGAGATTAGGTTGTGGGACGAAGCTGTCACTGATTGGTAAGTGCAGCATTCGAGCTAGGTTTCGACGAAATTTCTAACAAGTGCTGCAGGGAGGTCAAGCGTTATGTTGAGACAGTTTGAGAATTGCAGGGGATGGACAGAATGTACGACAGGACCCTTGCTTGTGAAGTCGACAACAAGTACCAATCACTCTGTCTCGAAGCTCTTCGCAAGAGCTGCTCAGCGGAAACACGGACGACTTGCCGCGCCAACATAGTTCCAAGAGCAAGAACAAAGTACAATGGATTAGCAGAACGAAGCTGTGCTGTCGCCCGCCAAGGTGATAGACTCGCCCTTACGCTGCGCCAAGATGATAGACTCGCCCTTACGCTGGGCCATTGGTTTTGGGCCGCTGACGTCATCTATCGTGCGCCCATTTTCGCCCCCAAAAACCCAGAGCGCCAACGCTGCACATGTATTTGATGCTCGGTAAGAGAATCTGCCCCGATATCTTCAATTTGCATCACTGTCGGGTACAGCTCGAGAGCGAGTGTTCCTTGAAGGACATCGAGAATTGTCGACGCGCTATGTAGACATGACTGGTCCACGAAATTGCTGTACAAGATTGTACGAGTGAAGATGCGGAGAAAAAATGCGCTCGCCTGTACCGTGTAATTCCTTCTTCAATGGTGAGCGTCCTCCATCTGCGCGTACCGTCCGATCGCCAACTCGCCCACGAAGAGTCCCGCAAGAACAGATAAGAAGTAGCCGACATTCAGCGTCATGACAGCAAGCATACTGGGACAGCATCAGCATATGCGCGAAGTCAAGCAACGTTGGCACTTACAGCAAGTATCCAAGCCCAGCCTGCACAGTGAAGATACAAGCCCTCGGCAAATCCGTGCTAAATCTCCACGGCACAGCCTGCACCAAGTGACGCGGCGACCTAACAACCTTCACCCTCTCATCTAGCCCTCTCGTCGTGAGCGTCGCCTCCGCCATCTTGTCACCTCCCGCTCCGATCAGCTGCCTCTCCCGGTCCGCTTCAGTCTCGCCCGCGACCACAATATATCTGCGGTTGACAGCCTTGTCGTGCCATTTCTGCTCCAGCGTATGTCTGTACGCCAGCAGTATGCGGCTGATGACGGCAAGAACGAGGAGAAAGATACAGGTGCCCGCGTACGCGCCTGTGGTTCTGGGCGTCCATGCTGAAGAGTAGAGAGGCGTGCTGTGGTCTGTGGTGAAGACCATTGACATTGAGGACATGCCGTCTGACATGCCGCTCATGTCCATATCCATTGTGGTGGGTCCGGCGTGGCTTAATGGCCCAGCTTTTGAGTATCTGTAGTCTGTGCCTCAGGGATCTGTCGTTTTCTTGATGCTGCTGTGACAGCTAGATGGATTCAGGCTGTGTGCAACTGGAAGTCAAGGCCTCTGCTGGACGCCCGTATCCTAGAAGTTCCGCCAAGATGCCAACTTCCGGTGTTTTACTTGGAGGTCCAGGTTGCCTTGAGTTGCCGCACATGCACTCAAATCACGTTACTCGCGTTGAGGCGCGGCGTCAAGTTGGTCGTGATGGGGATTTTCAGCGAATGTGACTGTACGAAATCAGCATGTCCACCTACCTTCCCAGGCAGCATGATGACCTCTGGCGACTTCCAGAGTCGAGAAGGTTGCGTCTTTGAGGCAGTTTCCCGGATGAAGACTAGCATTGAGCACATTTATTCATAAGTGGCGGCGAAACACGCCCCAGCCCTCCGGACACGTGTGATGATAAAGCCAAATTCGTGGGGGGATAAGCGCAGCCCTCAATTTCCTGCGCCGGCAGCGCTTTTGAATTCTGGCGCTTTTCAGTAGTACGAGTTTTGTGTACAATGATGAGTGATGGGTATTTGACCATGAAGAAGCTCCCAGCAGTGAGCGGTTTCACGAAAAAGGCATAGATATACACAAAGTACAAGTCCTTTTCAGCCAACAAGCTTGGGGCAGTCGAAACAGCCGTAACCCTTGACCACACTCATCTCGTTCACAGCTGCAGGCTTAGTCTTGAACGCCCAACCTGCTGCCTCATTCTTCAGGACATGGATGTTGTTTCCGCCGCTTTTACGCCAGATACAAGTTCCAAGAACTCCGAGCTCAGAAATCACTTCGCCATCATATGGCTCTTCACCTGCAAGGAGCAAACTCCGGGTAATGGGTGGCTCGATCAAGCGCATTAAGGTGTAGTGCTTCAGCCTTTTGGCTGGAGATTCCGAGACGAACTTCAGGATGTCGGTGCGGTAGATGTTGTTTCCTCCGCCCTCCAGGTTTGGCTTCAAGACGTAGCTTTTCGAGGCTTCTGGGTTCGATGCAATGCTGCGCCCTTGCGCGGAGTCGAGCGGTATCATAGGCATGAACGTTGCCATTACTTCCTCCCTGAGCTGCGAGCTCGATCCTGGAAGAAACGCTCCCAGCGTCGCTGCATCTGTGAGTGCCTGCTGCACAATCTTCAGAGTGCTCAAATGCGTCAAGAAATCCGGCGCTTTGATCGAGCGACTCATCTCCAGCCTTAGCCGCGTTTCTTTCCCACGTGGGAAGCGCTCGCCATACTCGAACGGCTCGAAACCTGCACGAAAGTAGATTACGCTAACCTCGAGCGATCTTTTGCTGTCAAGCGAGGGTCGATACAGCAACTCACGTGAAGACGTGAGCTCGGTATGTTTGAGTACGTCAGGCCAATCACAACGGAAGCACGGGATATCTTGATCCCAGAGGGCGTACTCGATGGGTCGTTCGTCCGTGGTATTGACGTTGAAGATCTGGACTGGCATGAGTATGCATCTGGGCAAAGGCCGCTGAACCTCAGCGGTTGCTGAGGAGGTGTAGAGATTGTGCGCCTGCGCCAGACACGACACAACATTGTCAATGTTTGGCCACTCTGGCGCTAGTTGATTTACGTCTGCCCTTCTGACTCGATGGAGATGATGGTGCATACGCGAAACATGACTGGCATGACAAGATCCAGCAAGGCAAGTCGTGTTGACTTCGACCTGCTTCAATTCAGCATCTGCGTGGCTGACGCCGTCGAGCATATAATCGCATCTGAATATGCCGCATATGATGTTCTGTGAAATACCAGCAGCTTTGACCTGTTCATAAATGTCCCACAGCGTGGAGAGGAACTCGTCGTGCTCGAGTAAAGGTGCGAGTATATTCGAGAGCCAAGTCTCGTCCGCAGCTGCTCGCATGTAAACCTCATTTATTGCCGTCTGAAGCTTGACTGCTTGATCGAAGCATCGCCGTGAGAATGCTGTTGGGAGGACAGAGACATTGTATCCTATCGACGGTACCTTTGCCTCGGTTGCATGTGGCAATAGCTTGATTTGGTTTCCATGGACAATCTGGTAGTCGTGAATTGCTTGGACGACTTGTATCAATTCATCTTCCAAAAAGCCATGAATGCGAGCCCCAGGAGATGGGCAGTCCGGTGAGTGATATCGGGTGGTCATATCAGCAGGCGATTGTTGAATCTCCTGCTTCGGAATTTTGTCTACATGGCCACGTCGAAGTGCCTCCCGAAGAATCTGGAATCCGCCAATTGTGGTGAGGGTCACTGGTAGTGATCAATGGTACTTATTGCATATGATAGTGACCGACGGCAGGCCGTGTTGACGGCTAGGATGACAACGATCGATGCTGAAAAGTGTACCAAAGGTACATGTGGTTAATGCCCGTATTCTCCCGAGGTATCGCAGTCGTGGTTGGTCGTGATGTCCAAAAGCAGCAGTGACGCTTGCACGCCGACGTCGGTGCTTCCGACATCGCGGGACCCTTTTCGCCAAAGGCTGGGGAAGACGCATCCGAGGTCAAGTCTACATTGTGCCAGCCCGTCAAAGCTTGGAGGATATGAGCTGCAGCTACCATTGTTGTCTCGTGCCAGAGCATTGAGAGACAAATATCCCACGGGCTCACCTTTCACGCAGAGCTCGTTTAGCGAACCATGTCCTCCCTCGCTAGCAGGACATTTGCTCGCTCAGCAGTTCGCAGCAGCATTCGAAGCAGCGCGAGAACTCCACTTAATTGTGCGAGACCAGCTCAGCAACAACAATCTTTTCTCAGACATTCCGTCCAGCAATACACACCCAGACAGCAGAGCGTGAGAGCCTTCAGCGCCAGTATGCAGAGCAAGTCAGCTATGGCGGATCCAGCGCCGGCTGCGGAATTCGACAAGGAAATTGTGAACATGGCCAAATATGCGCACAGCTTCAAGGTCGAGTCGGATCTTGCTGTATGTAGTCGATGAAGCATTGATGATGCGCAAATGCCAATAGAGACTGATGAGTGGGCTAGATTGACACTGCTCGCTTCGTCTTCCTCGACACCCTCGGCTGCGGTCTCGAGGCCCTCCGATTCCCTCAATGCACTAAGCTGCTCGGCCCGGTCGTGCCAGGCACCATCGTCCCCAATGGCACTCGCGTCCCAGGTACTCCGTACGTCCTCGACCCAATTCTCGGAGCTTTCAACATCGGTGCTGCGATCAGATGGCTTGACTTCAACGACTGTTGGCTGGCAGCCGAATGGGGCCACCCGTCAGACAACCTGGGTGCTATCCTCTCGATTGCAGACTGGGCAAACCGCACCAACAAGAATGGCGGTAACGTTGCCAATGGCAAGATCTTCACTGTTCAGGACGTGTTGGAGTCTATGGTCAAGGCACACGAGATCCAGGGCTGCATGGCGTTGGAGAACAGCTTCAACAAGGTCGGATTGGACCATGTTGTCCTTGTCAAGGTCGCATCTACCGGTGTGGCTGCCCAGATGCTTGGGCTTTCTGAGGCACAGACCCGCGATGCCATCTCACAGGCTTGGGTCGATGGTCAGAGCATGCGCACGTACCGTCACTCCCCCAACACCATGTCTCGTAAGTCCTGGGCTGCAGGTGACGCCTGCCAACGTGCAGTCGACATTGTCATGAAGGTCCAGAAGGGCGAGGGAGGCATGGCAAGTGTTCTCACTGCGCCAACTTGGGGTTTCTACGATGTCAACTTCCACGGCAAGCGATTCGACTTTCAACGGCCGTACGGCACATACGTGATGGAGAACGTGCTGTTCAAGGTTTCATACCCAGCCGAGTTCCACTCACAGACTGCAGTCGAGGCTGCGCAGCGTTTGAACAAAAAGCTGGCTGCTATGGGCAAGACGGCCCAGGATATCGAGGACGTCACCAACCGGACACACGAGGCGTGTATCAGAATCATCGATAAGCAATTCAAGGCCATGGACAACTACGCCGACAGAGATCACTGCGTGCAATACATGGTCGCGACCATGTTCGTGTTCAACAGGCTGGAGGCAAGCGATTACCCTGATGACTCGGAAGCCGCACAGAGCCCGCTCGTTGAAAGCCTCAGGAAGCGCATCAAGTGTGTGGAAGACCCGCAGTTCACCAAAGACTACCACGACCCGGAGAAGAGGACGATATCCAACGCGTTGACCGTGCGTCTGAAGGACGGCACTACATTGGAGGAGGAGGTTGTGGAAGCACCACTGGGACACAGACTCAGGAGAGAGGAAGCCAAGCCACACATCCTGGCCAAATTCGAGAGACACCTTTCGCCGCACTTTGCGAAGGACCAGGTGAAGAAGATCGTGGATCTGGGTAACAACCCGGCTGCATTGTACAAGATGCCGGTGGATGAGTATGTGGACTTGTATGTCAAGGAGAAGATTTTGTAGTTCACCTCAGATGTTCGGTTTTGACGGATGCGGCATCACGATGAAGCGTGAGTCAGGTACTTCAGACAACTTCTTGCTTGCACCTCCAATTTCCCGATGCTCTAACATCAGTCTGGACTGCCATGTAAGTCATCAGATAGTCAGTTCGTCGATGATCGTACCAAAATGTCGGTCGGCACCTGGCCTTCCCACTCGGCGTGCCGATCACGACGTCAGGCCCCTGAAAACTAGCGCAGCTTAGTCGCAACTTCGACAGCCTTAACGCAATGATGAGATAGTGGCCGCTCAATAGGACAACATACCTGAACATAATTCTATAGACACAAATGAAAGCCGCTCATGGCTTTTTCGCGCCATCTGTATGCCTCTTGCGCTTTCTGCGATGCCAACTCGAGGCGCAAAACCCAAAATGCGCGATAGCAGTACGACCCAAAGCCACCCTCAGCCGACCTTGTCGAGGAATGACTACAGCAAACCGCACATGCCTCGCGCCCATATCTCCGACTAATCGCTTTGCGAGCCATGAAAGACACAGGCCCAGTGCGAAACGCGACTTTTCCACAACGTCTACGCTGCATGAGGGATTTTGGAGACGCTTGAGGAACTCGCAGCAGAAGAATGGGCAAAATCGTCTGAGACAGGGCGATTTGCCAGCACTGCCGGGCTTCTTGGACGATGCGGGATTGGGAGGAAGGGTCTTTAAGCCGGGGAATGAAATGAGGTTGAGGTGTACCGAGTTTGACGAGCATGGGAACGTGACGTTGGTCAATGGAGAGTTCAGGAAGAGCGAGTTGATTCAGAAGGTAGGATATACACAAGAGATCATGCGTCTAAAATGTTGCTGACATGGTAGATGTAGTACTCGCTCCTGCCGCGAGACTTGCGCAAGATCGACAGCTCTGTGATACCGCATATACTGATCCGACCTTCAGCGATCCTCATCAACCTGCTGCACTTGCGCTGTCTGATCAAGCATAATCGAGTCCTCGTGTTCGATGTGTATGGCTCTACAGACTCTTATGCGCAGAGTCTGTTCATGTACGATCTGGAAGGGAAGCTACGGCAGAAGCAGTCGAGCGCAGCTGCTGTTACGGATGGAAAGCTGCCGTACGAATTTCGCGCCCTGGAAGCTGTTCTTATCTCAGCCACCACTGGGCTCGAGTCCGAGTTTGAGGGCGTTCGCGAGCCTGTTGTTGGAGTTCTGAGGGAGCTGGAGGAGGATATTGACCGCGACAAGCTCCGTCATCTGCTCATCTACAGTAAGAAATTGGGCACCTTTGAGCAAAAAGCGCGTCTTGTCCGCGAAGCCATCGACGATATTCTGGAGGCTGATGACGACTTGGCCGCAATGTATCTCACCGAGAAAGCTGAAGGCAAGGAGCGAGAAGAAGACAACCATGAGGAAGTCGAGCTTCTTCTGGAGTCCTACCTCCGTGTCGCCGACGAAGTCGTACAGGTCTCTTCCAGTCTAGTCTCGTCCATCCGAAACACCGAAGAAATTGTTCGCGCAATCCTGGATGCCAACCGCAACAGCTTGATGCTCCTGGACCTCAAATTCACCATCGGCACTCTAGGAATCACCGTCGGCATGTTCATCGCGGCCCTCTACGGCATGAACCTCGAGAACTTCATCGAAGAAAGCAACTACGGCTTCTTCGGCGTCACGGTCTTCAGCACCACGCTCTCCATCCTTGCGTCATACTACGGTTTGCGAAAGCTGCGGAAAATTCAGCGGCTCTCGATGTGGGGCGAGGGTCCCTCAGGTGGTAAATGGAATCGATACATGTATGGAAGAGGTGGCAAAGGCGGCTGGAGAGATCTTGAGAGTCCGCTTGGTATGAGTGGGGACGCGGATCTGACTGGTCGACCACTGGGTGAGGCTGTGGGCGCGATTAAGCAGGCGGATCGGATGAGGATGTGGAGAGAGATGTACTCCACGCTGGCAAAGATTCAGAAGGATCCGAATGCGTTGCCGCCGGTTTTGAAGAGGTAGGATGGAGGACGTAGTGGCGGTGTGTGTTGTTGCTTGCCGAAGTTCTCTCGACTCTACTACTTATGTTGTTTGAAGGTATAGCGTAGGCGTCTGGCGTCAGTAAATGGAGCATATATCAATGATGCTTTGATGCAGCACAATTTTTAGCCAATAAGAAAACCATGTGGGTGATTGGGTGATTGTGGCATTCATCGGTCAACCAGGCTGAGAGTTGATCCGTATGGATGACCCATCAGCCGTATCATTGATAGGCAGTGAACGGTGTCGAAACGCGGCTAACCATGTCAAACAAGCAGTCAACCACTCATGTCAACACGCAGTCGCTCCTGTCAGTAAGCAGTCACTCATGTCAACGGGCAGTCACTCCTGTCATTAAGCAGTCACTCGCACCAACCCGTCAGCGATGTCAACCAAACTTGAGTCTGGAACCACTGCTCTCATGCGATCATGGTCAGAATTATTCTCAACTAAGCATACTATGTTACACAACCATGCCAGACCTTCCGGTCGGCCTCATGTTCAGTCGTCATGGTCATAAATCATAAGAATACTCTATAAAGGTAGAGAGCATGCGTCAACCGATCCCCATCTTACACCAATCCCCAATTCCCGTTTCCAGATTTTGCGCCTCAAATGCAACCCCTGATGCAGGTCCTGCCTAAACTCCTGATGGCACTCCTCAGCCTCTCCGCCCGACGGCAGACTCTACTCCAAACCGTCGTGCAACGAACACAATCCTTGAGCGTCCAGATGCTCCTTGCACACCACCTGCCGACACAGCGCCGCCTTGCACACGTCCGCGCACTGCGGACAGACGCTGGCCTGGCACTCACTGCACTCCATGAACGAGCTGAAGTCCTCCACGCCATTAGGAAACATTACCCGGAGCCTATCTGCTGCCCCCTCTGCGCGCTTCTTGACGTGCATTTCGTCCTCGGTCCTCGCGGCGATGGAGCTAGCCAGGAGCTTCTCGGCGTACAGGCAGCAGAGCTTGGGGCAGTTGTCACAGCGCTGCAGCCTCATCTTCGGCTTCGCTCGCGGGCGCTTGGGCTCGAAGTAAGTGCTCGGGATGTCCATAAGGTTGAGCTTCTCATTCGAAGGCTGCGATGGCAATGGTGGGAGGACATTGCAAGGATTATGTACTTGAGCGCACATAAGCTTTTCCGTGTCCCACGAGAAGCAGTGGTGCGGATGCTTGCGAGCGTCGCTGGTCTCTGAGCGCATTTTGAGAGCATCCAAGTTAAGCTCCAAGCGCGCCTCCGTCATATCTCTATCGCGAGGGATGTCACGGCCGTCGTCGCTCGTATGCATCTTGCCCGGTGACCGCTGCTGGAGCGAATTGATCATATCCTCGATCTCAATCTCCACGCGCGATGTCTTGCGCGTTGGTGGCCGGGCCGTCCCAGGCTCTTGCTCGTGTGCCTGCTGCGACTCGTTGGACACGTCAGTATGGCTCGTGGTTTTGACACGCTCTGTATTTTCGTCGTCACTTTCGGTCACAGCAGAGTCAGGTTTATCCATATTCGTTGGTTGCCATGCCAAATGATCTCGCCTTCGCCTGTCGCGAAATGGATTGTGGTCTTCATCCACCCCGTAGACGTGGGCTGTGTCATCGACCGAAGCATCTACCTGGAAAGAGTGGAAGTCTTGAGTGCTTAGGCTCGTGCCTAATTTCTGGACTGGATACACACGAGAAGGCGTATCGAAGTCAACCATGCTCTCGTCAGAGTCCCCCTGCGCAATCAGGCCGATCCGCACGGATTGCTTATGCCTGCTGTCCCACGGCTTTCGGATGAACGTTTTGCTCGGTAGCGGTGCTGATTTAGGACCAGGAGGCGTAATGCGCAGTGGTGGAGTCGGTGGGATGGGATCGACAAAGGCATACTCGCCGCGTACGGCAGGATGGCTATTCTTGCCACTCAGCTTGCGTGCACGATCCGTTGCAGCAAGGGCGATTGCCTGCTTGTATGCTGAGTTACGATCCGGCTTGAAGACTTGGCTGGCCGGTGACTGATCAATATCCGGACTGGCTGGCACCACAAGCGGCTTGTCCATGAGTGGCGAATGCAACTCTTCCTCACGATCCTGCTGAGAGCCTACCTTGCGCTCACCAATCGAGATAACTGAGCCCTCTGCAGTTGAGATACTCAAATGCTCAGGCTTGTGCCGCACACGCGGCAAGACAAGAGGAGGTACGACAGCACCACCAAGATTAGTAATGCCGAGCCCAAATCTTGACCCGGTGTCGCGATCAGTTCTCTCGCTGGGCGTGTCTGGCTCTTCAATGATCATAAGTTTCTCCTTCCCACAATGTTCACTGTCGCCCTGCTCGGTCTCATGATGCACCTCGCGAGAGACCGCCTGCAAGCTCATCACTTCGCACGGCTCAATATGTGTCTTGACCGTAAGCTCGCTGTCACCATCAATGCAACCTCCGCCTCGGATCACAAAGGGGGTCAGACTCGTTTGGAGGTCGAAGGCTGGAGTGCGCTGGCCATTTCCGGTTTTCCAATCGACTGGGTGACTCGCCATTTTCTTTTGACGCTTGTGCTTGACGGCTGTGCTTCGTGACGAGTGTTCAGCTGCCTCCTGAAAGTCGTGGGGTGCTTTGCTGCTAAGAGTGACCTCATCGATCTCTTCAAGGGCTTTGCTGTACCGCTTCTCGTTGGCAGCATGGGCGGCTGCGGCCTCATCTTGGGCCAATTCCGCATTGTACTTCTCGTCGGCTCTGGCTTCGATCTGAGCCTCACAGATCTTCAGCTTCCTCGCAAAGAACTGCAACTGCTGAAGAGTGTACTTCTTGTGTCTGTGTCTCATTGGGAAGAACATGTCCTTCAAGCGACTCGTCGTCTTCTGTTCAGCCGCATTGTCGATGATCTCTTCCTCCAGTCTCCGAGTGAAATCTAACAAAGCATTATCGTCCATATCCTGGAATGGAATGTCAGGAGCCAGGCCAAGCTGATATCCGTTATCGATGGCCATCAAGCCCCTTATGCGAAGCCTCTCTTGTGCTGAAGCCTCGCCTCCCTTGGGAGTTTGCTCTGCCTCAAGCTTCTTCTGCTCGTCGATCTCTCTCATTTCTCTCAATTGTTCCTTGATATATTCGACAGCCTGCTCCCAGTGCTCCTCCTCAGGACATCCAGGAAAGCCGCGAGCAGAATGCGGTGTACGGGGCGTCGCACCTGCATCAACGCCAGTGGGTAGTGCGCCGCTCATGGAAGACGAAAGCAGAAGACGCGCAGGCGACTTCTTGGGGATCGGAGGAGCGCCCGAAGGTGCAGTGACTGATGCACCCTCACTGGTCGGCTCGGACAGAACTGAAGCGGAGCGGCTGACCATAAAAGATCCGCCCTTCTGCTCTGGAGTAGGTGACGGCGACTCCGAGCGAGCCTTTGGCAGGCCGCTAGGTCGCTCGCGCAAGGCAGCCGCCATCTCGCCCTTTGTGACGAAGGTCCCGTCATCGCGCTGAGCTTCCCATGGTGCAACTCGAGCAATACTTCCGAGTTCGCTTGGCGGAGACTCATCGCTGTAGTCAATGATGTCCTGCTCGCCGACTCCGAGCACCTTGTGCGCCTTCGCATTGGGTAGCCTTTGGACCTTCGGTGGCGTGCTTTCTAGCGAAGATGCCTTACTGCTGCTGCGTGAGGACCGCGCCTTCGAGATTCTGTAAAGAACATCGTGCTTCGAGTCGCGCCTGATCGATGGCAGCACAAAGGGAGAAGCATCGGACGTCACGGTCTTGTCGGTGGTCGTGGTAAGGTGGGACTGCTTCCTGCGCAGCTTGGAAGTGAAGTGCCGCAGACCAGTCTTCTTATTACTCTCATGGTCGGTCAAGAACGGCGTGCTCTTCGCAGTCACTGATGTCGAGTCCTTGGTGGATCGACTGGCGGTCTTGTGCAGCGCTCGAGCTGCTCCTTGGGAGCCGAGCGAGTCCACGACGAAGGGCGTAACGGGAAACATGTTGGCGGTTACAGCAGTCGATGCTGTTGCACTGTCAGTTGGTCCGATGCGCCGTACAAAATGCGCTGGCAGTGAAGTTTGAAGAGTCAATGTTTCGCGTGCGCACGGACCGCGATTTGAGTCAGCGTACTTACCATTTTCGGATCTCACCTCTTGCTCTCTGATGCGCCTCAATAGTTCAAGCGCCTCGGGACTCGGCTTATGTGGTACTGGCTTTACATTTAAACCCTTTCCGACAGACGTCGCCTGCCAATTCCTCGACTCCCGCCTCAGCGGATGGACCGTTGTCGAGCCCCTTTTGCCAACCGCGATTGCCCCAATGCTGCCTCGATCTGGCGATGCGGTCCCACTCCTCCTTGCGACACTGTTCTTCCGAGGGACCTTATTACATCTCCTCTCAACCACCTTCCCTGCGTCTCTTCGCTTCAGCGCGACACTGCCCGTTAACATGTCCCTCGACCGTTGGGCCGGCGTCTTTCCTTTCCTGTTTTCAGCATCCTTTCCAGACTTCGGCGGTGGCGCATGGCTCTCAGGTTTCGTATTGTTCCCAGTCGATCCGGCGGTCTCTGCCGGGACGGCCTGGACAGCAGTTGGCCGCATCGCGCTCCTAGGAGGAGGCTGTCGAAGCCCAGTGGGCGGTACTGTCCTTGTGACGCGTGGCTGAACAGGTACCTTGCTTTCCACTGAGACGATTCTGATACCGCCTAGCCTTGACACACTCCTGAGCGGTGGTTGTCTAGGTCCATTGGGCTGCGATGTCTTCTTGGTGCTTGACTGGATGGATCGAGCATAGCCGGGGACCATTCCATCCACGCCTGGTGTTTATGTTGAGTCGAAGAAGAGGCTAAAGGATTGGCAGTATTTGTATGTCGAAGGGCACATGAAAGTAGGGCATGTGGTGTTGGAGGCCATGATAGCACATGTTGAATGATCGGCTCCGCGCCATGGTCAGTGGCCTCCTGTGTCTACCACTGTGACCGGTCTCGTGATGGAGCGTTCTGCTCGATGTGTTCATATCAGCTGCATTGCATTGTCGTATGTGATATATACAAAAGTCGAGGAGTGTTCGATCACCTCGGAGCATCCCGGTATACTGCTGGTCAACCAACGTAAAAGTCATGGGTCATCGGCAGTGGCTATCTGGTACTCACGATTGACACGGATCCCAGATCCTTTTATCCATATTTCATTTGGCTCGTCCACAAAGCAAGCTATCTAGAATGCCCGAACGCTGACTCAGAAGAAGGAACAGAATAGGCCAGAATCGTTATGCTCGATCCAGGTCCTGCATGCTTAGCCTGCTATGCTCTTCGCGATTCGTGATACGCATGTCAAAGGAGGGCTGTTATGTGCAACATTGCTTGCCTCAAACCCATCAAAGCTCCGGCTCATTTCGGTTGAGCGTAAAGCTTCGTCCATTCCCTCGCATTCTTGATGGCTTCCGGCTGGTTCTCCTGCATGAAGTCAGCGCCGAACATCTGACGCAGTAGAGCTCGACTGAGCAGCAAACAGTATCAAGACAACAAACCTTCCATTGCTTCGCCACCGCTTCATTGAGCGGATCCTCTGGATTCGGCGCACCCAGCAGAGCTTGGATACTGAGCAGGATAGTCCGGATCTGCAGGGCCGGCGACCAGTTGTTCTTGAGTACGTCCAGGCATATGCGGCCTAGTCGGTCAATGTTTGGGTGGTAGATCTTGGTCAGGAAGCGTATCCGTGGTGGGCACATTGGATAGTCGTCTGGAAGGAAGAGTTCAAGCTGGAAGACACCGCCTGCACGTTGTCAGCATCGGGAACACCCGGTGCATTGCAGGCTTGATTTGGGTGCCCATTACCTTCATAACAGCTGCCTCCTGGACCCTCCACCTTCACATCAAAGTATCTTGCATTGTCGTCGTGGGGCTCTGCTGATATACCAGGCACCGGCTCGTTCTGGAGTCTCTCCGTCTCCTTGATGATTCTCTTGGGTAACGGTGCCGCCATTGCGTGAAGCCCAGTCGCCCACACGATGTTTCTTGGCAGTATAAACGAGGTCCGCAGGGTGCGCTGTGCTGGTGGAGAAGTCGCGCAGTGGCGGCAGACTCGTACTTTGCGAAGTCGGGTGGTGGACCACTCGTTTGCTATGACTTGCGAAGGTGTTTGCAACAACCAACCGTTGGGCGGCAGGGTCTGGTCAGATCATGCGTCCAAGATCCACGAAACATCCATGTACGACGCGACTGCCACCACCTCACCACGTCAGTTTCGGCAAGTGCCGGCTTATGCAAGTTGCTCTCCAAGACCGTTGTCATAGGAACATACTGGATGTATGCATTTATCACAACATCATCTCACATGACTGCTCGTGATTGAGACTCAGTTGCGCATTCGGATGGTGAATGCGACGGCTGATGGAAGATGACCGCACAGCTCAGGGAACGCGGCCGTCCGCGTCTGGTATCGCCATCAACCCACGCTACTACGCGTACACGGACGATGATGGTGTCCACCTGCGCTCTTTCACATGCTCAGCTCGGTGGACGCGTAAACTGCAGTCGCCGATAGCATCAGCCTCTAGGCATGCCATCGCCTTCTCGGAAGTCGCACAAAATCGACTTGCAGCTTCTGTTGACGACAGGATCCTGGTGTTCGATGCAGAGACAGGAGCCCAAACACATGTGCTCTCCGGCACTTTTCGCGTGATCACCACTCTTGCTTGGGCAAGTCACGACTCCGATGTACTTGCGGCCGGCGCCCTCGATGGATCTATCAGCCTTTGGACGCTGCAGCAGCCGTCGTGTCCGTTCTGGCAACTTCCCCGTTCCTGGAAGCCTTGTCAATCACTTGCTTTCAACAGAATCGATGGCGATATTCTAGCTTGTGCTCATGGCAATGAAGTCGCCATTTGGTCGAGGAAGAGCCCAGCCAAGCCAAGTTGTACACTGTCGGTGGGCAATTCCGAAGTGACACGGCTTGCGTGGCACCGTGTGATCCCTGGTCGTGTGTTGACCGCCACCAGCGACGACAACGTGAGCATTTGGGATGTTTCGCAGAGCATGTTACACCGATCCTTGCGCAATAGCGCTGCAGACGAGATCTTCGGTGGCCTTGAGAACATCGGAAAGTGTGCACACCCAATCGCCAACTTGCAGTATGGCGGTCGTGTGCGCATGGCACGATGGCTGGGTGAACATGGATTGGTAGTACTTGCGGAAGACGAGGACCTCGCGCTCTGTTACTCGTTCGGTGCTGAGTGGGAAGTATGTGGGCATTTCGAAACACCACGCTTGCCCATGATTGCTGCTGACATCTGACTAATCATTTTTGTAGATGTTACACGAAGTCTGGCGCTTGAAGCTTGAAAGGAAGGCTGTGGCCATGATTGTGCATCACAAGAATGGCGCGTTATGCCTCTCTTGCGTCTCTGAAAAGGGCTCAGAATCATATCGCATACCTGCAGCCGTGATGGACAGCGTTGGCGGTGATGTGCAGTTGCCTGCTCCTACCAACACTGTAGATGCGCATGACTTTGCTACGGCGAGCCCTACGGCGGAACGAAGCAGGACACTTCTGCCCCTATTGAGTTCAACTACAGGATTTGCTCCAGTGTCCGTAAGTGCTCTTCGAAAGCAACAGGGTAGTTTCGCAAGGACTTCAAAGCAGCTGCAGCGGCGACGTCGCACAGGGAGTGACAGGTCAAAGCAAAATGTGAGCCGGAGCAACCTACAGCCTGTATCGACACCAGCAACACCGTCTTCACGCACCATGACCGCGAACTTGGAAATAACGAAAGCTTGTGAGGCAATAGTTGGGTCTCCGATGCCTTCCCTGTCGCCTATTATACCCACGGAGAAGCCCTCGCCACATAAAAGTCCTCCGATCGAGGAAAGCATAGAGCTTCCGCCACTACGACAATCATCGCTGGATACAATGGCTTCTGAGGCCGTTGACAGCGACTCCGACGAGGAGTCATACGCGAACGGTATGCGTGGGAGCGGAACACTATTGCCTGGAGGGATCAATGTTCCGTTGCCTAAATCATGTGGTGCGCTGTTCTCACCAAGTGGAGAGCTGATCACCTTCTTTAAGGCGAGACCACGACCTATGTCGCCGGCTGGAGATAGAATGGAAACAAGGAAAGACCTCAAGGATCGTGCAAAGGACAGCAAAGTGGCGAGGCTGTTTTCAACATTTGGCAACCTGCTAGGCGACAATGGAAGTGAGACCGGAGACTTCGCTTCCAGCGAGTCTGATGCCTCCGAGGCTCAAGAGGTTGTCCCCGATGATAAGCCTGGGCTAAATCTGCGACCATCATGTATTGCAGAGGATGCTTGGAGCACCAAGCGCCCGACAAGCATGTCGAATCTGAATGGTATAGATGGGCAGCATACCATGTGCATTAGTCTCTACAACCTAGATGGTGCCCTCGTCCCTTCCTTGAGAAGTATGGGCGGAAACTTTCAGATCTTTCGAGGCCATGGCAAAAGCGTCACGGACCTATGCTATCATAACGCTACCATTGCGGAAAGTCATGATTTGACAGATGCGGCACATATCTGGTGTTCGATCGCCATCCTACTCGAAGACAGCGTACCATTGCAACTGCTAGCTGCTGAAGATGAAGGTCAAGAGGACCTGCTAGCTATAGCTTCGACGTTCGATCGCCGTCAGCTGCCTGAGGACGACGAGCAGTCGGTACAGCATGATCGGATGCATGGGAGACTGAGATGGGCAGATAGTCCTCTTGGCCGAGACTGGCTCGTCCGCGAGGTCATAGGCTGGGCTGAACAAAGGGCGGACGTCCACATGCTTGCCTACCTCTCCGCGTTTATGGCCGAAGCATGCGAACATGTCCCATTGAAGTATCCAGCCCTCCAGCAAATGCTGTTTGCTGAGCTCCCGAGCTTCGGACTGAAATATGAGCTTGGTGCAGAGGCCAAGACTAGCAGTGCATTGCCAACTCATCCTGTGCCGCTTTTGCGAACATCCTCACACAGCCAAGATACGGCGCAGTCATCACCCGCAAAGCTACGACAAAGTTCACAGGCATCATCTCGTACGCATTCACAGCCCACAACACCATTTCTAGATTCCGAAACAAGCATACTACCACCGATACCGTACAAAGCACGCCATGGCTCCAAGTTTTCTGCCTCAGCTTCAGGATCTGTCAGCCCAGAACATCATCGAAGTAGTTTTGGTGCTGCTGCTAGGCATTATGCGCAAAGCATCACGGACAAGTTTGCTCAATACGGCACTTCGCCACCCATCAAGAAGCTCAGTGGAAGTCCTAGCACTAATGAGCTGTCCACCAGCCTTCCAACTGGCAGCGGAAGTTGGAGCAAGTCGGTCTCATTTGCCTCCACACACGACAAGCCGCGAGACGGGACTTTGAGCAGGAGCTACACTTCAAACGATGACGGCTATGATAGCGAAAGGACCATCGAAGACACTAGCCTGCCACACACGCCGAAGAGCATGAATATGCATGTCGAGATAAAATTGCTGAATGAGGGCGCCTTCTCAGATTCTGCTTCAGGACGCGCGAAGGTGCCTCTGCTACCACCAGATCTGGCGGAAAAGGCCATCATCTGGCGTCGATACTATGCCGAACAGCTCCGGTGCTGGGGCCTCTTGATGCAAGCCGCTGAGCTCGAGAAAGTGTCTGGCCTCACATGTGAAATTGAGACAGAGAAAGCGGCTGGCTTGTTCCCGGAGCCGGCGCTGCAATCGCGCGCGGCGACTTGTGCCCTATGCACATCACTGATAGACACCATTGCGCACTCGTGCCCTGGTTGCTTGCACACGTCTCATTTGAGCTGCGTGGACGACTATCTAAGCAGCTTAGGTGACGAGGCGTACCAGTGTCCGAGCGGCTGTGGATGCCGTTGTTCTGATCTGCCGATGCATTCTGTCGAGGCTGAAGTGGATGACACTGGAGAAGTAAAGTCCACGAGGACTGTAGTGAAGAAGCGCAGCTTTACAGACCCGGAGAGGTGGCGGGCTAGAGTGGAGGCTGAATCGCTGTAATTGCAGATGGAGACGTGCATGCCCTTCTCGCGGATGGGCTAGCGGCCTTCTGCATGGAAGATACTTCACGTGTCAATCGCAATCACGGTTGACCGCCATAACCACCGGATGCATCATCACTACTGAATGCACGCTCGCAGGTGTTCAAGGTGCGACACACTTATGGCTTGCATAGATCGATCAACCTAGCCAGAAGCCTCGGCCGTGCCTACTGCGACGCCCACAACATCTGATCCTTCAGCCTGATCACAGCCTGATCTGCTCGTGCTCACAAGAAGACGCAACCCCACTTTGCCACGCCAGCGTGTGTCTTCTGCTTGTGCCCATGCTTCCGACCCCAGCCAAGGCCCATCAGCGTTGCACATTTCCATTGCGCTCGATGAAAAGTTGCTACCATCATGGAGACACATGCTAATAGCGAATATAACCGACGACCTCGAAGGCACAGGTAGTACAAGCGATACCAAACCACCGCAACTATCCCTTTCGAGCGCGATGCTCCAGGCGTACGACTGCATAGAGCTCGTCGCAGTAAGAAGACTGGCACCCTGCGAGCAATAGTGGCGTCGAGCCTGAGTGTTTTGGGGGACGACCTGAGGATCCTGGTGGCGAGCAGACTGCTGAGTTACCGGCTGCGGATTCTCTGTGCGCGAGCTACGAGCCCGTATTCGTTGTTGTGATGTGGGTGGAGTTTACTAGACATTTCGTAGACGAAAAAGCAGTACGGAGGATAACGAGATACGAGGATACCAGCGTCGATCTTCGGCAGCTTTTGGCGACTAAACCAGACGCCAATTTCCCTTTGGCGGTCTGTGAACAGGGCGGCACATACAGCCTCCGTAAGCGCCGTGATCAGATGTCCCACAACTATTTTCTGTAACCACGATAAAACAGGCAATTCGGTACAGCTGCCAAAGATGTAATTACGGCAGTGAGACTACTGTGACTTGCTAGGTATGTAGAAGGTACAGCCCTTCGCCTCCTGGTGTCTGAGGCATCGCAGCGGGGCTTTTAAGTGTGGAACATCCACCTGCATCGGAAGATTTGGAATGTGGTTAGGTAAATGAAGCCCATACTCAAGCGCTATTCATCTTTCAATCCGATTCGAATCCTGGTGTATTTGCATGAATCGTACCACTTTGTCTATCGTTCTTAACTGTCGCACCCTTCCCACCGAACCGACGGTCTCTGGGTCATGATGCCTGCCTATTGATGAGAATGTGACTGTGTCCTTTGTCACGAGCCTTGATGCAAGGCCACACTGATGAAGGCTGGGCCGGCGTGATTACTAGGACACTACGCCACTCGTAGTGCAGCAGCTCAAGACACGGCATCATCGAGCTTCCAGTCTGCTCTTGCCAATTCGATGTATGTGCCTTTGCTGAAAAGCGACTCCAGGCAAGTCGTGCGCCTGTCCACGTCTCGATCCCCCTGCCAGCGAATTGTGAATGAGGCCGCGGGCGATGTCGAGCTGGACAAGAACGACAGATAGCTTTTTCGATCTTTCTGCAAGGCTGAAGGTGAAGCGAACGGGATATTTGGATGCCATAAAAGACGGGGGGGAGTCCTGCCGCCCGAGGCAATGGCACCGGGGCAGCAAAGGCCCAGTCGTCAAACAGGCTGCTCATGTTCCATCAGCATCATTGTGATATGAGCAGTGTTGACTGCTGTTCTCCGACGATACATACCCGGTGACGTTGTGTTCTCTGTCAACAATGATAACTGTGGCTGAATGTCGCCATGATCCATAGCTGTCAACGTACTATTACCATCTTACGCGTCAAGCACTGTCAACAAGAAAGCCTTCTGCGCAGAACAGTCCCCTTCGGAGAGCTGCGGGATCTTGCCTTGTTCCACGCGATAGCGTCTGTTGCTCCAAAGCCTTTCGACTTCCTTCGAGCGTACACTCGATCAAACATACTGGATCAGCGCCAGCTGTGCTAGGATGTGGTCTCTGAGAGGTCTCTCCGAAAGTTGTCACTCCACAACATCGGCACGCCGGGGATCTACGTAAGTGCAATGAAGGGGTGCTGCAGTGCATTGTCGACCCTGAGACTGACTCCAAGACATTTTGGAGCCCAGGAGAAGCCTTTTGCTGCTAAAAGATCCAGTTCCTGATACTCAGCTTGTAGAGCCACTGTCACTGCATCCGGACCCATATACACCGGCACACGCCCGGCTAGGCTGTGGTTATCGATGTCGTGTGAGAAGCTGATCTTGAAGACCTGACACTGGCCGCTGAAATGGGAACAACATGCAAACGCATTGATCGCTGAAAATCCAAAAGCTGTAGACTGGTATGACTCGTTAAAAGAGACGGGAATATACCATGTCTTGAGTAACGGTCAAGCCGCAGCCTATCTTATGTCGGTCGATCAGCAATCGCTCATAATCAGAAAGGATGCAGCACGTGCGAGAGCGAGGGTATGACGAGACCGCAGCAACAAAGCGTATCGATCGCAATGTACTGCTGAAGAAGCGAGAACCGGCACATATATGAAACAGAAGACTAGCAACAGAGCGCCAAGCGAGGGCAATCTGAAAGCGGGATGAACCAGTTCAGAAAACCAAACCGCAATAACTCCCGCCAAACACCGCTTCGTCCCATCGTGATAGCACTTATTGAGCACTTATTGATACATAAGACTTCCTCGCTGGGTACCAGCAGCCACACTCACGGGTAGGTAGGTACTGGCATTACTTCCCAATACTCCCATCCGAAAACTCCGCGCCCCGAGTATCATGGATTTTATTCGGCACGACCTTCTCCACCTTCTCCGGCAACCCTTCCTGCAGCGTCTTGGGCACAATGGAATGCCCAGTGGCATGGGTGACTTTGCCGGTCTCGTGGTTGGAGCCCGTGTTGTGGGCGGCGTCGGGGATCTTGTCCTCCAACGAGGTGGGGGCCTGGGTGAGATGTGAGTGAAGGACGTCAAAACTGGGAGGGAGGCGGGCAGACTGACCTTGGATTGCACGGTCTCGGGCAGCTTGGAGTCGACGGCGTGAGAGGCGCCTTGGCCCGAGGCGTTGGTGGTGCCGGGGAGGTTGCCGGACATTTTTGCTTTGGGTTCAATAGAATTCCGTGAGGGATTGCTGTCGGGTTGGGAACGTGTGTCTTTGCTCCTTGGCAATTGGGCAATTGTGTTGGAAGGTGAGGGAGAAGTGCAAAACTTAATGCATTATATATACCCACCTGGACGGCGCAATGCCAGCTCCGGGTCTCCAGACGTTTACATCATCCTGATCGCGTGCTTTGTGCCACTGCATCGAAGACTGCCTGCTCGAAACTCCACAAGGAGCACTGCGTCGTCATAGACGGACACGGGCTGCTGCGCCTGGTTTTCCAAACACCGATGCCCGCACAAGGAGTCCCCAAGCGTCATCATGGCGTATTTGATGGCAGCCTGGAGCTTCGGCTGCGTGCAGATGTCAGGCGAGTGCTCGATCTGCGCAAAATATGTTGATGCGATTCTGAAGTGGCCCGTCGCAATATACCTGCTTGGACAACGCAAGCATGAGAGGTGAAAGGATGAACTTGTATGTAGGAGGGCTTCGCCAAGAAGGTTTGATAGTGCAGCTGTGTCAGCTCTTGGAAAGCATGACTCATGCAAATATTTGATCTGTGGGCACTACGACAAACATATCGCTGTCGACCGCAAGCAAGAGAGCTCTGAGCGCAATATCGCAGACTAGTGGCCCAGAACTACAAATGACAGTCAAAGATCCAGGGAATGAGTGACTTTGAGTTGGCAGTGCTCGCTTGTTCTTACCTCTCAGACTCGCGTGCCACCAGTGCGGCTGTCGCGCAACCAACCCATTGATTGCGCCATGCAGGTGAGTCTTGGCTCATTGAAACTCTCGACCGCTTGCTGCCTGGTTTCGTCGACTGCATGACAGCATTGCCACGTCCAGGTGATCGGCCGGCATGTGTGTGAGCATCGGCTGACCGACACAGGAGGATGGTAGATGAACGTCTGGGAGTTGGATGACTACCAACAGCATTGACAAGTCAGTCAACCCATCAGACTCAATCGTTAACGGGCCGACCGCACGAGTCTATCAGCCAGTGACTCCATGTCCCTCACTCATAGATCAAGCACCCTCGCCCACTCCTCCACACACTCCCTCCACCCGCACCCGGCCCCGTCCTCTCCGACCCCTTCCTCCCGCGCCCTGACCAAATCCCCACACAAACCCTTCAGCGCCCCCAATTCCACGCCCTGCGACCACCCCACACTCCTCACCACCATCCCCTCATTATTCTTCATCCTCCCTTCCTCCGCAGCCCTCTCGACAAGCTGCACAAATCGCATCACCTTTCCTCGACTCCCTCGCCGCAAAGAACAACGACAAGTACGCCTGAATTTTCGTCATATCGCCGTCAAAGCGAGCGGCGTCGGTGTTTGGCGCCGGCATCATGGTTTGCAAGGCGTTGCTCTCGTAGACTTAGCCTGAGATGCTGGCGCGGGCGGGGGAGAGGCAGGCGAAGTGAAGTTCTGAAGTGGGTCTGTTGTTCAGGGTCTGTCCGCGGCAGAGACTATTGAGTGAGAGGCAGGCTGAGAGCTCGTTGGTGGCGGCGTTGACGAGATGCATGAGGCGCCACATTTGGCGCTGGAACAGTTGAACTTGGCGTTCGGTTTCCCAGGTGTTGTCTCGATCCAGCTCTTCGGATCTGCTGCGTCTCGGCATGATGATCGATCGATAGATAATGCTGTCGTCCTGGCTATGACCCTATAGCTGCCGGCTTAAATCATGGATATCTCTGTCCAATGCCACAGTCACTGCCTCTCATAGGTCCAATCACTGCAAATGATGGCCTCAGATCTCATTTCATCGCTTAAGCTGCGCAAACCTCTTAGCAAGCTCATCAACATCAGGGATCTTGCCACCTGGTCCACCATCCTTCTTATCGCCATTCAAAGCCTTGGCAGCATCCGCCATCTTCTTATTCGGCTTCAAGTCAGGCGCACCCACCACTCTCGGCCTCACATTATCCGTGCTCGGCGACGGCGGCACCACCGACACCGGACTCTTCGGTCCCATGTTTCTCGGCGGTGTGGCCTTACTTAGCTGCTCTGTGCTCAGCGGCGCCTCCAAAGCCCTGACCTTCTCACCTCCAGACGGATCATCATCCTTGTCATCGTCATTCCCAGCCGCAGCGGCTTCCTCGGCCTCGCGCTTGGCCTTGCTGCCTGGCGGCCAGTCCACATTGTAGGCTTCCGCGATCGTCGACAGATACGCCTCCACCAGCACTTTTGACGGCGGCTCCACCTTCAGCCTGCTCTTGACCCGATCCGCGACCTTCCCACCCACATCATCCGCAGCCTGCAGAGTGAACTCTTTCCCGTACTTCTCCGCCAGCAGCTGCCGCACCGCCGTCAACTCCTTGACGCCCTCAACCCGCGGCGCGGCGAACATGATGCTCTTGACAGCCTCCTCTAGACCGGGATCGCACTCTTTGGCCTCCAGCAGACCGGCTCGTGCGATGAGCAGTTCACAGTACAGTTCCAGTATCTCAAGCAGTTCCGTGTTCATGTCTGAGCGAATAATGTTCTCCACGCGTATCCTCGCGCTTTCCTCTTTGCCCTGTTCCAGCAGTTGTGCCATCGATCGTCGTGATTGCTTCGCCAATGCTGTGTCCTTGGCTTGCACCATGCGTAACCGCGAGATGGACAGCTTGAGCTGCACCTTGATCTTGTTGACCAAGCTGGATGTCGCCGGCATCTTAGCACTCTGTCACTCCTCGTGTCGGGGTGGTGTGATCGATCCGAAGAAAGGGACGTGAGGCCCTTCTGAAGTGAGCAGCGAAGTGGGGGCCACTCTGGACCACAACCTGGAATCCAGCTCTGCAGGTGGATTATCATTATTATCAGGAATACTTAGCAGTCCGACTACTACTGACACTTCGATGACTCTCTCTTCAAGGCAATATTGCTCGGCACTTCCCAAGCTTTATCAAAATTATTATTATTATATTATCCATTTCTGGCCCAGCCATCCCAACAGCAGCACGCTAATCTGCAACACACAGTCGTTACGACATTATAAGGTATCGCTAATCCGCCGACAAAGTCTCAGTCCCGTCGTCACCCTCAGCACAGTCTCCTTCGATGCTGCCTCATCTAAAGCCTGCCAGAGAATTCTCCAAGCCCGTCGCAACAAGATCCGTCGCATCAATCGTCTGTCCGAAATACGGCTTATGCGGATCACTCGTCAAATGCATTCCGCTCAGATTAAGCTGACCTCCCGAGTTCAATTGACTCGAGTTGAATCCCGTAAACGAATTCAGCGCCGAAAGAGCGACGGAAGATCTGCTTTTCCTGAAACTGAGTGCCGGATCCCTGACAGCAGGACTCACGGTGATGATCTCGACTTCTTGCTCCTCCTCTTCCTCCTCCGGCACAGGTGGGGGCGGGACCTGCGTTTGCAAGGAGAGTCGTTGCTTCTTCTTCGTTGCTGGGTTGCTGGAGTTGGGCACAACGGCTTGTGGCGTCGTACCTTGCAGTGCGGATAGAGCTTGTTGATTGGCGAACGTCGACTCCGGTGGTTGCGGCCAGCTGCTCTTACGAGCAGGACTCTCGCCGCGCAGACTGGGCGCCCGACTGCTGACCGCGCTCGTCATGGCGCTTCTGAGAGGTGATGCGGATCGCAGATTGTTCTCGCTACGGAGTGTAGAGATCGAATTAGTCGTACCATGTTTGGCAGGCACAACGCTGTTCCTCATGGTGGACACAGGACTGTACGCGCGTATTGGGCTAACACCATTCCGAGCCCTCCGGAAGCTTGCAGCAATGGAGCTCCTCCTGGAAGCCCTGTGCTCGAATGCGGGCTCCAAGCCATTAGGGTTCCAACGCGTAGCGACTTGTTCGGGTATCAGGTCGATTTTGGAGCCGAGCGGCGACCGTCGAGACGCCTGACCTGTGCTCGGTGGTGACGGCTCACTACCTGTGCGCGCATGCTGCGCAGAGGTGGAAGTAGGGGAGTTGCAAATCGCTTGCCCACTACTGCTCCCCGCGCTACTTGGTGCGCTTCTGTTGCCATCAACGCTGTTCGGTGCGTTGACGCTGCCACCCGGCTGCTGTGATTGTCACGCAGGCTCACCGTTTTGATGCTGGTTCGGCATTGTCGGGACAGGTGGAGCCTGCTGTTGTTGACCTTTGCCTGAAGTACCGGGTCGCCTGCTCTCAGAGTCGGGGACCGCGGGCCTGCTGGTGCTCTTACGACGTCTCGCTGAGCCGAACAATTTCTTCAAGCCTCTTGGCTCGGGCTCCTGAGTCGAAGATGCTCTGGTCTGCTCTTTGTCAGCACGGCAACCTCTTGTCTTCCTCAAGATGTCTACTAACATCCGAGTGATCGTCCCCACCACTGGCTCTCCTCGTCCCGCTTGTTACGCCTTGCTCGAGCTGGCTAAGCGTGGGCGGTGCCCACCTTTCCTCGTCACCGCACACCACGATGTACCATCCTATGGACTCCTCAGGCGCCAGCTTGTCCCGCAATTCGCACATCGCATTCCACTGATCATTGCCAATACCCCGCGTCGTGACTTGTTCTAATGCGACACTTAATTTCACCTCTTCTACCGTATCCGCGACGTAAGCGTATGGCTGGCTTGCCGCGTTGGCGGAGAGGTCGTTAATGTCGTACTGCTCGACGAAGCGGAGACGGGGCAGTGCGCTCATCATGTCTGGATACAGCTCATTGAAGTTGCGCAGCATCGCGCGCGTGGTGTCCGGTGCAACAAGCCATTCTGCAGCCGCATCGTCGAGATTCTGGAGGATGATGTGGATGCGGATCAGCGACCTTGGCCAGCGAAAGCCATGGAGCAAGTAAGTTGGCATTGTTGCTGACAGGCTGAATGACGTGCAGCTCGTATTGCTAGTGGGCAGAGTTAGAAATGATAAATAAGTACACTGAGACTGCAACGGTCGTATCTCCAACCGTCATCTATCGTTGTGCCGTGTTATCTGGGTCACCCGACAGCTCAGCAATGATAATGTCGCACGGTGGTGGCGCTACGGAAGAAGATGTTGTTACACCAAAAAGTGTGATTAGATGTGAGCTGAATCGTGTGAGAGAAGGCGGTAAGAAGTGATCTTTGAGGCGAGCCGTCAGGCGTTTCGTGATATGCGTTGCAGCGACGCAGGCCCACGGTCCAGTGCAGCTGATGAAACTCAATGGACGCCTCGTCATCGAATGGCATGCGAGGAGGCACAGCTGCCTCAATGGTGCTCACTGCTGCCGCCCAGATCCGGCAATTCCACGCTTTCAAGGTCCGAAGCGCGTGCCTTGTTGGAGCTTGATGATGTCTATCACTCACTGGTCAACGCACGGTCTGCGTCGAACTTGAAGCAAGGCACCGGACCGCATAGCCGCCAATAGGCTCCGCCTGTGAAGTGCACATGCAGCCATGTAATATGTTGGGCCCATGGATGTATGTCAGCCGGGAGAGGCACCAAATTGCGTCCCGGTCAATAAGTAGACTCGGGTTTGAAACGTGCAGATGGACGAGCAGTCCTGAATCCTGAATCCTGAATCCTGATCGCCGCCAAGGACACAGGTCACACAGCTCTTGGCGATCGCCAGGCCCTCAGGCTACATACTTCAAACCCCCGGCTCGTGCCTATACGCGCGAGTCAGCGAAACTCAGGTATTTTCGACTGCTTACTAATTATTGATATCCACGACATGTAACTATTACATGGAGTGACTTCCGGCTCGTGGACTGGAACCCAGTGAGCTGGCCCAATGCCGCTGCATCTTCTAGGCAAGAAATCATGGAACGTCTACAACACGGCGAACGTCGAGCGGGTCCGCCGCGACGAAGCCGAAGCGAGAGCACAAGAAGAAGCCGAAGAACAGCGCATGCAGGAAGAGGATGCTGCTCGACGGACTGCAACACTGCGAGGGGCGCTACTCCCAGCTCTCGCCAAGTCGGAGCCAGCAGATAGTCGTCGGCAGGACATCGATGACGGGACACGTAGTCATGCCCAGAGACGCCCGGGCGCAGACCCAATCGCTGCTGACGCAGCATCTCAGCGGAAAAGGAGGAGGCTGAGAGGCGAAGATGATACCGATCGGGACATTCGCTTTGCACGTGAAGATGCCGAAACTGGACAGCGTGCCCGTCAGTGGCTCATGAAGAAGGGTGAGCAGGATGCTCCCCTGGTTGACCATGCAGGTCATCTGCAGCTTATCCCAGCACCCGATGAGGAAGCCATTCGGAACTCAGAAAAGAATCCTGAGGCTGAGGCTGAGCAAGCGAAGAAGCGTAAGCGGGCAGAAGACCAAGTGACCATGCGCTTTCCGAACGCAGCTGGGTTTGACAACGGCATGGCGAAACCTTGGTATGCTTCCAACAAGCGTGCTGACCGCAAGGAGGATAAAAGCCAGGCACTCGTGCTGTCGCATGTCCAGGAGAAAGATGTCTGGGGTAATGAGGATCCGCGGAGGAAGCAACGTGAGCAGAATCGCATCTCGTCTAACGACCCTTTCGCTGCGATGCAGCAGGCTCAGAGACAGCTGAAGCAGAGTGAACGGGATAAGGAGAAGTGGCAAAATGAACGCGCGGTTGAGCTCGAGGAGCTGAGAAAGTCTCAGGAGAAAGAAAGGAGGAGATACCGGTGGCATCGTCACCATGAGCATGATGACCATGGTCTTGAGGACTTCAGTCTAGATGCGCCACAAGAAAAGCCAGTCGAGGGTCGTAAAGTTGAGCATCGACGACATCATCGTCGACATAGGAGCAGAAGTCGATCGAGGGAGCAGGGCAATAGCCATAGGCACCGGCATCGCTCGAAGCATGAATACCATGGACGCGCATGAGCATTACAAATGGAACCGGCATTCGCTAAACATCTCAGCTAACATTCTACACATCCCACTAGAGACTTGAGGATTGATCGGCTATCGGATTTTTCTACAGTGAATTCCTGCTGGTTGGCTGGTTGATCTGGTTGAACGCGTGCTGATGCAAAATGAGTGCTTGATCGGGTAGTTGACTGCTCCTAGATGTGGGTGACTGCCTGCTGATGCAAATGAGTGCTTTGTCAAACGGCTGACTGCTGACTGCTGCTTGAGGCAAGTGAATGCTTTATCAACACTTGATTGGTCCCTGATGTGGTTGACTTCTCCTTGATGTGGTTGACTACTCATTCACCGCAGGTCAACTACAAACCATGCACGTGCCAAGTGCGCCCAGTAATCGGGTTGTGTGGATTAAGCAATAGCCATGAACTCCGCGATATTGCAACTTTGGCACTCGAGCCCATTGCACTTTCCTAATCCGAACAAAGTTTGCCATAGTTCTTCCACGCAAGACATCAAAACATCTCCCCTTCGTCTTGTGCTTGCAACACACAACATTACCATCTGCACGCCCACTGCTAACCGTTTGTGCGCGTTCATTCACTGCAAGAACAAGACTGACATGTTGCAGGTGCATAATGAAGTTGAGATCGCGACACTTCAGGAGTCCGTCGCCCTTTGCGAGCGACAACAGCGACAATAACGTGTCGCGTCCACCCACACCGCAGTCTGTTCCGCAGCTCCACGCGAACAACGCCAACATGTCGCCCCCAACCTCACCGCAAGTGGTCGCCATCGCATTTGGCAGCTTCACTCCCATTCAGCGCCGCAGAGTCGCTTCAGCACCCGCGCCCATGATCGCAACCCATATCAGCGCTCGCGGCGCGGAGCCGCGAGCTCCACAGCTGCACACGCCAAACCACACCCCGCTAGCCCCCGAGCTCAGTCACGAGGACTCAGTCAACCTCGTCTGGCAAGTCATGCACGGAACCAACGTCCTGAGCTCTCAACTCCACGCCTACCTCTCACTCGAGACGCTGGACCGCAAAGCACGCGCCTTCGGCTGGACGACGCCGGTGCTGCAGACGCCGATCATGGAGGCGCAGATGGCGATGATGGTCGACTCATTCAAGAATCTAAGCGTTGCGGTGGGGATGCTGAGGGGAACGGGGTTGCATTTGAGGGTGTTAGAAAATGCGTCGTATCTATCGCTTATGCAGGCCACCAAGGGGATTGCGGCTGTCATGGGTGAGTTTTATTGTGTTTGCTGACGGTGAGTGAAGTGGGCTGCTAATGTGTGTGGTAGGTGTCATTAGGAATGGCAGGATCGAGAAGACGGCGGCCGAGGTGGACGCTTTGCGCATCGCGTCTGATGATCTGACCGAGCTGTGTCATGGAAACCTGTACAAGCAGATCGCGGGCTGGAGGGGCGTCTGGGATGCAGTCAAGGGCATGATGTCGGATTGAACGTCAGTCGGGCAACTCATTCGCGTCGCCGGTTGCATTGGCGTGGCCGAGATCAGGAAGGTGCAACTGGAAAGCTAGATGATCCTTGGATGTCAACAACATGAAATCTCCACAGGAAAAGATGAATTGGAGTCCTGGATGGACTGGTGTATGATCGAAGTCGCAGCAGTGTGTGTACTTGGCGCACATGCCTGGGATATTGACGCGGTGGCGGCCACGTCAGCCTATAGAAATTGATTTTTGCGAGCTACTCAAGGGCTCTCTGCCTGCTCGGCCAAAGCCACTCTTTCAGCTCCCTGTAGCTCAATCCAACCGCCCCTTTCATCTTCGTCTCCGCCTTCTCGATCGTACTACTCGGCGCGAACCTCGCTTTCGCCTTGACGCAAATCTTCGCATCCATTGTCTCCAGCGTCGCCTCATATCCATGACCACCTCTGAGCTCACTCGACACAATCTTCGGCGTGTCCTGGTCTGCCTGCTCCGGCTCGTCCTCGAAAGACGTGACTCGTATCACATAAAAGTTGTTCGCGTAGGTCGGCTTGACGTAACTCAACGACAGCTGCGCTGGCTCTCCAACGGTCGAGGAAGGCGCGTACATCTTTGCATGACTCCCCGCGCCCGGGAGTCGTTGCGGAACAGCTGCAGCAGAGACAGCGCCACCCTGGTCTTCCGCTAAGGTGGCAGCCAAAGCCATCTTGTTAGAAAAGGCGGTCGCGATTGCACCGCCATGCGTCACACCCGGCCAGCCTGACAGTGAGGACCCAAACCAGACTATAGCGACGAGTTTCTGCTCGCCTCGATCCCAAAACAGCCGTTCGACGCCCATGCCTTTCATGCCTTGTACTTGATCCATCAGTCCATCCTCCTTCGCAGCGGCTTCCTCCGCTGCTGGTGGTATGATCTCGACCCACCCGCTCTCAGTGCCTTTCAACTGTTTCGCAACTCCCAAGCATTTTCCCCGCAGTACTTTGACTTTGAAGCTATCCTCTATGCGCTTGTGCAGGTCTTCCAGGAGGATTTTGTCCTCACGGCTGCCAGCATCGGGGGGTGGTGGTGGAGCTAGGATGTGGATGATGAGACTCCCGCCGCTGAGACCGAAGAGGAGACCGAGGGCGCCCCATGCTATGGGTCCGCGGTTGCGTTTCAGAAAGGCGGCGGTCGGTGGTGATGCTGGAGGTGGTTGAGGTGGTGATGAAGCCTGAGGTGCTTCCGGGATTGTCGATTGCTTGCGGCGAAGGCATTGATAGCGGTTTGAGAGATGCAGCCTAGCTAGTCTAGGCCTCATAGTTCGAATTGTACTCACTTTGAGGGCTCCTCCATCGATACTTTTTTGCATGTGATTGAAACTTTTAGAGTGGATTCTCATGGGCGAATTGCACGTGCACATGCGCGCCACTCGATTTGTACCATCGACGTATTCTCTGTACGTCGTCTTTGCCTTGGAGACGTAAGCACACCTCCCAATATTCCAGACTCTCCTTCTCACGTAATAAAGCATGGATACCTCTCCCTTCTCACTGCTCAGTCCCGAGCGTAGAAATTTGATATACGAATTCACGTTCTACAATCAATACTCCATAACACTTCAGACCTCGAAGATCCAGCATTCACTGACAAAGACCTGCCGCCGACTGCGCCAAGAGACCCTGGGACTGTATTACTCCCACAATCGTCTCAATGCCCACCTGGACGACGGCCCTGCAACACCACTCGCCACCTGGCTCAAGGCTATTGGACGGCAGCAATGTCTACTATTGGACGAAGTCCACATCTGGAACATTCATAAGTCACCTTGTGCGCTATCTCGACAAAGCGCAATGTGCTCTGTCGCCTAAGACGCGACCACGCAGTGCGGCTATGGTAAGTGTACGAACGTGGGAGCGTACGGAGGATATACTTAATCCGGCTGAAATTCACGACTTCATCTGGCCTTGTCAACGGCATGATGCGGACAATGGCTCCTGCGGATCGTATTAATGCTTTCCAGGCACCATGCTCTTTGATCCTTCAATGTCTATGCTCGCTTCGCAGGCTTCGACGCAGATGCCTCGTTCAGCAAGCAAGGTGCCCTGTCAGCGCTCGAAACCATGGGAAAGAAATATCTTTGTCAATGCTTTACAGGCATGCAACGCTCGAGCAGCTCGCAAAATCCAGAGACGTTGATTTCCACGGTGTGATTTTGACGTAGTGTCTTGCCCAGATCAGAGCCGTCATACCTTGGAGATGCGCACCGGAACTTCGTAAAGGCCGGCAACTCACCGAAAGACCCTCGACCAGACTGTCGGCGGCATTTCGTGAGCCAATACGTCTGGACTATACCTGGCGAAGGCTTCTTCAATTCCAAATCTGCAAGTCCAACGATCCCAGGAAAGTGAAGTCCGCTATCGACAAATGGAACAGCGGCAATAAGGCGGTGCTGAAGCAGCGGATGCACTTCTGGAAGGAGCAGTGCCAGCTCACGCCTTCGGTCCATGATGTAAAGGAGGTCCTTGAGAGTTTGTATGACAAGGATCGGACGAGTAGTCCCGAGGAGCCAGCGAAGGTTATGGATCTGTTTTTGAGGAATATGATGTGTAAAGACCCTGAGTAAAGGAAGTACGCGAGTGTGTTGACTTGTGACTTTGCGGATCCGGAGACGGTGTTCAGTATTGTTGATATGAATTTTGCGTAGTGCCAGGGGCCACGGTAGCACATGTGCTTTTCCCATCAGCTACCACGGTTATTATGCGTCGCAGCTTGTGTCGATGGCGTACGTCGAGTGGGCCACGGCAGCACATCTGCGGCTCATATCAGCCAACACGAGTATCGTTCGCCGCAGCTTACGTCGACAGCGCACGCTGTGTTCACGAGCTGGCTGGCTTCGCCGTACAAGACGCGTGATGGACACTACTGATCTTCTATGCCAGCCTTGCATTTTGAATTTGAGCTCCCACTTCCCACCGTCAGCAGAGCGAGTCTACACATGGTTTATTCTTTCCTACCTCGGCTGTATGCATGTCAGGAATAAGGTTGAAGGGACAGCCAAATACTCTTCGAGCCGTCAATCCACGAGGCGATACCGTCCCTTGCATTATTCTGCAGAACCCTCACACCGATCGTCATGGAGCTCAAGCTATCGAAAACATTGCAAGCGGGCTGCATGCTTCTCCTCGCCAGGTTCACGGGAGCCAACACGCGCCAGCCAGATCCTGGTTTCGTCAACGACACCCTTTGCACATTCGCCGTCCTGGAACTTGTCCCCAAATCAAACCTGCTCAACAACACGCTGCTTCTCTGGCCGAAAGATGCCTGCTGCACGACCACAGACTGCGAGCTTCAGGACTTCAGTTGTCCGGCCGACTCTGCGCATACAGGGAGTGGCGGGGATATATGCTGCTACAAGGCGACTGGAAATGGTGCTGCTGCTGGTACATGTAAATGTGGTATCGACGAGGAGCCACAGGGGACATGCTTCTAGAAGTTTGGCGAATCATTGCTGGTCGGTCGTGGGAACACAACGGGGACATCATTATGTATCGATATACCGGTCTATGCTTGTACTGTCACCATAGCCGAAGATGGCAGACAAGACAGAATGCTCTTCAGCTTTTTGTACACAGCGCCCTGGTCAGCGGCAGTCGCGTCCAGCTTCGTCGTCGCTACGCCGACACTGATCGAAGCGTAGCAACCTGCCGTGTCCACCACAGTAGTCTCATCTGGCAGGAAGTCGCCATAACCGCTGCAGCCAGTAGGGTAGTCCGGCTGATCAACGATGGGGACTCCAGGGTAGATTCTGGAGAGCACGAACTTGAAGTCGGAGGTGGAGGAACATGTGGCGGAGTTGACGGCTGGGTAGTTGATATTCAGCCAGGTGTTGTTGGGCAGGTAGGGCGTGCCGGAGGAGACGAGAGTCTTGGTGGCGAGTGTTGAGAGGTTGGCGTAGACTTGCTCGTAGAGCTCGGGAGTTGCGTTCCAGGCGGTCTGGGAGCCGGTTGTGCCGCTGAAGGCGAGACCGGGAATGCCTTCTTTGGATGCTTCGGTAGCGGCGCCGACAGTCTGATGCGGTGCAACCAAGCGTCAGTTCATATTTCGTTCAACCTTCGTAGATTGTACTTACGCCTGAGATCAGCGTAGTAGTACCAAGATTAGATCCAACGTTCGGCCCCGCCACAGCGATATCTGGTGCGCCGCCGAAAAACGTCTCGGACAGGTTTTGAATCCCATAGCGCATGCTCGTCACAGGGTATGAGTTCACGTACTGTCACAGTCAATCGACGTTATCTGAGCGAGGACGAGGCTGTCTCACATGGAACCGTGGCATCGAGACATTGCAGCCATACGGCGGACTGCCGGCAGGGCAAGACGAGAACTCGCACCCACCACTGCCAACAGTGGTCGGTGCAGCGTCGCTGGAACCAGTACCAGACTCGTTCTCTGCGGGAGCAGAGATGATGGCATCGAAGCCTGCGTCCGTAAGGCTGTAATAGAACTGTCTGATGTTGATCTCAGCCCATCCGTCATCGTTGGAGATGACCACATTGGTAGCCTGAGCTGCCAGAGGCAGCGCTGCAGCCAGGGTCTTGGTAGGGAGATGCATGACTGTTGGTGAGCAGTCTTTGATGTGTACAGGACTTGTGGCGATGTGATGAGGGAGAGGTTTCAATTGAAGATCGTATGATCATGGTCATGCATACACTTACTGAGTTGACTATCACTCCCATACAGGCAATATCTCCGTGCTAGTAGAGACTTTCGAAGTGCCACCAAATGGCACCTTGGTGTCTTGACCACGTGCCGAACAAGGAGGCATGGAAAGATGAATGATCGATGGACATGCGTCATCCTTGTCATGCACTTAGGGACGATCCGATCCTGATATCGAGGCGCGTCTTCCATTTGCTGTCATGCCATTGACTCAATTCCTTCTATGGTGCTATCGTCATGCTATGTCATACTCACTGCCATGGCGAACATTGAGCTGCGACTGAAATTGTGGCAAGGAAAGTCTTTGATCTCCGGCGCCTGATTGCCTGAACAAGACTGCCTCCAGGTATCAGTGAATCAGGTATCCGTCATTACAGTCAGTGAGTGTTGACCGTAAAGACCGACGAGCCTGGTGTCGCAGCAGCTGCAGAGAGTTACAAGACAGCGGCAGCTGTGAAGCCGCCTGGGACGTGATGTAGCTAGCCATGGCTTGTCCGCCATATCAGCAATCGATCCGATGGGCCCTGCCTCGCTTCTCCTTCGGCTGGTTCGAGAACACACGCCTTAAACCTCAGCTACGAGGCTCAAAACCTTCTCTAAGAACCTCACAGTCATCAATCTTTAATTGGCGGTTGAGACCAAAGGACGGCTGAGATACGCCATGACTCCCCACAAGCCTCTGAAAGCGTCGATCCTCTCATCCATATCAAACAGATCGAACCACTGTGACCGCTGCAGCTTAGGTCTGCCCCACCGCATATCCTCTGGTGGTGGATTTGGAGCAATACCAGAAATTAGCGAGTCGACGTACGCCTCGTGCACGGTCAACTTGACCACGCAGATATGGTGGTTGAGAGACGAGACCATGAATATCTGTAGCACAGCATCAGCAGCAGTCCGCAAGAAGAGTATATGCGTAGAGCGAGATCTCACCTCATCGTACGGCGAGGATGGATCTTTGCCAATAGCTGCGTAATCCGTCTTCTGCAGACAAATCAGAACGCGATCATATCATTGCACCACTTGTCCTTACCGGGTCCCAATGTGAGCTGCTACACTTCAATTCCTTCCATAGCTCCGCAGGGGTCTTTTTCTTTCTGACTCTGCTCCCATCTTTCTCGCGCATGGTTTTTGGCGGCTCCGCCTTCGGCTCACTCTTCGCCTGGCCCAGGATCTCGTCTGCCACTTGCATGATGTCAGTATTTCCCTGTTCGTTCTGCACCTCGCCACCGATGCCGCCACCCCATCGTGGCTTGGTCGTCCACCATTTGCCTTCACCAGGCTTGAGCTCCACCTTGCCTTCTCTACGTCTCTCTTGCGCGAGCTGTATCAGGCCACCAAGCTCGCGCATAAGGTCCAGCCGAGCTTTCGCGATCGAGCGGTTGCCATCTCCGTCGACAAAGTCGGTGTCCGCACGCACTTGTATGGCCACGATCGGACCTTCCAATCGTCCTGACCGTGCTCTCATCCTGTCGTTGGGTTGGCGATAAACAGCGGCGGTTTGTCTCACTGGAAGGTTCAGCTTGCCAAACTGCACTATTGGCATTAGTCTTGGTGGAGCGACGGCATATTGGAAAGGCCACGCTGCGCCTTCAACAAATGCTCGCACAGTCTCAATTCTGAACTGATCTGGTACATCTCGTCCGGTGTGGCTGCGTCGACCTTTGTATCTCAATCTTGGCTGTGGCTCAGGACTTGCATCACCAGAGAGAGTCTGGCCTGCTGTGTCTGGCTCGGCCCTTGCCTCATTGCGAGCTGTTGCGGGATCACCTGCCTCGTGCACGAGCGCATCTGTGGCAACTTCGATATCATTTTCATTACGATTGCGAACACGAGCCGAAGGGCCAGGCTGATCGATCTTACTTCGCTCCAGGTCTAGACGCTGCCGCTTCGCATTCTGACCATCGATTCCTGAAGGCGGAGCGGCTTCGAAGTACTCGTCGAGACTGATGTCCCAGTACTGGCTCATACTTTCCAGGCCCTCCCAAAATTTGCGCATGTAAGCCAGCTTGTGAGGTTTGGCACCATTCGTCATTGTTTTCGTGAGACTCCGGAATGCAGCATCGTTGTCAACCCGTAGTTCCGCCAGTCTGTTCTGAAAGTCCCTTCGTTGCCGGGTTGCCTTTGGATCTTCTTGAGATTCCTCGGTGTATGCTTCTGGAGTTATGGCCTGATCGGGTGTTAACATCAATTGAGGAAGGTAAGACTTGCCATCTGGACCCTGCAGCATTCGTCAGATCTTTTGGAGTGTGCGGCCGTGAGCCTTTGGAGCGACGACGATGAGTAGGGAGAAACCAAGCTCCCGGGGATTGCTGTCTTACCAGTGGCACCAGGTCCTCGATATCTTGAACTGGACAAATCTCGACATTCAGAGCATCGCCGTGGCGTTTCGAGATATCGGCTGGTTTCGCGACCCTGGCGAAAAGGGACCTAAAGTCCGGCATTGGCGTCGAGGCATCTCGAGCAACAGTCTTGCAGCCCGTGTAGTCTGGGAAGGTGACTGGAGTTGGTGGAGGTGGTGGATCTCGTTCTTGCTCCGGATCTGTTCCCAGGTTCAATGCGGCGCCTGTGTTGGATCAGAATCAGCTCTGTGAACAAGGCACTCTGCACATTCCGCAACACCCTTTGCTCGTGGCCTCTTGACCGGGCTGACTTTGTGGATGGTACGACCCACGAACCACGACCTCCTGTAGACATCTTCCAGCCTTCCGCCAAGCCCTTTGATATGTGAGGTGTGACTTCCCAACGCGCCTTCCGTTTCGGACATGGTGCTTATGGCGTCGTCTTCTTCGCCAGAAGCAAAGGCACGTGTGCGCCTCTTCGCGGGTCTGATGGGGATTGTATACATACCGCCAAAGACCCCAGAGAAGAACATGGTGATGGTCTAAGCACCACCTGGCTTCACGGTTCCTGCAGCAGACTTTCTTGCTAATCGCTGCTCGCCCTTCCAGCCAAGCGCATCATCTCACACACGACACCGACAGAGTAGTGAAGTGGCCTATCGCCATACCGACCCACTGGCTGCCTTCCGGACATTGGCCGCCGCCTCAGTGCCGCAGTGCGTCGAGCCTCATGGGTCACATGCAGGGATCGCCGGTAGCGTCGCTGGATGCAGCAGCATCTGTGATCTGCTACCGTCGCTCTTCGAGCATCACGTCAACATGTACGCAACGCGGAGAGGACCCGGGTGCGAGAAGATGCGGAGCCCAGACAGGAAGCTTCCAAGATCGTGCCAGTGCAACGAACTTCGGACCCAGTTCCTCGCTGTGGCCTTAGGCTCCTACCCGGCCGGCTCCGCTGCCCCTCCAATGTGTCCGGGTGTTTACACGTATTGACGTAGTGGGGCAGAGCTGCTCCCATAGTCAATGTTCTTCCTCAAAAAGTGCGCCACCATCAGCCCAAAACCCTGGTCCTCGGCGACCAACGCAGCCATCGCAGTACAGCATGACTATCACATTCGGCGTCATCGGTACGAATTGGATCACTGATTCGTGGATTCAGCTAGCACAGAAGACAGGCCAATGGAAACTCTCGTCAGTGTACTCGCGCAGGCAGGAGCAGGCCGATAGCTTTGGCAAAAAATACAGCTGCTCGAATGCCTACACTGATCTCGCCACACTTTTCGCCGACAAAGACACACAGGCATACTACATCGCTTCTCCAAATGCCCTGCACTACAAGCAGGCCAAACAGGCATTACAAGCAAAGAAGCATGTAATTCTTGAGAAGCCAGCCACGCCTACACCAGAGGAGCTGGACGATCTATTCCGCATTGCCAAGGAGGAGGGCGTCTTCCTGATCGAAGCATACCGACACATCCAAGAAGCAAACTTTAAGCTGCTCCAGAAGCTGGTCAACGAGGAGAAGAAACTAGGCCCCATCTACGGTGCAAGCATCACCTATGCTTCTTTCTCCTCACGCTACACAGATGTCCTGAAAGGCTCAGTGCCCAACATCTTCTCCCTCGAGATGGCAGGAGGCAGCCTGGTAGACATCGGCGTCTACCCAGTCACCTTCGCCGTTGCACTGTTCGGAGCGCCCAGGAAGCAAATCTACGTGCCTTTCTTGACAAAGACAGGCGTCGATGGTGGTGGCGTCATCATACTCCAATACGAGACCTTTGGCGTCCAGATCAACAACTCCAAGGGCTACACTTCGACCGCACCTTGCGAGGTCTACGGCGAAAAGGGCACGATCACGCTCAATTCGACTACGGATATCAGTACTGTGAAGCATTGGGATCCGCAGACTAAGAAGAGCGAGGAGCTGGCGGGTTCGTACAAGACGGTGGAGAAGCCGAACGTGAATATGGAAGAGGAGGCCGAGGAGTTTGCGAGGATCATAAACGAGAAGGATATCAAGGCGGCGGCGCAGTTGGAGGAGATCAGCAGGATTGTGGTCGACGTGACGACGGATCTGAGGAGGCAGAATGGGATCTTGTATCCTTCAGACAGGAAGTAGGGATCGCAGTGCGGACTGCTGCTACGAGCACTCAAGACTTGACTGTGTCGCAGTCTCGGTCCAAGTCCACCCCCAAGGCACCCTAGACCATGCAATGGACACGATCTCGGCGGCAAGACACCTTCCGTATAGTACCAATCCGGACTGCATCAGGTATGGAATGGACGGTCCGGGAATCCCTTGTTATATGCGACCACACGCAGTTGGCCGGCATACTCAACCTGGCTCCCGGAGCTCATGCAGGGGCTGAAAATAGCAGACCGGGATTTTCCCTGTCTCCTTTCCGATCAAGGGGTGACCGCCTGCTTCTCATCACGTGACTTGTCCGTGGGCCTACCGCAGAGCCGTCAAACATGCATCAGCCCGTCATTGAACCCAGACGTGGCACGGTCATTGGCGTAGACGTTCATGGGATCGCGTCAAGGCTGGATGTGAACAGCTGCGCGACGTGCATCTGTCATGTCTCTGAGAAGCCTGGTGTAGTCTCTACTTCTTGCCATTTCTCTTCTTCCACTCTTGAATCCAAGCACTCGCCTTGGCTTTGGGCACCACATGGACCCTGACAAGCCCATCCACGACCTCAACCTTCCCGCTCGCGAGCACGTCTCCCAAACTCAAGTTCTTCCCTGCCTTGATCAAGCCTCCCGCTGCAGTCTCCATGAAACACTCTACCGAATCCTTGCTATACTCACCGCCCTCGTCCCACGGCACGGGCAAGATGTATTCCAAGTGAGCGCCCAGGCACTCGTCTTCGGCGAAAGCCTTGACGAAGTCGCTTTGGGCTGCCACCGGGTACAATAGTACGACAGGGAATGTGAGGGGGGACGTAACGTCCTTGGGGTCCGTGAGCGAGATCACAGCATCTTCCATGTCGGGCGTTGCACTAGTATCACGAGTCAGGATGTTGCGTCTACGAAGCGCAAGCCTGACATTTGCGGCGCGTTCACGCTCGGTCTCGAGACGGGCCTGGCGCGCTTGCGCCTGCAGCGTGAACAGCTCTTTTCGCGACGTGCAACGCTCCAGAAGTGACTTGAGAGCAGGGTTATTTGGATCGTGGAGAAGGCCCGTGCGACATGCATCAATAGCTTCGTCGTTTTTATCGAGCGCAAGACAGGCGTTGGCAGCGCGGTAGTAGGCTTTGACGTTGTGGGGGTTGACTCGCAGGGCCGCTGCACAGTCGCGTTGACACGAGCCATAGTTCTCTGTCCAGGCGCACGGTGGCGCGAACGTCAGACATTTGTTTTTGGTGATGCAACATCTGTCCTTGGGCGGGGGCGGTGATACTCATCTCTAGATTGCATAATGCGCGATTGGCGTAAGATGCTTCTTCAATGGACCGTTCCTTCTGCGTCTCGCCTGGCTCATCCTCGACTTCCACCACCTGCGCTTCCGATGTTGAGGCTTCTGGAGCTTGACGCGGAGCTTTGAGCGCTTGCAGGGCCTGGGTGTAGAAGTCTCGAGCGTCTTTGAATTGTTTCTGTTTGACACAGCTGTTGCCCTGGTTCCGGAAGTTGTCAGCGATCTCAGCACGCGTGCCTTCGTAGACAAGCGCCTGGATCGCTTCCAGCTGTTCGTTGCTCTCGCCGATATCGTCAGGATCCAAACTGGTCATGAAAAGAGGGACCTGTTTCATTTCGGCCAGGATTTCATCGGCCGTCTTCTGTCTGCTTGGCGGCAGATCCGCACCGACCGCAGTGCGTGTGGCGCCATTTGCGAGTCCTGTGCGAGGGTCTCTCTGAGACGACGGCCTGCTGCCACTAAGATAGAGCTGGTCCACGATTTGCGATGCCAGGTCATCCTCCTTGCCAGACATGGCGCATAATCACATGGATACGGGGTGGCGATGATATCGGACCTTGGACAGGCGCGCGAGAAGTTGCGCACTTTCGAGGTATACTTAGCTCCTCGGAGTGCTAGCCCACAATTCCCTCGATCCCTGATCATTTGACTCTGACTCGCCACTCAAGCGGACACCCGGAGTTTGATGAACCCGTCGCTTGATTTAATATCTTTCAAGCTAACGGTGGTCTGCGAAATTCGGCAGTGGCTGTTTGGTGGTGGTTCTACGGTTTTAGGCAGCTTGGCAGACTTGCTGAAGGCCCTTTTGTTCTTGTGATTGGAATTGCAAGTTCTGCTGGAGGGCAGCGCGGAACACCTCCGCCCTTGCCGGTCGTGGTTGTTCTTGCCCCGGCTGGAGTGCCGCGCCTGCTCCGCATATGCTTGTCACTCAATAAAGGACAAGGAAAGCCCATGGACAAGGCCGTTCCTCCCCGCTCCTGTCGTCGTGCACCGTACGGTACGCTCCTCCATCTCCTGGGTGAGCCGGAGCCGGTGAGGTACGATCGCCAAGCTCAAGAATCTCATTTCCCTCGACGTCAACAGACACCAATCTACCAATCTCCAAATGACTAATAACAACAACGACGGCCACCGAACACTGTCTCTGCCGCGGCGGTCGAAGCGCACGCTTGGGCAGACGCGATTGGGGCGTGAGACACAATCAGCAGTCCGAGGGAAAGGAACTCAACCGTCGCCAACGGCCGTTCCCAAGGTGCCGATCTCGCATCGGAGCCAATCAAGCCCTGGTCCTGATCCCATCATCCCAAGCACCCCAAGGCTGTCACAGCTTGTCACGCATCGGCTGCGCGCCCGAGCACATGTTCCTGTTGTTATCGTGCCATCAGTAGTCTGACGATCGTCCCACTCCTCCTCCTCCACGGCGTCTGTTGCGACCGCCGTTGGTGTCTCCTGATGATGATCGTGGTGGACACCGGAGTGCGATCGACAGCTTCTGGCCCTTCGGCAAACCGCCCTGGCATAGCGTCCGGACGCAAGCTCGATCCTAACCGCATACATGTGTATCGTCCACCATGCCCAATTAGACTTCCTACCCGCAAAGCCGTGCTCAGCATGCGGCTAACTGCTGATGGCTAGATCCCTGGCAGGCTGCATATGGAGCTTTGGCAATAATTCTTCCCCGGCGTGAGGAAATGCATGTTTCATTTCACGACAATGCACTTCCCTTGACATCTCCACGAAACCGGACTGTCGAATCCTACGTGCCATGCCAGCGCGGTCAGAATACCATAAATGTATCACATCCACTCACTGCCTGTCAGATGTGCGTGACGACGCCAGGGCTCCAGTGTACGGTAATCCACGCCTCTGTGCCAAGAATGCTTTCGCAACGGGCACGCCACCATCGCTTGCTTCGATTCGGCAACTGCGCTTCAAGATAGAGTGCGCTCGTGCATCTCCCGGCCGCGGGCGCTCCCTAGCCGAGTCAACTGGCAAGTCGCGGACGCCGGGACGCTACTGGGCACCCATCGAGCTGGATCCCGTCCGTCCTTATTCTCGTCGACCCTGCCGAAACCATTTCTCGCGCTCTGCCCGTACAAGCCTGTCCTTGATTGCTGCTCCGTATCGACTCCACTGTCCTTACCACACGACTCAGGGCCTCCCGGCTGCATTGCTCCTCGACCACCACTTCCAGCACAGATATAGTCCTCGTTCATTGGGGAGGGGTCATGATGGTGAACCGCACTTGGCAGGTATGTAATGACGGCTAATAACACTGCATCGGCGACCTGCGTGGAAAGCTCACACACTCCGCAGTAATCGCGTGGGTTTGATTGCTCCTGTAGATGACATCAGGGGTTGGGTATAGATTCCGCTGGCTCTCTGCATGTATGGGCATTATTGAGCAGAGGACATAGCAAAGGCATTGGCACAATGGCGGATTATTTCAGCGAGTACACTACTTTTGTGGGGGCCAATCGCCTGCCTTCGCCCGCCGACACTCCATATGAGACGCCTAACTACCTGCGATCGAAGCGATCGTCTCGTGCAACGGCCGCGTCATCCCGAGAACAGTCAGCGTCGCCTCCGCCTCTACCACCAAGCACGGCCGACTTCCAGGACCTCGCCAAAGATGGCAAGTTCACTGGACTGGATCCGCGGCGGTTCACCCCGACTTTGCACGCGTCGCTCGTCTCCGAGATCTTGAGCCTTCGACGAGAGTTGGACTCCAAGAACAATCTGGTGGAAAACCTGGAGACGAGTTTGTCGACCGCAAAGACTGAGAATGAAACCCTGACTCAACAGATCTCACAGCATGTCAGGGATGTCAGAAAGGCGAAGCAGCAGGTGCAGCAGATGGAAAAGGGAGCGTTCGAAGTAGTCGAGAATCTTGTCACAGAGCGTGACCTCGCGGTGCAGAAGGCTGATGATCTCGCCGTCAAGCTGGACGACGAAAAGAGGAAGACACGTCGGCAAGATGAGGATTCTGTGCGGACGCAAGGCATATGGGAAAACGAGAAGGAAAGCTGGGAGAATGAGCGCAGACAGCTGGAACGCCGAATCCATGTGACCGAGAACCGGCTGCGTGGCTTTGTCGAAGAGATGGCCGCGCAACAGCTGGCTGTCATGGATGAGCAGGCCGAGGCAGGCGACGAAGTTGGCTACGAGGGCACATTCAAAGACAGCGGAGTGGGAAACGAGAGTGATGTGGCCAGCATCAAGTCGTCGTCACCGAGAAAACACCGTCGAAACGTCAGCAGTGTGAGCACGATACACAGGTCGACAAGCGCGCGGAGCACGCGTCTCCCGGCTTCCACGCGCGGCTCTGTGATCGGCACCCCAGAACCTGGCGCCAGAACCAATGGGCATAGCTTGGCCGACGAGTTGGGCATTGACGAAGAGGACGAGTTTGATGTTGACGACTTCGAGCATCGTGATGACGACTTCCAACATTCATCTCCCAGGAGAAAGCCAGCTGTCGTTGGCCTTGGAGTCAATAATGACGACGGATGGAACGCCAAACCCCTTGCAGACCAGACGAACGACGTCCCTGGAATTGAAAGACAGGACTCCGTGCAAGTCTTCCATGATACTTCGTCAAGGTTGTCGCTGACTTCGTCGACGGCGGCGGCCACCGATCCATCTCGGGATTCTGTAGAGTCGTCCACAGTTCTTATAAGTGTGGCGACGGAATCACCAAAAGTGCAATATGTGGATGCGGGATATCAGCCGTCTCCGCCACCATCACCCAGGTCCAAGGGCACATCCTCAGAGATCATTTCAATTCCTTCGATTGTTGAGCCTAGCGCGATCGCAAGCGATGACGCACACCTGGCCGCAGCAACCAGGCACGCCCAAGAAGTCGCGATACGTGCGACTAGCGCTCCAATCAGTCCTCCTGACACACCGGTTGTGCGCAGGGACCTGTGGGCGGAGCACAACAGCGCGGGAGCTCCAAAGCCGTCGTACAGTGACGCCGAGGCGCAGACAGACTTCTACGAAGCGGAGCGAAACAAGCACATCCAAGTCTCGAAGAGGGACAGTCTCAGCCCACCGTCGTTTGTGCCGTCCATTGCCATACATCCGCCAACGTCGAGACCGTCATCTCCGCGACCGTACGTTTTGCCGCCGGGCACTAAAAATGCGTCCGCCCAAGCCAACATGTCATGGCCCAGCCAGGATGCATGTGTTCAGACCGAGGAAATTCGCGTAGACACAAGGCTGCGGAGGCTTCCATCTCACCTTCAACCCTCCAGTCTTCAGCTCCATCAACAACAGGAAGTGTCCGCTTCGACAAAACTCACGTCTGTGTCAAATGCGCTGTCACAACAACGCACAAGGCATAATTTCTCGCATCCGCTCTTACCATCACCCACTTTGCCAGAACCTCCTGGCTCAAGGCGCGCGGTCAATGGTGTAAGCGCGACGCTTCCACCTGTGCCGGCTCTTCCATCGCCACCACTCTGCTCGCCAGCCGACTCAAGTCCCAACATGACACGCGATGGGCAACCAAAGAAATACTCGGGCAAAGCGCCTCTGAGAGCGATTAATCTGCCAAAGCCTGTCCTCGCTCCTCCACGCGGCCACTCAGACAGCAACGATGGTCCGCTCAACCGCTCTTCCCAGTACGGCGTAACGCGGCCTCTGCAGAGCTTCGGCCAACTGCTTGACATTGGCAGGGATTCCGACGGTAGCGAATATGAGGATCCGGTCAGCCCAATCGAGCCGAAGGATGTTACCGCATCGATTCCATCCATCAACATCAACAAAGCGCCGCAAGGACGATTTGGACTTTCCGAGCCGCCGAAGATGGTCCCGGAAGACAAGGAGATCTCTCCTGACCGCAGCCGGCCAGGGACCTCTGACTCACAGGCCGCGGCTCCCGCTCCCTCGGTCGCTAGCAGTAGGTCCAACTCCCGGCGAGCGATCACGCGTCCGCCATCCAAGCTTGGGTCTTATCGGGACATCCGCTCAAGAAGTCCCAGTTTCACCAGCATGGCTTCCAGCAGCTTCAGTACAGAACCCACGGCACCTCCGCCGTTCCCGATACCAAGACGGTCGAGCTCCAGACATCCGACCAAAACGGTCAGCGAAGGCTCACAAAGCCCGACCGCGCACATGTCTTCTGAGCTGTATGGACGCCCTTCCCGTTCAACGCGCGCACATGCCTCCCGAGACAGTAATTTGCGGAAGGTGCAATCTGCCGCGGTGATTCGACATCCGCGTGCTCGAACCTCACCAACGAAAGGACGGCGCCCAAGACGGTCGCCGAGTTTGATACCTGTGCAATCGATGGCATTCGACTCTGCCACGAAGACGAAATTCCCAATTCCAGAATTGCCCTCGCCCTTGCATGGGGTCAACAGCTTCGATCTAGTGAAGGGATCGATGGACATAGGCGGGAGCCCTAGTCAGCACACTGCGGGCGCATCCGAACCAAAATCTTCTTCCGAGACTAGTCTCGTCGACGCTATTGCTGCCACAATGGTTGGCGAGTGGATGTGGAAGTACATTCGAAAGAGGAAGTCGTTCGGCATCGGTGAAGACACCTCAGAGGTCCACGCGGAATCCGGTATTGTTAGCATTGCTGCACATGGTACGCGACATAAGCGTTGGGTATGGCTCTCGCCGTATGAACGTACAATAATGTGGGACAATAAGCAGCCGACTTCTGGACCGGCGTTGCTCGGGAGGAAAGGCCGCAAGTGTGAGTCGATCAAAACGGGTTATGTGTGCGATGCTCTTGACTGACTGACCTCACAGTGGCAATTCAATCGGTCATAGACGTTCAAGATGACACACCCATGCCCAAGGGTGCTGAGCTTGACTGCGCTTTCAATCGCTCGATCCTGATTCTGACGCCACAACGGGCCCTCAAATTCACTGCTACCAGTCAGGATCGTCACAACATGTGGATGACGGCTCTAGAATTTCTGGCACAGGCAGGCCGCGTGCCGGAACAGCTGCCTCAAGCTCCCAACCGTCCACCACCACCAGTGCCTGTCCCAGAACGGCCTGCGGCAAATCGTGTGCGCTCACCCTCTTTCGGGCGCGCAACTATTCGCGACTCCGTGCGTCTGGCTAAGGGCAGGCATTATAGCCATGACCCACGGAACGCTCAATCGATGAGCGGGAGCACCGCTGATGGCAGCGAAGCTGGCCTGCAAAACGGACCGGACAACGGTGCCGAATTTCCTGCTGTGCCGCGCCTGTACATCAGCACAGCCAAACACCAACGCAAACGTAGCAACACCACCCCAAGGCTTCCGCCACCCCTGAGCAGCTTCCGCAGCTTCTCCTCGGGCGCAAACAGTGCGTCAAACGCAAATCATTTACACCCTGCCTCCAATGCGTCTGTCATGACAGATCCGCGTAGCTCCACCTCGAACAAGAGCTGGAGCCGAGCTGGCTCTGCCTCAATTGCTAGTCCCGACCGCCTGAACTTCTTCGAAGCTGTTGGAACGGTGCGCATGGAGGCGTTCGTGGACCCACATATGCGCGACGGCGTGCTGTACTTACCAGCGCCTCCACCGAATGGGCATGCTGGAGCTCCACGCAGGACACGCGGCGACAGCAGCCTGAGCATCTCGACTACGGACAAGCGTCGAGCTGGTTACGTCTTTGACGACAACGGCGTGGATCCTTTCAGAGGCTTTTGAGCCACACAAAGAATGCGTCTCTCTTGTGACTAACGATCAGACATTTACGATCATGTCGTGCATGGCTTTGAAGAAAGCGTGGGATGGGGGCGAGCGACTGTCTGGTCTATTTCCATCTTGATTCTATATACCCTGTTGTCGGCCTGCTCTTGTATATATGGAAAGGGACGTAAGCAGCCTTGAAGCCAATCGAGTCGACATTCATGTAGCGCAGTGACGCTTCGCTCCGTCAGTTCTGTGCTTTCAACGGATAAATGGCCGCGACGTCGTGCAGGAAGCTGGTCCAGGATTGAGCGAAAGAGTAAATGCCAGGGCACTATGCAATCACCACGAAACCCTTTGATCCTAGCGCCCCTCGTCTTTATCTGATTGCTGACACCCATGACCTCCTCGCCGCAAACGCGGCAAATACTACTTGAGCCATCTTCGGCTGAACAACGGAGAATCGTCTGTCGTATCTCGTTTTCAAATATCGGGGGCGTGCACTATCGACGACGTGCGCACGGTTGCCCTGTTGACACAAGCTCGGTAGTACCCGTCAGCAAGAGTCCACTGTCCGTCACACGTGTGCTCCGGAGCCAGGCTGATTCGGATCGGACACGCCGGTAGGATTTGCCATGCCGGGCACCTGGCTCGAAGACCCGCCGGTGCAGACTGGCCGTTGCTCCCGCCCTGGCGGTAACCGGATGGACCTGGCTGTTGGCTGACCTGCCGCCGCCATAGCTTCCGCCTTCTGTCCAGCTGCAGTCGGGTCGGGCGCGTTGAAACGACCGTCCATACGGAGGACCGCCGTTGCTCGTTGCCCGGGGCACTCGCAGTCTGGGGAGGCTTTTGGACTGCCCACTGGAAGGGCCCGCCGACGCTTCATGCCCTGGCAACCTGGCAGCAACATGCATTTGGGACTGGATTGGGCTGGCCAATGGGGAGAAAGTGCCGTTGCTCGTGCCCTGGCCAGCTGCCCTTGGCAACGAGGTTCGACCGGCGACCAGGAGAGCCGCGGCCAGATCTCCCGCTGTGCAGCTCCTGCGCCTGGGCAGGGAGGATCCGAATGGCCGTGGAGGGAACCCTGTCGAGTGCAATGGCAGCGGTGGTTTCCATCGCTGGTCCTGCCACGGTTGCGCGGGTAAGGCTATGTCTGTATGCTGGCGTCTTCCAGTCGCCGTTCAGCGAAGTTGGTGCAGGACTGAAGGGAGTTGGGGCGCGTCGACCTCTGAGAAACGAGATTGCAGGAGAGGTGGATCCTTGAATCGCATCCCATGACCTTTCGTCCGCTTCAGAGGCGCTCGGCCGTGTGGCGTACCTTGGAGGTTACCGACTCCAGAGGTCCAGGCGTCGATTTGCGTCTGATATCGAGCCGGTTGGAGCACCCCTTTCGAACGTGGGCGTCCGCGCTTCTGGATCCTTCATATCACACCAAGGGTGCTGCCGGGATGGATGACTTGCTGTACTGCTTCTGGCGATGATTAGGCCAGTGGTCGGTGCAACGCTGAAAACTAGAAAAAAAGGAAATCGTTGATAGCAGACACCTGTTACTGCAGTGCTGTCATGTTCCTGCAAAACTAAACGTATTGAGGGGCGACCCTCCCACCTCATGCTCTGTAAAACTCCAGAGATCCTGCTATCGAGCGACAGGGACTGTGAATCCAGTGACCGTGGTTCCCATTTCCGTGGCGGCAGAGCTGCTCGCGCGGCAACGCAGCAATCTGCGCAAGGCCTCTGTTAATGAGCAGCGATAGACCAATCTGCCAAAGTCGCATCGACACGCCGCCAAGTCACATCGCTGCGGTCGATAATGACAGGTGTCGATAGGTCAGACCATGGAAGGCCCAGCAGGAACTTCTTGGCCTGATGACAAATGCCTGAGTGACGGAGAAGGTGGAGCGGAATGCACGAAGCCGGGAGCGGAAGTGCCCCTGATGGAATAGGAGGACTCGTACCGCTAAGTCGCAATTGCCAAGAGTAGTGACGGGCCGGGGGGGGGAGCGCCAGGACCCGCAGTCGCGAAACGTGTCGGGTCACGGATGCTGGAGTGGGCCGGCCGAGCCTGCATCGTCAGCGGCGTGAGGTTCTGGAGTCACGGCACTCAACGTGGAACGGGTGACAACCGTACCGGTGTTGCCGGCGGTACGGCGTTGAGGTACGGCCAGGTCGGCTTCGAAGCACGAGGGTTTTGGCGGGGATCTTACGAGTGGCGGTATGCTTCGTTCCAGATGTCGATTGCAAATTTGCAGAAGGGATTCTGGATCGTTTTGACTCTCAAAGACCTGGGATCCCGCGACCGAGGCGATTGTGGACGAATGTGTGCCCATTACAGCTGGCTATATGTGCGAGCATCGAGCAGGCGGAAGCGTACCGCAAAAGACTCCTGGATTCCATGATCTCTACGCGTGCGCATACATCAGCCCCCCAGGCGCCCATTTCAGAGCCATAATCGCTCATCCGCGTGCCTCTATAATACAGCGCACCCGTCCACCCCCGCTCCCCCCATTTGTCGACTGCTTGAGGGGTACCGGGGTTCTCGACCCTATGTATCGCTAGGCTCCCGGGCCTCGATGCGATTGCCTTCGTGGCGTGGACCTTGGAAGCCGTGGACGAAGTCGATGTCAGGCTCGGGCGCAGCCCAGACCTCTGCATCAGCTTCTGCCTCAGCCTCACGACGTTGACTGTGAACATTTATCAGTGGGTCTGCCGTGGTCATGTGAGTTTCGAGAAGATGTTTCCACTTACAGCTCGTCCGCCTTCTGCGACCCTTCCTTCCAGTCGTCGGGGTCACGGCGTACATTCTCCCGACCTTCACCATCTGCGTGTGGCCCCTTGGGTACCGATCGTCTCATATACCCCTCCTTGACCTCAGCATTGGGCACGGGCGCACGCCGAACCATACCGGTCGGCTCCGGCTTTTCGGGCTCCGGCTTGGGCTTAGGCTTGCTGTCACCATTCGGCTTCTTAGGTTTGTGGTTATCATCAGTCTTTTGTGGTTTTGCGGGCTTTATGTCACCCGTTTGCATCAACACAGCAGTCGGCCAGGGGTTCATGTCGCCCTTTTGCAGGAATTTGCCAGTTGGCCAGGGCTTCATGTCGCCCTTTTCTAAGTACTTGCCATTTGGCCACTGCTTCATGTCTCCAGTCGGCTGGGGCCAATTAGGCATAGGGATGTGAGGCGCCCAATTGGCCTCGGCCTCGGCCGCACGCCGGACGATACCAGTCGGCTCCAGCTTTGCAGGTTCAGGCTTATTGGGTTTGTGGTTATCATCGGTCTTTTGTGGTTTTGCCGGCTTCATGTCACCATTTTCCAGATATGTGCCAGTTGGCCAGGGCTTGATGTCACCATTTTGCAGGAATTTGCCAGTCGGCCAGGGCTTCATGTCGCCTTTTTCCAGGAACTTGCCATCTGGCCAGTGCTTCATGTCACCAGTCGGGAGCGGGAAACGGTGTGCATCTGCAGTCTGGGGCGGTTGACCGTTCGGAGTACTGCGTGGATAGAGTCAGTCGACATCCCACGGGATATGTATATGGACGCACGGTATGTTAGGGTCCTTCCACCACCCATCGGGCTTATTTGGCTCAGGGTGAGGGGCAGCAAAGGCTGTCGAGGCCACAAGGGCCAGCGAGAAGACGGTCTTGATCGATGGATGGCACATCTTGAGCTCGTTCAATGTCTGTAAGGAATGTACTGCGGCAACTTTGGTCCTGCCAGCTGCCTGCTCTGTCTTCCAGTGGTTTTATAGTACAAGGCTTTATAGGAATGAGGGACTGAGAAAGCGAACGCGAGGGTAAGAATGGTCCTTAGGCTCTCTTATAGCGCCCAGGTGTACACCGTCCCAATGAGGCCAGTGACTGGCCGGGGATCCAGCCAGTGGTCAAACAACGATCTGACACTCATCTTGGCTCATCTAGATGATCTGTCTGATCGTCAGGTCCGCGGCCAGTAAGGTTAGTCTCCTGACCGCATTGTGCTCTTCGGTTGTGATCCGAGTGAGGTGTCGGTTCAAGGCAGCATGACCTGGTGCAGGATATGGGCCTTTCATTGCTTCCCGCTCCACGATAAGAGGCCAAGACTGCTTCAGAGTGCGGACGGCGCTCTGGTGGACGCGTTCCGCGATTTCATGCAGCGCACAGCTAGGTTGACCGTCGTCAGTACCGACACCAGGCCAGTCGAGGGATGGAGAACGTGGGATTCAAGTACCGACGACAAGATGATAGAGTCGCAGGTGCTGGCAATGTGTTTCAACGGCCTCGCGCGTGGCGATCCGGTTGCTTCTGACAAGGTGTGTAACATGACAAGTCCAAGGGTCCGAGGGCATTCCGTTCCATGCAATTCAACGGATCATCGTTACGCGGAGGGATCCATCCGCCAGAGCGGGGTCGAATAGCCGATTGAAGCTGGTATCCTATACCAGTCTGACGCCTTGACCCTCGGCAACATGACTCGATCGGAGTCGACCGAGCGCGCGAGATCTCAATGGAATAGTGGTCTTGGATCAATATCAGCATGTCTAACAAGCCGTCATGATCGGCGTCCCAGATGCTGGAAAGCCGGGCCAAGCCATGATTTAGCCGCGGTGATGACATGGCTATGGAGACCTCATTGGTGGCGCTGCAGTGGTCGGATGGAACGCAAGGCGGATGGAATTCTGCTCTGCGGTGATCTCTCACACAACGAGGAAGCCGGAAGCCAGAAGCCGGAAGGCATTCAGGACAGGTTGTGCAATGTCGGACGCCCATGAACAATGGAACATGTTGTATCCGTGATCAGTCTGCCGCTCAAGATGCCTTCACAAACATTCACTGTGACAGATAAAAGGTCGGCAGGGGTGGAAGTGCATCCGAGCCTGGTTTGCCAGGGTGTTTCGTCCACTCTGCCAGTGCACAACCCACAGGATAGCTATTGAAGCTGAATCGCCCCCTACAGGCCAATGGCGGCCTATAGGCTCATCCCAGTCAACCAAGAGGATTCAAAGGGTCACTCTATCCGGGAGCTCGACTCGCAAGGGATCACCGCTCCTGCTGACTTTGCAGTAGACCGCCCGGTGTGAGAAGATGGGGCCCGCGAGGTTCTCATGTGGATCTTGGCGATGTGATGTGGGCCAAGGTTTCCATGTGCGGCGGATTTCCCGATTGGCCTGGCGCCGTCCACATGCTTGATCGCCACGTTTGATCGTCGCCGGTCGCACATCCGTCTCAAGTTGAAACGCGCTGGAGAGCGCGTTGTCACGATGAGCTTCATCAGCGCGGTATGGCCCAAGCTCAGGCTCTCATCCTCGTCTCCAAAGTCAACGCCACGAGACCAGACTTGATGTCGTTGAAATCATACCGATACTGCAATCTCACAGATCCTCTGACTTCCATTCTCGCCAGCACGTCGATGGCCGCCAGCTGCTCCGCCGCCAAAGCGATCCTCGGAATGGTCCGCTCCGCAGTGAACAGCACGTGCAGGCGGGAAAGCTTTCGGCCGCCATCTATTCAAGCATCACGGGGAACTGTCGCCAAGCCTGGCCCGCTTCCAGATCCGCACAGAGATTCGATGGTCGGTAGAGGTTTAGCTGACGACGCCCAAGGTGCCTGCCGGGCGCGGGGTATGGCCATGGGGGAGTCGGAGTCGATGGGCCTGGGGCCAACACGTCTCTGTCATCAGTGGCGTGGTTGCTGTTCAGCGACGGGGAGGTTGACGGGTCGGGCCGATGCGTGGCGGTGGAGTCAATGGAGAGCGGATGTGCTGGCGGGAGGGCGAGGAGGGGGAGGAGAGGGGAGAGGGGACGCATCATGGAAGGAGTCCAAACATCCAATGGACCGTCTTGGCATCCGGCGGGCGTTTGGAGGGGATCTCAGCTTGGTCTCAGACTCACGGTCATGCGACTGGTCATCGGAATGTCGGCGAAACATATATACATCGAATCACGCTAGTAGCTAGCGTAAAACTGCATTCTCATCATCTACTTCGTCATCTACACATCATGCAGCCTGTTCACAATTCAGGGACATGTATGGCCGCGAACATGAATCAGGAGCCTGTGTTTAGAGCGAAGAAGCGGCAGCAGGTCGTTCGAAAGCGGCAGGACAGCGATGACGCCGACACGGAGCCCCCGGATGCGCCCACCATCTCAGCCAAGAAGCCCATCGCCAGAAAACAGGGCGTCGCATTCTCCGCCGGCACGAGACCACCGCGGGAAGACGCCCCGCACGAGGAAACGGCCATGCTCATGCACCCGCACGCACAGCCGAACATGGCGCACGTCGACCGCTTCGTCCGACCCACCGGCAACGCGAAGGTGGTAGACGATACGCATTTGTATGAACCACCTCTTTCCCCCCCCAACAACAACATACCACGAAACAGCGCTAACAGCGTAGGACGGCATACGTAGATTCCAAGCTGGCTGAGATGCGCGCCGCGTTTGCTCCCCCCGTCACCCACACCAATCCCACAACAACCTGGAGCCCCGCGCCGCCAGAAACTGCTTCCCATCACAGCGCACAACTGCAGCAGCAAGAGCAGAACTCCCCTCCACCACACACCCGCGCCGTCGACGCCGCCGACGCCCCCAGCCGCAGCACCTACGTCCGCCCCGCCGGCCGTCCACAACAACAACACCAACATCAACAGCGCACCTCCCAACCCCCGCGCCGCAAACGCGCCTCCCCCTCCCCGTCCAGCCTCGCGCGCGGCTCCCTGGTCGACCAAATCATGCAGGAATCCGCGACCGCGGCCCCACTCTACGACACGTCCACCACGACGTCTGCGTTCCAGCCGGGACGCGAGCGCCGCGAGGGCGAGGACAACGACGAAGCGGTCGCCCAGGCGTTCAAGCAGCAGTTCTTGAAGGACATGGAGGGCCGCGTTCGCAGGAAGCCCGCGGGCTACTCCAAGGCCAAGGAGAAGGGGGTCGAGGCGCATGGGCCCAAGCTGGGCGGCAGTCGCGCGCAGAGGGCGAGGATGAGGGCGGCGCGGGACGCTGCGGGATCGGGTGGCAAGAAGTGAGCGCTGGGAGTGGAGGGGGTGGTGGGGGTGTTGCTGTTGTTTTTTCAGGAGCTGAGATGGAGCGAGATGCGCAGATACGTGTAGCGGGGTGGATTCACGATGATCCGATCATTGACAACACCTACATACAATATGATCCTGTTCGCCAACATCATGCGCCGATCATGATCCCACGCACTACATGCTCAGAACTCCATCCTCTCCGCACCCGCCACACCATCCTCCTCTCTGCCCCTCTTCCCTTTCCCCTCCTCCTTCAACAGATTCGCCACATACCCCCTAAAGTACTCGACATACCCCTTCAGCCCGGTCTTCTGCCAATCCTGCACCTGGGCCCTCTCCGCCTCCCCCAGCCTCCCCGCATGCGCCCGATCCCACTCGTCAATCTCCTCCAACAGCCGCGTCACCGTCGGCACCCCCAGCGGGTCGAACTTGTCCACCTCCCGCACGTCGATCGGCACGCAGACCCGTCCGGTGCCGGGGTGCACGACAAAGGGCGATTTGAGCAAGTGGTTCAGCTTCTTGGAGACTTCGGCGTCGAGGCGCGGGTAGGTGTATTCGAGACGGATGTCTTGTTTCGCGTCGACGAGCTTCTGGGGCGTGAGCGTGGAGAGGTTCCCGGCTTCGGCCACGGCGTCGATGTCGGACCATTTTTGCGCCGAGCTGCGCTGGGGCGTGCTGTCCCATTTCTTCTGCAGGGCGGCGGTGAGCTTGGCGTCGGGGAGGAGCGAGAGCAGTTTCTCGGCGCGCTCGGGCCGGCGCCAGGGGTCTTGGTCCGCGAGGACGTGGGTGTGGAAGGACGGGGTGAGGAGTTTGAGGCTGCGGTCGAGATGGGGGTGGAGGGGGCGTTTGATGGCGGGGCGTTTGCCTTGTTCGGCGCCGGTGACGAGGACGAGGTAGTTGGCGAGGGCTTTGCGTTTGGCGTCGTCCAGTTCGCGGGCGCGTTTGTCGCTGACCCAGGCGTGGGCGCCGCGGCGGCCGGAGTAGACCCAGAGGATGTGGTGGAAGCCGAAGTCTTCTCGCAGCGCGGCGTCGACGACTTTGATGGCCATGGTGATGAAGTGCCAGCATTTGTGGCAGATGGCGGCGCCGCTGCAGCAGGTGCGGACGGGGTCGTAGTCGGTCATGTCGATGTCGAAGACGAGCTCTTTCATGATGGGGCGGAAGGCGGAGGCCTTGCGCAGGGACTTGCGGTCGCGCGGGTTGATGGTGTATTGGGGGCCGATTTCGAAGCGCTCGGGGGTCATCTGGATGCATTGTTTGCGGAAGAGGTCGGCGGTCAGGAAGGATTGGTAGCGGATGTAGGCGCCGCCGGGGAGGACGAAGGCGAATTCGCGATGGGTGAAGGAAGGTTGCGGGATGGCGGAGTGATTGAGCCACTGAAAGAGGGGCCGGAAGGGGAACAGGCGTTGGTAGAATTGGCGGAGGGTGTCGGGTTCGGAGTATTGAGGCTTGGAGGGGCCGGAGGGTGGTGGCGCATCGGGGGGCTGGGAGCTATCACCTGGGCGGGTGGGGGGGCTGGAGGAGAATTCGTCGTCTTCGTCGTCGTCGTCGTCATTGAACATGTCTTCTAGTCTGGTGGTGTTCTCTGGTTGTGCCGAGACTGCGGCATCATTTTGTGCTTCCTCATCGTCAAGGCCCGCAGCCGGCGCGTTGGTCATGACTGTGTCTTCCCCATTGCTGGACGATTGTGCCCCAGGCGATGGCGACACTGCGTGTGGCATCGTTGTAGTGCAGTGATTTCGTTGTGATAGTGGTGATATTCGTCTAACAATTTTCAAGATTGGAGAGAAAAGTCAAAGACGCGTGCCGAAACGCCAAAAGGACGCGCTAAGACCGCGCCGAGGCGAGCTGAATGGAGAAATCGAGTATCATGAGTCAGTGAGTCAGTGAGTCAGTGAGTCAGTGAGTCAGTGAGTCTACGTCACTGCTATGCCATCATCGTCTGCCTCAACGTCAGATCTTGAATTGGTGGACGGCGAGCGCTGCATCTCCGACGAGTCAGACTTCTATGGTACACTTCTCGAGAAGGCAGGTGCAGCCCCTCGTCTGACAGTCTTGGCAGGAAGCGAGGAGCTGCGAGACAAATAGGAGCAACTTGTTGGTGGCAGCAGAGGCCTCAAGAGGAAGTTCGAGGCCACTCGTACTCCATCAGATACCCAGGCCACACCGATCATTGACTCGGAGCTCGGTGGAAATTGCCTCGACTTCCTCAAGTCACGGCCGCAAGTGGCTAGCATGCAAAGCAGCAATGTCAAGGCAGTCGAGAGGGTCGATCCATAAACGACTTCTTGGGACGTCTTCCGGTTGATGATCCAAACACCCAAACTGTCCATGGCTGGGTGTGGGTTGCAAGCGCAAAGATCAAACGCTCTCACGTGAAGCAGCAAGGCAAGACCGATCTTGACGCTTTCACAGAACGCGGACATTGGCTCCTTTCCGCCTCCATCAGCAAGAAGGGGTATGCCAAAGGTCCTGTTGGGCGGAGCTGCCGCCTGCTCGTGTCAAGCCATTAGTCAGAGCCATCTCGCGCATGAGGGTGCGACATGAGTCTCTGGACTGGACGGGCGACTCACGCCTGCTGTCGGGGCGGGAACGTAGATCAAGACCGCTTCTAGTAACATGATACAAGATAGAGGGAACATGATGCTACATTCGCTAAGATTCTCGCTCGCAAAGGAGTCTCGGGGCCCCGAACATACCTGAGAGTCGCCAGCACCCACAATGAGGGGTGCCGTCAGCGCTTTCGACCATGGACTGGCATAAGATCACGAACGACGCTCGGCATCCGGCATCTTACTGATGCTCACATTCTCACTCACAGCCAAGGAGGACGATGGCCGCCGCTTTCCACGACAAAGCCGGACCACGCCGCACAGGTGCATGCTTCCATCACTCAGCAATACTACCCGCTCTATCTGTAGCTGCCTTGGCCGTTTGCCCAATGAGCATGCGCGTGAAAGCACTTCGAGTATGGCTCAAACTCCAAATACATGAGTCAGTGCTGGTTGCTCGTGCAACTCTGTCCACCGCGACGTGGTGTAGTCCTCTTCAGTTCTCAGGAACAAGTCAAGCACTTTTGCTGTATCGCTTGCATGTCTGAGCACTATTGTATCCTTTGCGAGGGTCCCAGCTTAGGCTCTCGCGAGAGACACCTTGTCGACCTCGCCTTTGATCGACAATGCACAGTACGGCAATTTCACCTGGCCCTCGGGCGGCACAGGCAGTCCCGACCAGGGCGCCAACATGGGCATCACCTAGGTCTCGGCATATGAACAGGTCAAGGTCTACTCGATATATGTCTAAACAATCAACGAGAATATTAGGCAACGGTCTCAGATCACGAGTACGTATTAGGACCCCGAAAGGATAAATGCTTTTTGAGTTTAGTTAACAGCTAGACTGGTCGATGCCGCGTCGTATCAATGGACAATCAATTGTGCGGTGCCAACGGACTGCTGCGCCACGATCTGTCCCAGTAATGTTCCACAGGCGCCGTTCGTACTTAGCATCGTTGATGCAGGCGGCATCACGGCAGAGCTCAACGATGTAGGGGTCTGGATCCCAGAATCCTGCATCCAGCCGTTGGGCTCGTCAAGCACTCCGTCAACTTCGAGCTCTTCTCTGACGACACCAGGCGCCTCGTCTATGCCTACGAGCTGGTCGACAAGCTCGAGCTCGATGGCATCAAGCGCGACAACGACCTCCGCAAGCCTACTGACAACCACGGCAGCGACATCCTCTGCTAGTCGAGCTCACAAATCACACGACAGCCCCGTAATCGGTGTGGCCTCGGGCGTTGGCATTTATGCGGAATTGCCACTCCGTGGTGCCCTAGCATCCTTCATAGGGCGCCATCGCAGTCGGCAGGGCCCTAACAGCGCATCGCATCCGTCACCATCATATCCGGATAGCATCCAGCAGCAGACTAAAACGATGGTAAGCTAACTACCTCTAAGACTGCTTGTCCACGAGTTCTATACTGTGCCTACTTGACATTCCGAAGTACCGAGTCAGTGTCAGTATGAATCATCAGGTCGGTAAAAGACGGAGGAAATTCCTAGCTGCGAAGTTTGCTTGTCGCGGGAATGAGATGAATAACGGCCTTGATGAAAGGACAAGGCCTGGGCTTAAGGAGACAGTACGAGGAAAGCGGAGCAGACGAACTATGCTACCAGTGATCGAGCCGAGCTATTGTCTGGTCTGCCAAACAGCCAAAAAAGAAAGATTCCTAGCAGTGAGAACCTTCCCGTAGTCGCCGAGTCTTGTGATAGCTAATCGTTCACAGCTCAGGTATGGGAATGATAATAGATCAAGGCGCAGTCGCGGCCATGTCGCGACCGCTGACTAATGCTCGGCGTGCGGTAGATGTCGGCGAACCTGGAATCTAGATCACGATTACGTCATACCATTAATGCTCGCGTGCCAGAGCATCGCCGTGCAATGACACGCTACCGTCGTAAGATCGGAGTCGTATTCCGAGGTTCCAGCCCTGCGCGGAGTTTCTCCCAAATTGGAGCTGACATCGGGGTTTAATCTTCGAATCCTCCGGCCAGAACATCCCAAAACCACATCGACGCTCAACACACGAACGACGAGCGGCTGTTGGCCTGTCCAACAGCCTGTTGGACACATGAGCATTAAACATAGGAGCGGCGTCCTCCATATACCGGCATTTTGGCTTAAGTTCGGTGCTATGGTTGTATGCTGCTTCTTCCCACCCTCGGTCTGCCGTGTTACGAAGGAGGCAGTATTGAAGTTGACCATAATGGTCTAGACTGATGATTGGCGCTGGCCCGTCTTCAATGGTCTAGACTGATGATTGGCGCTGGCCCGTTTTCCTGACATCGAGGTTGTGTAGACCCGGCTGTTGAGTTTGTCTTGACTGCATGTATATAAGCATTGCCGCTCCGCCATTCTTGACATCGGAATCAGCACTCACATACCATTCGAAGCCTTGAGACTTATCCAAAAAGCCTACGGATCACCCAAGAAAATCCTCACTGCGTTTCGCAAGCCCATCAAGCCTCGGAGGAGCAAGACCACAATGCGCATCCAGCACCTCCTCGTCTTCGCATGGGCATCGCTCGCTCTCGCCGACGGTATTTGCGGCATGAGAGCCACAGAATGTGCGCCTTGCGCGGACCCTAATACTCTACGGGTATGCGATGCATATGTTCCCCTCAGAAAATGGCCAACAGCTGACAAATGGAAGAGGGGATACTGCTTCCCCCACCCCAAAGGAGCGGAGACTCATGGATGGAACTGCGTTTCCCACTTGCCGTGCCGGAAGATGATGGCCTAGGGGCTGGTGGTGTCCTTGCTTGGTACTTTGGCAGCGCGGTGTTTGGAAGGTCATGGATGTCGGGCGGAGATTTGGAAGGTCATGTATTCGCACAAGTATGCCGATCGAAAACAATTCGAATGCCGAAGTTATGCATGCTGCCCCCTTGCATGCTTTGGCCTGCATGCGGCAGACAAGCGTCTGTGGCGTTTGAGGCTCTTTTTGCTGACCTACCACACCAGCGGCTCCTTGGTCCTTCTCTCTGCCCTAGACTTTGATTTGGCGATGGTGTTGTGCCCATGACACCGCATCATGGATGCCAGCTCATCAACTTGGTGTCTCCATGGTGCACCTGGATTCAGAGCATTTCAAGTGCAGCTCACAGCCAAAGGTGCGAGACGGAGAACTCGCTATGCTAGACGAGCTCTTGTGCCCCGCAGCTTTTCACACCATACGTGTCTGGCACATGATGTGCGAACAGCATTTTGGCATCAAGGAGAGCAGTCCAAGCACAGCGGAAGATAGCGGAACCGTAAATCACAGGGAGGAGTCATCTCACTCAACGCCCTGCTGCGGAACTCCAAGCGCTGGAAGATAGTAGCGAGGACTGGGCGCGCAATCATCCGCGTACCAAGTTCGAGTCTGCAGCACGCATGACATGCTCGAATCAGACATTTGGCGAGAACTTCCTCCGTGGATTCTTCCAATGGGCGAGGTTTGTCGAGTTTGATCACGGGCCCAGCAAGTCGGAAGATGAGCTCATGAACGGCTTGTGGAATGTCAGGCACAATGAGCATTATAGCCTTGCATTTGTCGTGGCGTTCCAAACCTTCCTGGACACCTTCGCGCGTGTTGACCCTAGTTGTGGAGCCGAAAGGTTGATCGCGTTCGGTGAGGGTCTCGAGAAGACAGCAAAAGACTATCGGGCTTTTCAGAGCACGTTGAGCAACTCGGATTTGAGCAACGGCGAGCTTGTGAGGCTGCAAAAGCGGTTGCAAGATCCATCGCTCATTGCGAAGGAAGTCAACTCTGTGGCACATACTCAAGCCATTCCACCGCAATTGCTTTTGAAGACTACGAATGAAGAGATTGACGCTCAGGATCGCCTGAGAGCGAATGTAAGTGGGCATTCCATAACTACTGATTCCAGCGCTGCAGGCACGAAGTCTAAGCGCTTGTCAGACCAGCATCCTGTGGCGCAGAGCGTTCTGATAGTTGGGCTGTCTTCGACTCGTCGGTTGTCCGTATCTGGGAATGATCTATGCTGATGGCTCTCTGACATACAGATACGACGAAGCTTTTTCATCACCGCAGGAAGAGAGCTCTTCGATCAGAAGCTTCGGCTGCAGGTAGCCGGAATCCGGGTGATGTACGACGGCTTCACCATTCTCGCGTTGGCTCATCTCCATCGAGCCGCACGACACTACCGTCTGCTCGAAGCCGCGTGGCCAGATATGGAATGCGTGCTCGACAACCACAGCAAGAAGCGACCATTCCTAGCCGACGTTGCATCACATGCAGACGAATATGCGCTTCTTCGTCGTTTTGAGATGGACATGGGCTTTCCTTGAAGCGTTCTGAGTGGCCGTCCGGACGGTGGTAGGAAGAGACAAGCGGCGTTGAAAGTCCAGGCTGGGAGGATCAAGAAGTTCACGCCTGAGTCTGCGATTCTGACTGCTATCCCTGGCAAGCTGGAGAGTGACAGGGCGTTGGACTTGAGTAGAGGAGAGACGTTGGACGTGGTCATCAGCTCTCTGCATAATTCGAAGTCGTCCAAGATCAGAGACCGGCAGCCAAGAGCGCCGTCAGCTGTTCAGCTCGTGGAAACTTTCAAAGAGGTATTTCAGGCTGAGGAGCCTCAGCTCAACTTTGATTACATTGGGTTCTGGACTGCATGTAGCAGATTCCTAAGAAAAATGATGGCGCATTTGCCGCCTAGAGTTGGTAGGATGCAGGGAGACATAGTTTCCAGAGCATATATAGTCTTGCCATTGCTCGAAGAGGCCGCCAGGTTCAATATACAAGGCAAACCGCTCCATCGGGCGGTCCTTAGCAAATCTGCCAAGCTGATGCAGGCTCACATTGTACTAGAGCCGGACAGGTTCAGCAAGGCAGCTCTGGAGCAGTCGTCAGGTCACATTCCTCTCCATGCGAGGCCGGCAACTTCCGGTTCGGTGGACGTCTATGATGAGCGCCGACATGCGGGAATAGAGGAGATTTATGGTGATACGGATGTGGATGCAGGAGATACCCAGGCTGAGAGACTTCGACTTGCTTTGGCAACTAGGAGAAAGGTTGGGAAGGCGGGAAGAGGATTCTGCCAAAGCGCGGATCTTAATTACGCACAATGAAGCCCAGGTTGAGCGCGTTGCTTTATTCCTAGACCTTGCACTGCCATTGTACTTGCGTATCGCTTGGTTCATGACCCTGATAGCATGATTGATATCCTCATTCATAACCACATTGCGGATGTCGAGCTCTACTGCCTCATTGTCGGCTGTCCGCCTGATGTTGTACAACCTCGGTTCCATGGTTGCAATGCAGTCGTAGTCGTCTGGGTGTATGAAACACATCATACTATCAGTCAGCATGGCGTCAAGCTCGGTCCCGTTCTCGTAACTCAAGCAAGCCGGCGGAACCTCGCCAAACGTGCAGGACTTCTCGCCACGCAACTGCAAGCGGTCGTAGATCGAATGCCATTTTCGAGCTACTTCGGGATCCAGCTGTGCCTAGCGTGACCCAGATCCTCCAGGCGGAATGACCTTGCCACACAGCAATTCGAGCTCAGTGCTTTTCGAGCTGATGCCGTAGGTCTTACCAAGATATCCCGCTATCGAATGCAGGTTCTCGACATTCAACAATGACACGAGAAGGACAAGCATCTGGAGAAAGCGCGGCCGGATCTCCCGTTGGGTCCACTCATCCATACCGGGAGACGAAGGATCCAGAGAATTGAGGTACGATGTACTCGTCATGATCAGTTTCCGGATCCCATGGCTTGTTGTGAATGTTGAGAAATCGTTGTTCACTGTTGTTGCCATAGCGGATGTCGACTGCGTCGATGATTCGAATACCAGTGGACATACGAAACAGCATTGGACTTGCCAAGCAGAAACGTCGGCGAGCTGCGATTCTCACGCCCAACTGTCCTGGCCAAAGTTTGGTTCCGGCGATGGGATTCCCGTGATCTCGGAGTCACATACCGTGACGAGCTGGTGCGTCTGTTCGACCCACTACTCTTCGTGTTGGCAGTATGATCGATCATGCCAAACGCCAGTGGAGACACTGGATTTAAAGCACTGGGATGCATTCTGCGCAGTGTCCAGGCGGTTCGCTGTCACCAGCATTTGCCTGGCTCTGCTGCTCACCGGCGCCGTGGTCTCGATGCTCGTCAGAAGGTTGCTCGGCGAGTATATGTATACGATGAGGAAGAAAGTGGTGCAATGGCTGCAAAGGGCCTGAGCTTGGAGTTCAATGCGGAGCTCACCAGAGCAACATAGGGATGGAATGCTACTTAATGGCTGTGTCAAAACGTCTTTCAAGCTCATACTCAACCTACAATGAAGCTTCCCCACTTTGATCGTGCTGGCAGCAATCCTCGCGCCGATGGGTGAAGCAACGAGCAGATTGCCTCAAGAAAGGCATCGGTTGAGTATGAGGAGGGAAAGGATATACGACAAAGTTGAGTCCGTTGACACGACATAATGGCAAAAGCAAAAGGCCGTCGGAAGCATGGGACCACTGGTCGAACTATGGCCAAGTGCGAAGGGCTGTGGTCCAGCCTGGAATGCGGCCAAGAGCACGCTCAAGCACTAGCCTCAGCTTCGCTCTGCCTGGCGGCGATGCTTCCTCCCCTCCAGCTTTCCTTTGGATCCTTTCGCCCTCTGTGGGCACCACTGACGCTGGCGTTGCTCACCGGACCCCACCCGCCACCGCCAGGAGTCATCACAATGATCCGTTCGCCTGCCTGCATAGCCGCTGTGTTCTTACCACCCATATTGATGTATCTGTATTCTTCATCATCACTGGCCTTGTTGTTCTCATCCGTTGGCGTCGCCTCGGCGTGACCATTGCTGAGCTGCTTTGCAGCATCCGGAGTCTTTGACGCGCCATTTGTTGTGCTGCTATCGTTTGCTTGACCTGCATCTGAGCCTTTCATCTTCGGCACCTTGCGCACCCAGACGTTAAGACCGCATTGTGCATCTTCACCGCCTTCGAGGCCGTATGGATGGTACACTCTGCGCTCGCTAAGAATGCTCACTTGAACAGGGATCCGGAACTCAATGTCCCGTAACACGCCGTCGCCGCCCTTGTGCTGGCCAGCACCGTGGCTACCAGCACGCAGACTGAACTCCCGCAAGATGACTGGGTAGCGTCTCTCAAAGACCTCAGCGTCCGTGATACGAGTGTTGGTCATGTGTGTGTGGACGCCATTCGTGCCGTCCCAAAACGGTCCAGCACCTGAGCCACCAGCAATGGTTTCGTAGTAGCCGAATCCCTTGACCTCCTTCTCGCCTTCGACGTTGCCACCAAAGCCAAAGGTGAGGTTGTTACAGTCACCTTGACTGGCAGCACACGCGTTGAACGCCTTGAGAACAACATCCGTCACTCTCTGCGATGTCAGGACATTGCCACCAACGACTGCTGCAGTGCCTGAAGGCGACAGGAATGACTTCTTGGGGATGATGACTGTGACCGGCTTCAAGCATCCCTGATTCAGTGGAATATCCTCGCTGATCAGACAGCGTAGACAGTAGATGATGGCACTGTATGTCACAGCTTCGGGAGCGTTGGTGTTGCCATATACCTCCGGCCCTGTGCCTGTGAAATCGAAGACGGCTTCGCCTTTGTCACCGTCAATCGTGATCTTCAACTTGATCGGACTGCCATCATCCATGAAGTCCACAGCACGCAGATCGCGACCCTCGAAGCGTTTGCTGACATCCTTGAGCAAATTTCGAACCGACAGCTCAGCATTGGATTGGATGCTCTTCATGTAGAACTGCACCACGTCCTCTCCATAGTCTTGGATCAATGTGGATATCAGGTTGATACCCTTCTGATTGGCGGCGATCTGCGCTTTGAGGTCGTTGAGATTGTCGGGCAGGCATCGCGTCCCAGAGCAGCCTGGAAACTGCGCCGGCTCTTTGAGCAAAAGCTCTGTGATCCTTTGCTCGTCGAACCTACCTTCCGACACAAGCTTTTCACTCTTGATGCTCGCGCCCTCCTGGAACAGCTCTCTGGAGTGTGGTGGCATGGATCCTGGTAAGATACCACCGATGTCCGCATGGTGTGCACGACTGGCGACGTAGAATACAACGTTGTCGCTACTGAAAGCCGGGGTGATGACAGTTATGTCAGGCAAGTGTGTGCCACCAAACATCGGGTGATTTGAGACAAGCACGTCACCTTTCTTCAGCTTGCCTTTCCAGAGCTCAGCCTGCTTCCTTACACAAGTGCTCATGCTACCCAAATGCACCGGCAGGTGTGGTGCATTAGCTACAAGGCCGCCATCGGCATCAAACAGCGCGCAAGAGTAATCGAGCCGCTCTTTCACGTTCGTTGAGACCGATGTCTTCTGCAGCGCTCGGCCCATCTGCTCAGCAATGGCCATGAACCTGTGCGCGAATATCGAAAGCATGATCGGATCGACTTCCTTCGTGTCGACCTTCTTGTCCTCGCCATCGCTTTCGCCGATGTTGATCACGACGTGGGTATCAATTACCAATGCCCTCGCGTCGGGCGTCACGACGATAGTCTGTGTACCGTCGGCGATGATGGCCGGGCCCCTGACTCTGTCACCAACCGCGAGTTCCTCAAGCTTGTAGATGCTAGTCTCCTGCCTGCCACCATCGAAATAGACCTGTGTCTTGCCATAAGTCTTTTCGCCCTTGCCAACCTCTTTTACCTTGATTTTCTTCAACTGCTGATCTACCGTTTGCGCCAGACCTTCAAAAGTTTTGCCGATACCTCTTGCACGAACATCGTCAACAATGATGTCGCGATCGGGAAGTGTAAAGCCAAATTCCTGCTCATGCTGCTTGACGAAGGCTTTTCCAAAGGCCCAGTCATCGCCCGTGTACTCCATCTCAACTTCGTCAGAGCTGGGCTTGACGACCATGAGCGCCGATTCTGTCCCACGATACCGCATGTTGAGGTACTCCTCAAACTGAATCTGGTGCTCGTGAAAGCCTTGATCTTTCAACGTGGCGGCGCTCTTGTTCTTTAAATGCTCCATCTTGTGCTGGAGGGATTTCCGAATATCCTGGTCCTTGTCACTCCACACTTTGCTCTCAGGTTCTTGTCGTTCATCGACCACATCTGCGAGTGCCATACCATATGCACTCAACACCGACGAGTATCGATGTATTAAAATCTGACTGATACCAAGAGCTTCTGCGATCGCGACCGCATGCTGTCCACCAGCACCCCCGAAAGTCGCAAGACGATGTTTGCTTGTGTCATGTCCCCTCGCCTCTGTCAGACTTCGTATGGGTCTGGTCATCGTTTCGTTAGCAATCTTGATGAAGCCGTACGCGACCTCGTCTGCACTCATGTCCTTGCCCTCTTCCCTGTTGATCTTCTCGGTGAGTTCCTTGAACAACATGTCGCTTGCCTCGGGATCTAGACCTTCGTCTTCATTCTTTCCAAAGATCTTCGGGAAGAAGTCGGGAAGTAGTCTACCCAGGAACAGGTTTGCATCGGTGATCGTCAGCGGCCCACCTTTCCTGTAGCACGCAGGGCCTGGGTGTGCGCTTGCGGACTCAGGCCCGACAACGAACAGACCATTGCGGAAGAAGAGTCGACTCCCACCGCCTGCCGCGACAGTGTTGATGTCTAGCTGCGGACTCTGGATCGTCACGCCGGCTGTGGTGGTCTCGAAAACATGGTCATACCTGCCACTTCCGTACCTACTGACGTCTGTGCTCGTGCCTCCCATGTCGAATCCGATGACGGGCACTTTCGTCTCTGGATCGTAGCTTGTGAGCGCATAGCCAACGACACCACCGGCAGGACCTGACAAGATAGCTCTGAGACCCGAGAAGATGTCCACATCGACCAAGCCACCGTCCGATTGCATGAACTCGCATCGCGCCCCCTTTGCTCCGCTTTCTCGCTTGACTGACTCCGCCCCGAGACCACCTTCGAAGCCCTTCTGGAAGCCATCTATGTATTTTCGAATTGCTGGTGTCAGGTAAGCGTCTGCGCATGCCGATGTCGCCCGAGGAACGAGCTTGATCATGGGCATCAGTTCATGAGACAATGACACATGCTCGAAACCGATTTCCTTGGCAATCTTGCCTACGAGCGATTCATGGTGCGGATATGTGTAGCCGTGCATGAGACAGACAGCGATGCTTCTCAGCCCACTGTCATACACCTTTTGGAGCTGCTTCCGTATTTGACGCTCATCAGGTCTCTGGAGGATTCTCACAGCTTCTCCCGACAGACCTCTCACAAGTTCGGCGTCTGTATCTGATTCTTGCAGAGCTTTCGCCTCAGTCTGATGTCGCTCTGGGTCTTCGGCGTAGTCCTCCAGCGTCACCCGTTCGTCAACCTCCACCACCGTCTTGTAGAGCACTTCGGGCTTTCTGATTGCTAGATCAAAGATATTCGGTCTTGACTGATTGCCAATCTCCAAACAGTCTTTGAACCCTCTTGTGACGACCATAGCGATGTCCTCGCCCTTCCTCTCCAACAGCGCATTGGTTGCTACTGTTGTACCCATCCGTATACTCTCGATATGACTAGTGTCTAATGGTTCGCCGCGAGGAATTTCTTTCCCTGTGAACTTCGACAGGAGTCGTCTGATGCCTTCCAACGGGGCATCGTCGTAGTTTTGAGGGTCGACCGAGAGCAGCTTGATGAGAACATCATCCTCCATCTGACCGCTCCCCGGGTTGCCTACACAGTCTGTGAAGGTCCCACCGCGGTCGATAGCTATACGAATGCCGCGTTCGCTCTTCTGAGGTGCGGCCATCTTGAATGCTCAGGTATGCCTAGAGTGTTGGCTGTGGCGAGCAGGATGGGCAGTTAGGTGACGGGGATGATGAAGGGATTTAGAGACGGAGCTCCCGACGACTACCTGCAGACATACATGTAGCCATTACACAGCGGCTCCAGACATTAGAGCACAACAACTACTCTCGCGAAATCATCGTGGCCTATCTTTCCATGTACCCCACCATGCGGCTTTGATACCTCATCAAGCATTGACGTAGTTTCACCTGCCACATGTGCCACACACAGTATGGCCAAGGCTTGGGTCATTTCTCAATCACCTGCGACATTGCAGCTAAGCAGAAAGTCGAGGGCAAGTGTCACGGCGCGTTCGGAAGCGTTCTGGAGATATGCCTCACCCTGACCGATCATCCCTTTCCTGATCGGCAACGATCTGATGGTCGAGCCTTGGAAGGTCAACCACGGCTGGTCGCCTACACAAGTACGGCCCGAATGCATGATGCACAAGTTGTACGATCTTCGATCGGCCTGGTCGTTCGAAGTCTTTGCAATCTACCCTCACCATCGCCCATTTGATTACATGTACTGACGGCAATTGGGGGCACGCTGTGGCCAGAACGGCAAAGATCTTGGGTATCCCGGCAGCGATCTATGTACCATCATTCACAGTCGCGTATACCATTGACCTCATTCGTTCGGAGGGCGCGAGCGTCAAAGTTGTCACCGATGGCCCAGGAAACGGAGGCTAGCATGCCGCAGTGACTGTGACAGATGCGGAAAGCCACCACGCTGTTGAAGAGCTACGGACGATGGACGTCAATGCTGGACCATGTGGTGCAGCCACGCTCGTGGCACTGCGAAGGTTGTGCGAGCAGAATGCTCCAGGGTTTGCAGGAGGTGACAGGAGAGAAAATTGGTTGTGCTCTTCTGCAGCAGGTGACAGGTAGAGAAATATGGTTGTGCTCTTCTGCAGGAGATGACAGGGAGAAGAAATTGGTTGTGCTCTTCTGCACCGAGGGCCGGAGGGAATACCAAGTACCCGGATGAAATGCTTTCCAGAAATCCTTGCAATTGTTGATGCCCGGGCTTGGCATGGATGAAGATATTCTCTGGGTACTCCATGCGGATGCCAGTGTGAGATCTCCTCCAACATTGCCTCCTCGGCGTGCAGAACGTCGGATTCGCCTTGTCGTCATCGCTTGACTTGCGGGTTGTGGTGATCAATAATGATACAGGGCAGTGATGGCGAGTCTTGGCGTTCTTACCAATCTCGTCTTCGCAATGGATTCATCCAGACTGGCGGGTCATGCGCGATTTATGCATTCGGGAGGGACGAAGCGGCACGATTGGTTCGTCGCTTCGATGTGATGCATCGGCATGACATCGCAGGCCCGACTTGGCCTGGACGTGCCGAGCAGGGCCCCGAGGAAGCGAGAGACACCACAGCGGCCTGTCGCCAAGAGACCGGGCGAGACATGAAACCAGTCTGACTGACATGCAGAAGGTGCGATCGGATTGCGAGCTGCTCATTGGTCGTGGCTCGGAAGGTCTCCACCGACCGGCAGACAAGCTCCAATGGCGTGGCACACCAAGTCGCTTCGTGCGGTCGGCCCAGCAACGCGCCGAGGAAGGCACGGGCTGTGCTGGGATGGCGCGGTCATCGTGCAGGATCGCTGAACCAACAGCCCTACATCTCATTTCTAATTACTATTGCAGTATTATGTAATACACTACAAAGAATTAACAGGACTTAACACTCATACATGAAAAGCCAGAACAACATTACTCGTCTCCCCGCGGCTCAAATCTGCTTTGCTTCTCCTTCCACGAAATCGTGTTGTCTGAGTCGTCTCGATGGCGGCTTCGGGGATTCCAAGATGCGCCGGCGGAGAAGCTGCTCAGCGTGGGCTTGGCACCGACTCAGTCCCCGTGGGACCTGGCTGTCGACCGGCCCCCGTCCTGTCCTGTAGCTAGGAAGTAATTAGACTTTGAGAAATATAACTGCGGCTCTGCCGGCGAGCTTGTCCTCCGCCGGCGCCACCCTTCTCCTCGCGACACTACTACTCTCTCTCTCTCTCGCAAAACCGCCCCTTGACCTCGCCCGCGTCGACACGTCAACCTCATCGCCGTCAACATGCTCAACGCACGCTCCGTTGTTCTGCTTGTCGCAGTCGCAGCCAGCGCCATTGGCGTCAACGCGGGAGAGATCCTCTTCGACCGATGGTGAGGCGCGCCCCCCCCCTCCCCCCCCCCCCCCCCCCCCTCCCACAACATGGCGCGCAATCTGAAGCATCACCGCTGACATGCACCTCGATCATCGCAGGCCGAACAGCGACTCCTGCCAGGGTAACTCCTACGCCGAGCCCCACGAGGGACCGTCGATTCAAGAGAACGTGTGCACCACCTTCCCGCACGACCAGGTGTTCCACTCATACGAGGCCTCCGCGACGACCAACAAATCCGGCGTCCTCGACAACCACGACTGCCGCGCGTTGGTGTACCCCGAACCCGGCTGCGCAGGGAGCCCTTCGTCCGCCGGCCCAATCTGGAGCTCGCAGCTGAAATGCATTCCGTACACCGGTGCCTCCGTCAACTTCACGTGCGTGCCATCCAACGTCAGCAACATCACCGACGTCACCCGGCTCCAAGTGCTCAGCAGCGGCGCGACGCCGATCCACGCTGGCGCCGCGTCTTTCAGTCTCGCAGCCGTCTTGGGTTTGGCTTTCGCTTTCGCCCTCTAGAAATGGGTCTGTGGGGGGTGCGAGGGAGTCTGGAGAGGTGTGGAGGAGGAGCTTGCTTGGGTACAGACGGCGTCTGCAAGACTGCGGCTAGGCAAAAGTTCGCGAGCTCGCGACAGAGATAACCACAGAATACAGTCTCGTCTTGGTCTTGTCCAGCACATGCGGCCCTGGGTCGTCAGAGGAAAAGAGGATCTGCACCAACTCCATGTTCTCTCTTACCCCCATCATGGACGAGGCGAACAAAGCTTCAAGTCGCCGCCCAGTCATGTGTTTCTCTGTTCCTCGCTCAATCTGTGAGACCCGAGGATCTCCTGATCGTATACAGATGTTGAAGATCGCAAATATGGGGCGATTCCTCGTCGTGGCATTGGGCATTCGCAGCGTGTATATGTATGAAGGAATGCTCGGACGAACCATTGATACTCACGGTGCTTGACTAAAGGCTGCACGCTGTGACCATCTAAAGTACTCAACTGGGGTATCTCCGAGCTGCCAACTGCTCCACAATCATGATCTACCAATCGCCAGCCCTTTCAAATGCCTCTGCTGCGCTTGCTCCAGCGACGGGTAGAACCCGCAGACCGAGGAGCGCAGGAAGAGGGATATCTCTGTCAACATCTGATGATCCTGCATCGCCCATACGAACATCTCTAAACGATGCGTGAGAGTCTTCGTCGCCGCCTGACTGCCAGCGTTACTGCGAAACGACCAGACTGGAATGCACTACGATCCACTCACGTTCTCCAGGACGTCATCGCTCTCGAATTCATTGTGCTCTGTGCCCTCAACAGGAAGACCCTCCTCCAGCTCGTCGTCATCATAGATTTTGACCTTGTCGGCATAATCACGGATGTTGGACACCACATGATCTTGGATCAAATGGCCCTTCCCACCTGCTACTTTCAGGATCAGATCATTCAGAGACGAGCGTCCAAGGATGTCGACGTGGTCTCCGGTATTCGGACCGCCGCGCGGAGAAAATCTGTCCGGCTCATGCGGCATCTCATGAGTCGTCACTTTGATACCCGCAGGGTTGTATCGCTTCATCTTCCAACCCTTATTGCACATATAGCCGGTCGAGAGAAGGTTGACAGTACCATCTCCCTCGCCCATGACAACGCCACGATCCACAAAGCCGTCGAGTGACGACACGGAGGTATCGATCATGACTCTTGGCCTTGTCTTGTGCAACAACGGCTCCGTGTCTGGTCGATAGAAGTAAGCGCGTTCAGTCGGCTTGCCCATACCGTAGAAGCAGAAGATCTTCAGGTTTGGTGCAAGTGGCAGCCGTGTCTCAAGCGGGTTAATCCACTTTGACGGGATGTTATTGTTAGCCTCTACCTCCTCCTTGGTATGCGCCACACCCTGACTGTAGCTCTGCTGCGCAGCAGCGCTGTACCACTCATCTGTGTGCTCCCACAAGTACGCCAGCGCTTCGCCGGCCGTCAGGTTTCGTGGTGCTTCTGGCGTAACGGTTGCATTTATCACTGGCTTGAAGTTCAAGAAGCTGCCGTAGCTGATGTTCTGTCCCGGCTGATCATCAGGCGCCCACGTGAGGTTGCCCCAGACTGCTTCGCCTCCAATAGGCAGCATGGAAGAAATACCTGGCATGTGCCGCAGCAACTCAGCTCGCTCATGCCTACTCAAGAACTTCTCTAAGCCGTAGACGGCGAACGCATTGAGCTGTGCTGTATCACGCATCTCGCCGGATAAAACCGCTGGCACATCTTTCAGAGCACCAAGCATACAGCCACTGATATTGATCCATGAGTCCACGTGATCGTTGACCCATCTGGACCCGCCATTGCCGTAGCCTTCTGACTCCACCCAATGGAAAAAGTAGAATAGCACCTGGCTACCCATGGAATGCGATAACAGAACGACCTTCCTGCCTGACACCTGTTTCGCTAGCTCGATATGGTTCTTGAGCCTCGTGAAGTACTGATCGCGTTTTTCATAGTTCGCGTAGCTCATGCGCCAATCATACGCGGCGGTGAAAGCATTCGTTGGGTCGTACCCAACCGTTGCCAAGTTCTCGAGAATCTTGTTCCAGATCCAGTATCCAGTGATGAAGAAGTCCGCGGCGTCGAAACCCTGCGCTGCCCTCAGCTTGATGCCTGGCGGATCCATCCCGGTCTTCTCGTCTAGCATAACATGTCGTTTCCAAGCCGCCTTGTCCAACACCAGTGCCCTCATCATACTCCAGGAGCCCCATAAACGTTTCCGAAAGTACTGTTTCGAATCTTCTTCCGTACCCCAGCTTTCCAGTCCGGTTGAGATGACGCCGGGGATCATAATGACGGGATTGTGTGCCTCGATGCCCTCCGTCCGCGCATGCATCCCAACAGCAAAAGAGTCGTAGCTCACAGCATCTTTCTCGGATGACTAAACTCGAGAAGTGCGTACATCAACATCAGCTTGTTGAATAAGGTAGAGGTATAGTAGCTGCTCGCTGGGCTCAGGAAGGGCAACTCACCTGCATAGCCTGAATGTCCCTAATCAATCCAGTAGGCAAGACATCGAAAAACGAATCCAGGTTCAAGTCCTGCAATCCCGCCAAATCCACCAAACGATCTATGCCGCCTGTACTGCTTGCAAAGAACCCTGCCACGAACACTCCGAATACGCCACCCAGTACGAAGATCCACACATTGCGTCTCTTTCGTCCGGCGACAGTCTTCGCTTTGGTCAAGTTCTTGAGCTTCTCCTCTGTCACGATCTTGTACTCTTCTGCTTTACTCTTCCCACCGTCAACACCTTCCTGCGCCCGAGGCGGTGCCGGACTCGGCTCACGCGATGCATCAGGCGTGCTCTCTGGTGTCCCGACGCCGAATATGCGGCGCCGCAATTCTGACATCGCTGCGCATCTGTGACGGTATATTCAAAAGAGGAAGGCACGTCGCACGCGGAGATTGGCGACATACATGTGTGTCGCGTCGCATGTCTTACCCGCACGTCATACCGAGCTTGCGCCGAGCAGGCTTTCTTCACATGTCAGTACGCTTCTTGGCCTTGGAAATCACATGCCCATCTGACTGTCGTCCCTCACACCGACACTGTTCTATCAAGCCACAGTCTCTGGTTATACAGATGCGGCCTCCAAACAAGTTCACAAGTTTGTGCAAATTAAGACAAATACGCAGCCCCCGATGAGCGGCAACAGCAACCATGCGCCCAGCACCAATACAGAACCAGCGCCGAAGTTCAGCGGCGAAGTGAACCTGCGATACATCCCCTACGGCGAAGACAAGGAAACGCCGTACCTCCCGGCAATTCGACAACTCATCTCCAAAGACCTCTCCGAGCCATACAGTATCTATGTCTATCGATACTTCTTGTATCACTGGGGCGATCTATGTTTTATGGTACTTCTTATTGACACATATCATATATACACAGTACTGATAGGAATGAAGGCTCTCGACGACGAGAACAACCTCATCGGCGTCATAGTATGCAAACTCGAACCCCATCGTGGCGGGCCCATGCGTGGCTACATTGCCATGCTAGCAACCAAGTCCGAATACAGGGGTCGCGGCATTGCGACCAAGCTTGTCAGATTGGCAGTCGATGCCATGATCGCGAAGGATGCAGATGAGGTGCGCAGCAACATCGACTGTCATTGCCTATGATCACGCTCAACTGACACGTATTGTCGGCAAGATCGCGTTGGAGACCGAAGTCGACAACATGCCGTCCCTGCGCATCTACGAGAATTTAGGATTCCTGCGAACGAAGCGGCTACATCGCTATTACCTCAACGGTAACACTGCTTTTCGACTCATCCTCTATCTGAAGCCTGGCATCCCGTACAAACCGACATACGCTCCGGAATACCTTCCAGTGTCTCCAGGCGGCACGCAGTATCCAGGCGGCGGACTAGGACAGGGAGCACTCATGGACGAGGACCTGTTCGCCAGACAAGCGGCGGCGCAGCTCGCAGTCGAGGATGTGCATGGCGAGAAATTTGATGTCACTGGTTCATGAGGGTGACTGGCCGACTCAGTCATCTTAATGACGGCAGACGACATCAGCTTTCGATCAGGTCTTACTATCCTATATTACACCCAGAGTACGTCTAGTACGATCACTTTCCGTCAATGCGGCGGAACTTGAGCCAAAAGACGCTGCCAGCCACAAGGCCTGCGACAGACAAGCCTATATACATCCAAAAAAGTGTCGGATCAACTGCAAATGGACTGATGAGGGCACCCAGAACGGCGCCAAACGCGACTGTCATTAGGAATATTGATGTGATAAGTGACCTCATGCTGGCCGGCGCTTGGGTATATGCGTACTCAAGACCAGTGATCGATGCAAACGTCTCTCCAAGCCCTATCAGCACGTATGCTGGTGTCTGCCACGCCACGTGGACTTCGTTTGGAGCGTGCGTGCCGTCCGGTCGTAAGCCAGCGGAGCACTTGCGCGGCTTTGCGTAGCAAGGCGGCGAGTTGTAGATCATCTTTTGCACATATGCAACATATGCCATGGCAGATGAAGCGAGAAGGATTCCCACGGAGATACGAGCGATAGGCTTGAACAATATGCCGCATCTGCGCAAGGCTGGGTACAGCAGTCGATCGCAAAGTGGAATGAAGGCAATGATTGAGATCGGGTTGATATTGCCCATGATGTCGTTGGGAATGCCGTGCAAGGTCATTGTACCGGCTTGGGAGATCAGGTTGTTGTGCATTTGCATATTGAGCAGGAAGTATACTGCTCAATGTCAGTGGACTAAGCGCCAACTCAAGAGGTCAATCACAACTCACTCGGCAAGAAGAGAAAGACTTTGCAGGCTAAGATCGCGCGGTGAACCTCGTCGACGAAGGCGCTACTCCATGCCACAGCTCCTCTCACATTGGGCTTTGCAGCGTCGAGACTCCCGTACCGAATCCCGATCCATGCGATCTGGAATGCCCAAGACATCTCAGAACCCTTCGGAGAATGCAGGACGTACTTCTGCTTGCCTCCGACAAGGACGAAAAGCCCTATGCCGAATGCGAGTAGGCATACCAGATAGGCGCTCCAGAAACCGACGCTCGCTTCGAGCATGGTCGTCAATATAGGCGAAAGAGAGCCGATGTTGATACACAGGTAGAAGACCATGTAGATTCGCTGGACCGTCACACCAGGATCCACGATTACGCGCTCCCCACCGGCACGAGTCTTGACGTAGGGCCGATCGTTTTGGTACTGCTCCGCGATGAGAGGCGAGACGTTGGACTTGATCCCTCCGGCGCCCAGACCTATGAGCGTCATGCCGACGAGGAGTCCGGGCAGCGCTAGTCCGTTCTGAATCGAGAATGGTAACGAGGTCATGAGCAAGACCGCAATCCCAGCAGCGTAGATGACAGCTGCGTATAGAATCGTGTGATATTTGCCGAAGTATTGATCTGCGGCAACGGCACCGACTACAGGCGTCAAATAGCACCAGAACTGGAATATGCTGGTCAGAGCTGTCGCACCTCCTTGGCCAAGGCCAATGGCTCCCGGCAGGCCATTTGGGTCGTGATAGCTGTTCGAGATGTAGTTCTGGAATGGTCCGCTCAGGCCGTAGAAAGTGAAGCGCTCGCACAACTCGACAGCAGCTATCAGGAATGCTGACCACGGTAAAGTGTCGGCTACCCTTCGTAGTACTTTGTCGTCTTCATCTGTGGGTTCGACTGAGAGTGACAGCGTGTCAGAGCCTGCGGACAGCTCGTTCAACTTGGCATTTTCGGCGTCATGGTCGACAAGCTCGTAGTGTCCTCGGTCGGTGGTGTCAGGTCCTGATCCCCAAAAGGAGCGAATGCGGCCAGCTATGGTGGTGCCGAATGCATCCGTCTTCACACGGTCCATTGGACGCTCATATAGTGGCTGTATTGCTGCACAATGGTAGCCAGATGAGCTTTGCACTCATCGCGATGCGAATTCCGAAACCTCCAGAGTGCCATGGTTCGAAGGCCAAGTGTTGCGAGTAATTGCATGTCAAGACTATTGGCGACCTAATGCGGTGTTTTCTGGGGGCGGTGCGGCCCGGCGGTACGAACCTTCTACCCGCAAATCACGAACCTTCTATCCGCAAATCAGTCGCTCCTGCTACTCCGTGTTGCATCTGATGTGTGCGCCCAGCAGAGAAGCTGCTGGTGGGAAGTCCGCAAGAGCGTCAACCAGTCACGGCAAGTGATGTCATCCTCAACACAACCTAGATAACATTTCATGAGTTTGCATCCCTTGATCAGTATTCCCAAGCAGTCTCCTCTCCCAAAACACATCCGGCCTTGACAGACTCTGTACTCGCAGCCATGGCACCACCGAGAACGCTTGAAGGCAAAGCTCGGCAAGAAGGTACATTTGGACTTCCAGTATTCCACAGGCCAGCAAGGCAGCGGAGTCAGGTCATGAAGGGCAATGTGATTCCACCGAGTACACGCGCGTCTGGGCTGCAGAGCTGGGAAAGGACGGCACGACGGACAATTGTGTGAACCCCGGACCCGTGCAGAGCGAGATGCTGGAGCAAGTCCCCAAGGAGATTGTGGAGCCTCAGTTGAAAGCTACGCCGGTGCAGCAGAGATCTGGAAAGCCGGAGGAGATTGCAGAGATTGTGGCGTGGTTGGCCAGTGAGGGTGCGAGCTGGGTGAGCGGGCAGGCGATCAGTGCCAGTGGTGGATTTGCAATGTATTGAATGATCAGACGTGGGAAGAACGGCTCCACTTACACACACGAGAGAGTATAGATCGCGACGCAAGGTGCCGCTGTGTACCAGTCTGTATACAAATGTGTTCGTGAAAGCCCCGCGCTGGACGCCCAACTAGTCATCGATGGACATGAAACGCATCGACAGTCATTACAAGAAAGCGATGGGAAAGCCTTTGCAACTCAGCGCTCGAACGCTCCACCAAATTACTCAGTCAGCCAAAACGCATCAATCTCCAGGACAAACCGGATACATCACCACCCCAAGCATCATTTCTCACTGCTTGTGTTACTACGTCGCATCATTCTTAAAATATTCTCCTTCGGACGCATTCAAAGCCGCCGTCGGCAAATCCGTCCCTAGGCCACTGTCACTAGGCGGAGCCCACTCGTGCTTGCTAGCATGATCGTGCCCAGAGATCCCATCATCCGCCGGCGTCTCGGGGGCAATCACCTGCAACAGTGGTTTAGAGGCTTCCTCAACCGAGGGTGCAGCATCACCCTCCTTTTCGCTCTCAGAGTCTTCCTCCAGCGTATCCTCAGCGACGGCCGACTCTACGCCCACGACACCGGCAGCAGAGCTGCTAGCTAAGCTGTCACGACTGGACAGTTCAGAGCCTGTCATATAGCTGCCGGTGCCGTAGCTGGTGCGGCGGCCGTCTTCCGTCCCAACGGTCTCGCCCCCGGCGTAGCTACCAGTGCCATACGTGAGGGAGGTGCCAGTGCCGCTGAGGTAGCTGTGCCGCCTCTCAGTCGCCTCGCTATTTGCATCCTCATGATCGCGGTCGGAATGGTACTCCTCGTCTCTAGCCAGCTCATCCTCACTCTCTTCAGAGACAGATACAATGTCATTCTCCTTGTTGCCGCCGTTGGGCTGGGTGAAATTTCGCTTGGCACCCCACGAAAGATTGCGTTGTGGCTGCTTGACCGAGTGGCTGCGCGTGATGGCCTTCGAGCTATTGGCGAGCAGAGATGGAGCTGCAGCGGAAAACGTCTGTCCACCCCGACCCTGGTTGTGGCTGATTTCACCGAGCGACATGATCCGCCTCTCGGATGCGTTCGGCACCGGTCCATTCATAAGCATGTTTGGCCTCGTTTTCATTGCCAAAGCGTGGTTTGCTTTGGCAAGAGGAGGTACGGTAGAGTCCGCAGCCCGGTACGAGACGGCCGAGGCGTTGCTTGGGATACGAAGATCACGGCCTTGTGGTTTCTTCGGCTTGGCAGCAGCAGGCTTCGCCGACTTGGCCAAGAGCAACATGCGAGATTGGTTCATGACACCTTCAAGCATCCTCCTCTCGATGGCCTCAGCCTTGTGATCCATGTCATGCAGCTCCTCACGACGAATGTGCAAAGCAGTCTCCAAGCTCGAGACGTCGGCCTGGAGCCTGCTTTTCTGGCTGGCCAAAGCCTCCTTCTCCGCCTTCAGCGCTTCGACCACTTGGCGCAGCGAGTCCTTCTCTTCGTTCAAGACTGTGATGTCGTCCTCAATCTCATCTTTCTGCACTATGCGGCGCTCGAGCAGAAGTGCAATCTCCTCGGCCTCCTTCTCCTTATTCCCATGCTCTTGCGTGATCTGCTTGGCCTGCGCAGCAACAAATGCCGACACCTCGGCCGCGGTCGCCATGACCCTCTCATGTATCTGATCAAGCCTTTCAATTTGTGCCGTTGGCTCAGCAGCAGCTTCTGCATGACCCATGAGCTTGTCGAGCTTCTCATGCAGAGCAGTATCATCATATTTCTCGGCCTCGACCGGAACTGAGATCTCAGCCGGGGCAGGCAAGAGAGCAGGGATCGCGCTCTTGAGGTCTGCGGTCGACGTATCATGGCGAGCTTTGGTGTCGTCGAAGCCCTGCTTCAGCTGCTCCTGTAGGTCGCGCACAGCTTGATGATGCTCAGCAGCAGTATCAGCGGCCTTCTGTGAGTGTTCATAGTGCTGTCCGATGAGCGCCTTGACCTCCTCAAGCGTCACGATAAACCTCGGATGGTGCTCTCCAAGATCGTTCTGCACGCCGTCGATGGCAGCCAGGACCTTGAAAACCTCGTCGCGAGTCGCGGCGGTCCCATCCTTGAGGCCTTGGTTCATCTCGTCGAGCTTAACAGCCGTCTCTTCGACCTTGCCGAAAACAGTCTTCGATTCCTCCGAGAGCGCATCCATCTTCTCGGGGAATGTCTCGGCAAAAGTGGTCAGAGTAGCACCAAGGGTGTCAATAGATAGTCTCAACTCTTCAGCCATGGTCTTTGTACCCTCCATCAGCTCAGACTGAGATGTAGACTTCTCCTCCATGGTCTGGACCTTCTCTTCAGCTGCACGTTGAGCGTCGTCATACTTGCTCATCAAGCCACCGAAAAGCACATCGAGCTTCTCAGTCAGGGTTGCCACGACATCATCCTTGTGCTCAGCCTGCTTCTCCATCGCGGTCTCGGAGGACTGCTGGTGGTCGATCTTCATCGCCTCCAAGCTGCCGTGAGCGCGCTCGAATTCCCGGTTCAACGCTTCCAGAACCTCCTTAACTTCAGCGATGACGGGCTCGTGGGTGCCGTCAGCCTTCTCTTCAAGGCTCTTGAGTGTCTCGCCGAAGGTGTTGATGCCAGTCTCGTTGTCGCTGATCTTGCTGACCAATTCGTCCTTGATCTGGCCAAGCGCTTCCTTGATACCGGCGATTTCCTTGACAGTATCCTCGAACTCCTGCTTGCGATCGTCAAAAGCCTTAGCAGTCACAGCGATGTCCGTTTCATAGCTATCTTTGAGCTTGTCATGACTCTCGCGGAAATCGGCGATTAGGCCCTGGAGCTGCTCGAAGTCCGCCTTCGATGCAAGCTCCTCCGGGTTTGGCAGCTTCATATCTTCCATCTTCGTCTTGATCTCCGTGCAAAGGACACCGAGAATGTCAAAGTCAGCTTTGGTCATAAGCTCTGGCTTTTCTTCATCGGCTGCAGCAGACATCTTCTCCTTGATCTCTTCGAGGGCGGTTTTCACATCCTGGGCAAGTACCTCGACGACCGCAACGTCAGCTTTGGCCGCCGTTGAGTTCTCCAGCCTGTCGGCGAGCCCATCGATGCCTTCCTGCGTGACGCGTATCACTGCCTCCACTACCTCAAGCTGCTCCTTGGTAACCGCATTGTTTGGGTCGGGAAGTGCCATCTCGTCAAGCTGAGCCTTTGTATTGCGAAGAAGAGTCTCGATGGCATCCGTATCCTCTTTTCTGGCCATGCCTTCTGGAGCGATGCCAGCTGCAGCAGCTGGCTCGCGGGCGGCGAGCAGGACAATATTGTCCTGGACGTCCTTGATCGTGGCCTCCAAGGCAGCAAGATCGTCCTTCATCAGTGCGCCCTCAGCAGGCTGAGCTGGTTCCTGCTCCCGAGTGGGAAGCTCATCAACCTTCGCGTTCATGGCCTCGACCTTGATCTGGACTTGCGCAAGCAGCACTTCCAACCTCTCCAAATCAGAAGTCCTCACACCTTGCATACCGGCAGATGCGGGTACAGCATCTGCGTCGGACAGCTCCCGAGACGCCTCTGCTGAAGGCTCAGCAAGTACTATTTCGCCGCCCTTTGGCATCTCCAGCGGAACTGCGCCACCAGAATTGAGCGCATCGAGACCAGCCCGTAGGTCAGCAAGGCCGTCTTTAAGCGTATCGAGGATCTCGTAGTTGACTGTCATGTCCAAAGGCTTGTCAAGCGTCTTGACCACGTCGGTGCGCAAGCTTTCCAGGCCTTCGTTGATCGCATCAAGCATCTCGCTCTGCTGAGCTTGGTTGCGGTCCGGGCTGTCGAGCTTCTTTTCGACGTGGCTCCGGAGGTCGTCAAGACCGAGACGCATCGCGTCAAGCACTTCTTCGTTACTGCCGCCATGCACCAGGCTGGTTGCGATTGAATTGCGCAAGTTCTCGAATTCGCCGCGCATCGCCTCGAGCAGCTCTGCCGGCACACCATCACCAGGCACGCTGCGTGATGTGGTGGTGTCCTTGAGCTCATCTAGCGTGCCGCGAATGCCAGCAAGAAGTTCGGTATGCTCAGTCGATGCACCGCCAGAGCCAAGCACAAGGGAGGAACCCATAGTCTCCTTTAGCTGCTCAAGCTCTTCCTTGATAGCACCGACCGCCTCGGCGGAAGCTTCGCTCTGATCCGCGGACAGTTGAGTGCGCAAGTCATCGATGGCTTCTCTGACACTGCTGACGACGGCATCACGGTCTGCGTCGGCGACAATGGTCTCCAGGGTCTCCTTCAGAGCGGCGAACTCTACGCGCATTTCGCCGACGATCTCTTCCGATGCTCCACCGGACAAGTTGCTGAGCTCGCTGCCATTCAGCTTGGAGTGTAAGGCACCCATACTGTCTTGAATCGTCTCGATCAGCTCACTTTTGTCAGCAGCGTTGGCATTGAGCACAGCGGTCTTGAGCTGTTCAAGCTCCTCTTTCAAAGCATCGTTGATTTCTTCTGTTGGGAACTCGATCTCGAAATCGCGGTTCTTCTCGTCGATGTGCTCCTTTAGGCTGGCCATACCTTCGGTTATGGCAAGCACGATCTCAGCAGTGTGTTGCGGCTTCGAGTCGCTGCCAATATCACGCGAGGAATCGCTGTTGGCAACAGCCTCATGCAGATGTTCAAATTCAGCCTTGATGTATTCGAGCATCTCCTGCTTGCCGCCATCGTGACTCGGACCAGTCTGCACGTAACCTTGCACATCTGCGCGGAGCTGCTCCAGGCCGCCCTTGACAGTTTCGACGATCTCGTCCTTGCCCGTGACGTCCTGCGCACGGTCGACATATTGCTCAATCTGTGCCCGTAAAGATTCCAGACCATCTTTCACGGCGTCCAGCACCTGCTCTGTGTCACGGCCACTGGCAGCGGAATACTGCTGGAATTCTGTATGCATATTTTCTACAAGTTCGCGCATCTTGGCCAAGACCTGCTCGCCAAAGCTTCCGAAGGGAATAGCGGAGCCGTCCATGCTGGCCTTTACGGCCTCGAAAAGATCATCGCGGCTGATTTCAAGCTCTCGAGGTGCAGCAGGACCATGTGCGCCAAGACCTTCCTTGACTGCCTCAATCACTTGCGCATGAATGGCCTCGTTGTCAAGTGCTGCTGTTGCCACGGCAGGCTGGTGTTCGGCAAGTGCTTGGCGTACGTTTGCGAGAATGGCTTCCGTCATTTGATCCAACGCCTCCGCCGGCAGTGGTGCCTGGAAATCCTTGAGAGCCTCCTGCATCACCTCAAATATCTCGCCCTTATCGATGGTCGCCACCGCTGGCTCAGACTCGGGCCTGTTCGCTTGGTAATCCAGGAGACCCTCTTTGAGTACGTTGAGAACTTCATCACGCTCCAGGCCGTACTGTTGCAGCTCAATGTTGGGCTCGAAGTCCTTCAGGCCTTCCTTGACTGCGTCAAGAATTGCTTCGTGATCGAGCTTGCGGTCAATCTCTTCGACTGGGGCCTCAGCTTTGACAATATTGCTGCTGTGCTCGGCCAGGGCGTGCTTGATCACTGACAGCATCTCATCGCTATCAGGTCCGGACCGGGTTGTGGCGAGTTGCTTGAAAGCATTGTCGTCCTGCTCAGCGCGCTGCACTAGCATCCTCGAAAGGTGCTCCTTCAGCTCTGCCATGCCCTCCTCCACAATCCGCTGCACTTCCTCGGCATGTTGCTGGCTCTGACCGTCTTCGATGCCTTGATCGAGACTGCTATTCAATTGGGTCTCGGCGACTTGGTCCAGCTTTCGACCCAGGTCTCGGCCCATGCCAAGCACCTCACCGCGCAGGTCGCGGACCAGGCCCTTGACCTCATTTGTGGATCCACCAGCATGAGCGACCGACTCTTTGATACGCTGTAGAAGCTTCACCACCTCTTCGTCCCTTGGCGCCTTCGCATCGCTCTCACGGCTTACCTTCAGGTTGCCGGGCGAATCGAAGTTGAGCTCCAGCTTAGGAGGCCCATCCTTTGACATTGCCACCAGAGCTTGTGACTGCGACTTCTCCTTGATGAACTCAGACAGCTCTTCGACCTTCTTGGCAGCATCCGTGTTCTCTTTTCTGCTCTTCTCCAACAGCTCTGAGAGGCAGCTCTGCAATCGATCCTGACCTTCTTTCGTCACCATCTCCCGTATGATTTTCTCGAGCATCGCCACACTTGCAGCGCCCTCGACTGAATATGGCGACGGGGACCCGAGTCTGCCATCGTCCAAGAAGCTGTGCGCACTGGCTGCACGCGGTACACTCCATGCTTTCGATGCCGAGGGAGGCGAATTAAATGGCTTGCTGTCCAGGAAATTCGTGCCAAAGCTGTTCGGCGGCGCGGGCAGGTGACCAGTCGTGCGCACATGGTTCTTCAGCTCCCGCAGTGTTGTCCGGATATCCTCGTCGCGCTGGTTGGTTGCCTCCTTCAAGCTGATCAGATCGATTGCATTATCCTTGCTCCTCCTGTTCAGCCCAGTCATCTCTTTCTGCAAGCTGGTAGTGATCGTCAACAGATCCTTGAGCTGAGCCGACAGATCGTATTGAGGAATGACGCGCGTGGGTGACGGTGTTGATTGCCCGTTCGTGATGTCGCTGAAGGGTTGAATGGGCACCTGCATCGTCTGGAGGGCAAGCATGGTCGCGGATGGAGGAGTGTTCTCGCCAAGGAGAGGCCTCGGCGGTGGGCGCGTGGATGGCCGTAGTGTCGGAGTGTCCTTCATCGGTTCGCGCGACGACGGGGTTGGAGTTGATGAGCGATCGAAGGGCGACAAGTCGTCCGCACTTTGCTGTCTGCTGAGAGCAGAAGCACCGCCCCTCGATGTTGGTCTCTCTGGCGACCGCTCAGGCGATCGATTGCTGTCTAGATAGCTGCGCAGGTCCTTTACGCTTGTCGTCTGTAGCGACTGCATGCGCTTATGATGTGCGCCTTTCACCAGACTTTTCTCCGGCGAGCCCTGGGATGTCATATTCGATGTGTAGGATGACAGCGGTGTGCTCTCTCGTGAGGCTTCGACGATGCGCTTCGCAGCCGCGGCAATACCGGCGGATGTGTTGGCCTTCGTCGCTGGACTGTTCGCACCGGGAGGGAAGGGAAGGGGTGGTGGTGCGCGTTCTGGATCGGAGCTGTCCCACCTGCGTTTGACCTTGGTTAGCAGCTGCATGTTGCCATCGCCGCGTCCGCCCTTGGACCGACGGAATAGGTAGCTGTCTGAGGAGACTGTGATGGGGATGAGATGGATGAGCCACTCACATCGGAACGCTGGACCTGCCATTCTCGGCCCAGGAATGCTTGGTGCCATCGCGGTCGTACGCAACGTCCCGCTCTGCGCCAGACATTGTTTGCTTTTCGATGATATCGTAACTGGGTCCGATGACTGGAATGTGCGCTACCCAAGATGTAGCTTAATTCGACAATTGCATTGTATTTGTGTTTCGTGTTGACCAGTGCGATAGTATTTTGATAGAGGTACAAACACTGCGTGGGTCGTCGAGGGGGTTCTGGAGCAGTCAAGGTCGATGGAAAGATAGCGACCACACGCGCTGTCCCGTGTTTTGCCATGATTTCGTGATTTCCTGTTTACTGCGACGCATAGCAACGGCGCTAAGCTCTTCGGTATGGCCTCATCGGCCCTCTCACGTGACAGAAGTCGGCATTCCAATTTTGCAACGCCGATCGCCAAGGCTGAATATTGCAGTGGACTTTCAACAACCCTCAAAGCTCTCAAAAGTAGCCGCGACATCAGCGAGCGATACCCACCACCAACACCCAGGGACCGCCATACAAAATGAAGTGTACGTATATGTCAACATGATTCTCATGATGGCATGCTGACAATGTGCGCAGTCCTCAAAGTCAGCCGAGTGGTATGGGCAACCAGGACTGACTTCCAACACGACACCATCTAACATGACATCCATGCATAGGCCATCATCTCCCGCGGCCGCTATGCCGGCAAGAAGGTCGTCATTGTTCAGCCCCAAGACAATGGCAGCAAGAAGCACCCCTTCCCGCACGCGATCGTTGCCGGTATCGAGCGCTACCCACTTTCCGTTACCCGCCGCATGGGCAAGGCCCGCCAGACCAAGCGCAGCAAGGTGAAGCCATTTATCAAGGTCGTCAACTACAACCACATCATGCCGACCCGTTACACGCTCGAGTTGGAGGGCTTGAAGGGGGTGGTCACCAACGAGACTTTCAGTGAAGTCAGCCAGAGGGAGGAGGCGAAGAAGACGGTGAAGAAGGTGTTGGAGGAGCGGTATGTCAGTGGCAAGAACAGGTGGTTCTTCACGCCATTACGTGAGTCGATATCGTACACGGACATTGCATGCGGATCGGATACTAATACTCTGGGCAGGTTTCTGAGCGAGTCGCAAAGGGCCGGGAATGGTTTGGCTGGGGGGCGAAGCATTTGAACCTGCGCGGCATCACGGCGTTGGAGATGACTGCTGGCTAGGCTCATGTAGTGCCAGAAATGATATGCTGCGGACCTGAAGAGCAGGCACGACCGATTGCTCGAATGGAGCAGGATACTAACTCATCATCCACGTCTCAGAATGACAGCACGGCCGCTCGCAAAGAATTCCTGTTGGCGTTTTCAGGGACGGAGCAGTATTGCTCACGGAGAACAAGTTCCACGTGACCGAGTAATATGCTCGTCACGTTGCCCGCCAGGCCGCACCCATCGAAACAGGTGATGCAGTGGTCTTGACCCGACAATCGGCACTCAAATACACAGCCAATGTTGCATCCAAAAACTCTGATAAGCCTCCTATCTCCATCTCGATCCTGCGCAGCCAGTACAGGAATCGGTCATGGTCGTTATGGTCCGCTCAGCGCCAGTGCAGCAGTAGTTGCTCAGGCTCCAGTACGGCATGTGCACGCCGCGTTCGTCGTGTAACAAGCAACTTTGCGTTGACGGAGGCAAGCTTTGACGTATCCCATGCCGATCTCCCTATTTCGCGCGCCCGTTCAGTTTCTCGCGGGCGTCAACATCCTGCTCCGCTGTACGCGACATGATGTAGACTGGGGCGTCGATAGCTTGCACTCATTGACTCGAAATGACCATGTTACAGTTCGCACAGTGTCTGTAGGCGTCTGGAAAGAAGAGTTTGTAATGCGCTCGCCGACGAATACCGGCGTCTTGGGCCGGGGGAAAAAAATTAAGGCAGCTGCGAGGATCTGTGGTTGGATGAAGACGCGTGTGGAGGAGGAGGACAACTACGGACGCCTGGAGCGGGAGACCGACGGGATGGAGAGGTGACTAGCCCCGCCAAAAGTGGCGCACAAAGCAACTAGTGCAGAAAATTGCAGTCCCATCCCCAGGCCCCCCATTACACTACAACTTGGCCCGAATCTCCCTCCCCGCGCCGTTGGTAAAATACTCCCTCACCGCCACCTTCGCCTTCCCCACCACCGCAACATCCTCAATCGTACTCGGATACGTGGGCTCCCTGTCGAAATCCCCGCGGACCGCGTTCTCCAAAACATCCCTCAGCGTCCTCCTCAACGTCTTCCCGCTGCGCGTCTTCGGGATGATGCCCGGCGCCGCGATGAAGCCGCCGAGGCTCGCGATCGGCCCGATGGCGTGGCGGAGCCGGGCGTTGAGGTCTCGGAGGAGGGTTTCGGCGGGGGCGTCGGCGACGGCGAGGAAGGCGAAGGGGACGTGGCCTTTCGTGGCGTCGGGGATGGGGACGACGGCGGCTTCGGTGATGGAGGGGTGCGAGGAGATGGCTTGTTCGATGGCGCCCGTGGAGAGGCGGTGGGCGGCGACGTTGATGATGTCGTCGCTGCGGCTCATGATGTGGACGTAGCCGTCTGCGTCGATCATTCCCGCGTCGCCCGTGTCGATCCATTGGCCGTCAAAGCGCTTGAGGTACCCTTTGTAGAACCGCTCCTCGTCTTTCCAGAGAGTGGTGAGACCTGTGGGTGCGAGCGGGATTCCCAGGACGATGTTGCCCATTTCGCCTTTTTTGATCTCCTTTCCTTCGTCGTCGACGACCCGGATGTCGAAGCCGGGGCAGGGTTTTCCTGCTGAGCCGGGTTTGATCGGGAGGGGTTTGGTGTAGGTGTGGTCGGTGAAGTTTGAGGAAGTGCCGGGAAGGAGGGAGAGCGAGGTCATGGGGGAGCCGGATTCGGAGGACCACCAGTTGTCGATGACAGCGGCGTTGTCGCCGCAGTGTTTGCATAGAAGGTCTTGATAGAGATTCACGATTGAAGGCTCACTCCTCTCTCCAGCAAGGAAGAGAGCCCGCAGGTTCCTCAGTCCACCACGCTTCCCTCTCGTCTCGAAGAACTTATTCTTCGGATCCTCTTTCCTGATCGCCCGTAGTGCCGTCGGTGCCGTGAACATACTGTTGACTTTATGCTCCTCGAGTATCCGCCAGAATGTGTCTGCGTTGGGTGTGCCGACCGGTTTGCCTTCGAAAAGAACTGTCGTTGATCCGGCCAAGAGTGGTCCGTAGATGATGTAGCTGTGGCCGACGACCCAGCCGATGTCCGAGGCGGTGAACATGACGTCGCCGGGTCCTCGCATGCCAAAGACGTACTTGATGGTGAAGTTGAGACCGACGGCGTGGCCGCCTGCTTCGCGGAGGACGCCTTTGGGGAGGCCGGTCGTGCTGTACCCGCGAATGTTTGATCAGCAGACGAATCTGAGGGCATGTGATGAATGGTGGAGATGCATACCCGGATGTATAGATGATATACAACCCATCGTTGCTCTTCACCGGCACGTTCTCCGCTCTCAACCCTCGATTCCTCGCAGACTTCACAAGGCGTTGCCAGTCCCTCTCCCCATTCTCTTTCCTCACATCATGCCATCGCGCCTGGTCTCGCTGCCATATCAGCACTTTGGGCGGTTTATGCGGACTCTGCTCGATGCCTCCTCTGACCATTGGCTGATAGCTCAAGGGTCCCTTGGCACCCTCAATGCCGCAGCTCGCAGTCAGGATCACCTTGGGAGTGCTCGCTTCGATGCGCTGCGCGAGTGAAGTGGCTGAAAAGCCTCCAAAGACGACCGCGTGGATCGCGCCGAGGCGAACAGTGGCCAGGATACCGATCAGAGCAGCCGGGATCATCGGCATATATACCAATACCACATCGCCTTTCTTCACGCCCTCCTCTCGGAGCACACCAGCCAGGGTGGCAACTTCATCTTGCAAGTGCTGGTAGCTGATTGTTTCCTTGCTCCTCGACACGGGACTGTCCCATATGATCGCGGGTTTGTCGCCATGTCCGGCTTCTACGTGTCTGTCTACGCAATTGTACGAAGTGCTCAGCTCGCCGTCTGGAAACCATGCCCAGCTCGTATGGGACACGCCAGACCTGAGCTGTCGCGTGGACGTGGTGAATGCGGTCTTGGGGGCTTTGTGCCATGTGAGTTGACTCGCCTGGTAGGCCCAAAAGCTGGAAGGGTGAGAGATGGAGGCGTGGTAGGCGAGATCTTGAGGATGAGGAGGGGAAGGAGGGGGAGGAGGGGGGGGAGGAGGCATGGATGATGATGATGATGATGATGATGGTGATGATGATGATGATGATGATGATGATGATTTATTATGTCCAGCGATTGATGAGCGAGAGAGGAGGCATGGTATATACATGCTACTACTACTTACTGCATGTGGCCTGCCCGGACGTACGGACAGAGATGGTCGTGAGGTAGATCAAGTGACGACCGAGGGAATCGGAAGCGGTATACTTTGAGTGTAGGCTGCAGCCTGTGCGTGCCGCTGCCGAGATCCGAAGCCGTAGCGGCCGTCATTGACTACTCACACCGACCTTTTCCCGAGACTAAAGAAAAAAAAAAGGGCAGCAGTAGAGTAGTGCAGGCAGAGATTGTGGGAGCGGCCGAGTGATCAAAAAGGATCGATTCAGGATGGGGAAACGGTCGCACGAGGAATCGAGTGTTGCAGTAGACCAGTCTGCAGAGGGCACGAGAGACGGCAAGAGGGTCAAAAAGGAGAAGGAGGCGAAGAAGGCGAAGAAGGCGGTGGGCGAGGGGAGTGCAAGTACGAGTGGTGCATGTCCTGGTGATGCCCGTCATACTGTCGCCGAGCAGGAAGTCGCGGCTGGACTGTCCAGGGAGGAGCGTCGGGCGTCGAAAAGAGCCAGGAAGGAGCAAGCAGCGGCAACAGGCAAGCGCGACGCGGCGGGTGAGGCAGTCGCGAAGCCGAAGTTGAAGGCGGGCAACGCGCGATATCACGAACATGTCGCGTTGAGCGCGTTGCCTCAATCGGACATCGACGACTTCATCTCCGAGAAGCAGCTGACCATCGAAGACCCACACGACCAACCCGACTTCCGACCCATCACGTCATTCGACTACCTGCCCATCCACGACGCCCAACGACCTTGTTTCGCCGACTTCCATGCGCCCACCCCCATCCAGGCCGCCGTATGGCCCTACCTGCTGGCGGGACGGGATGTCGTCGGCGTGGCCGAGACGGGCTCCGGCAAGACGTTGGCCTTCGGCGTGCCGTGCGTCAACTCCATCGCCAGTCTCCCCAAGAAGGAGCGCGACAGCATCAAAGCCTGCATCGCCAGCCCCACCAGAGAGCTTGCCCAGCAGATCCACCAACAGCTGCTCGAGTTTGCCCAGCCCGCCGGACTCAAGGTGACCTGCATCTATGGAGGCGCCTCCAAGGACGCCCAACGAGCCCAACTCCCGGGCACGCACATTGTCGTCGCCACCCCCGGCCGCCTGTACGACTTCATCCAGGAAGGCGCCGCCGACCTGTCCCACGTCGCCTACCTGGTCCTGGACGAGGCCGACCGCATCCTCGACCGGGGCTTCGAAGAACACATCCGCCACATCATCTCCTCCACCCAGTCCACCGGCCGCCAAACGCTCATGTTCACGGCCACCTGGCCGCCGTCCGTCCGCGATCTCGCCGACACCTTCATGACGGACCCCGTCCGCGTCACCATCGGCGGCAATGCCTCGGGCGAGCTGCGCGCCAACCCGCGCATCACCCAGCAAGTCCAAGTCATGACGCAGCCAGACAAGCAGCCGCGCCTCATCGCACTGCTCAAGCAGTACCAATCCGGCGCGAACAAGACCGACCGAATCCTCGTCTTCTGTCTCTACAAGAAGGAGGCCACGCGCATCGAAGACTTCCTCCGTCGCCGCGGCTTCCCCGTCGCCGGCATCCACGGCGACCTGCCGCAAGCGAAACGCCAGGCCTCCCTCGAGTCCTTCAAGCGCGGCGACATCCCCATCCTCGTCGCCACGGACGTGGCCGCGAGAGGGCTCGACATCCCGTCCGTGAAGCTCGTCGTCAACGTCACGTTTCCCCTGACGCCCGAGGACTATGTACATCGGATCGGGAGGACGGGGCGGGCCGGACAGGATGGGAGGGCCATCACGTTCTTCACGGACCAGGAGAAAGGGCTGGCGGGCGCGTTGATCAATGTGTTGAAGAAGGCGGGCCAGCCGGTGCCGGAGGAGCTGATGAAGTTTGGCACGACGGTGAAGAAGAAGGAGCATGAGGTGTATGGCAAGTGGTTCAAGGAGACGGATGGCGAGATGAAGAAGCCGACGAAGATTACGTTTGACTGAAAAGTGTGCGGTTTCGATGTGGGCGGAATGCATTCGGCCTGGGAGCAAAAAAATGTCCCTGAAAGCCCCTCCAAGCCTTCTACATTATATCCATCACATACATACATGCACATCCCATGGGTATCATGTCCTTTCGAATCTCCAAAAAAAAAAGTCCCACGCCATTCATTCCTTCCCCCCCTACCCAAACTCCACCCTCCCCATCCCTCTTTCCATCGCCGCGCTCCGCACGTCCTCCCCCACCTTCCTCACAGCACCCACCCAAGCCTCCTCCACCCCCTCATCAAGCTCCTTCTCGTCCTCCCCAACCACCCAAGTCAGCCACTTCACCACCGCCGCCGCCTTTGCCACGTCCCTCTCCTCGAGTACCACGGCCCTCAGATACTTCCCCAGCGCCCTCACATCCTCTTCGTACGGGCCCTCGCCGTCCGAGGAGAACTCAGCATACCACGACGTGATCGCGTGCCGCAAATCGGCCAAGTCCGTCAGCTGTCTCTGTGTGAACGTCGGTTTCGCCGGCCGCGGCGGAAGGTTGAACACTCGATCCAGCGGCCCGTCGTCATCAGTCGCAGCCTTCTTCCGCCGGTTGCGCGGTCGCTGATGCAAGGACAAGTCGATGCCTCCCGTGCGTTGCAGCCGAGCTTGTCGTTGCTGATCCAGGACTTCGCGACGGATGTCGTCTGGCAGGGCGGCGAGGAAGTCGGGATCCAGCTCCTCGGGTTCGGGTTCTGTGTCGGTAGTCGCGCCTGCGCTGTCGTCCTGTAAATGCTTCGCAGTCATGGGCCTGGCGACGAAGTTGGCTTGCGTGAGGGTCGGGTTGTCTGCGTGGCGAGCGCGACCAGCGAAAAGACCGCCGCCACGCTTGCGCTTGATGGCCTGCCTGGACAGTGGCGGTAGCGTCCGGTTTCTGCGAGGCGATTGCGGCAGCAGTGACTGCTCGCCTCGTTTGCGGTTGCTGGGCGACTTGTAAAAGCCAAGAATCTCGGCCCGGACATCCTCTGGCAGCGCTTCGAGGATGCTTGGATCGAGCTGAGACTGGTTTGGCAACGCAACTGCTGGGCGCGGAGACTGTGGTCTGGAGAGGACACGCGGCGGATCCTGAACCAGCTTGCGTGGTGCTGGTGAGCCCGCGGCCCTGACATGCTTCGCCAATTTGGCCCTTATGTCTTCAGGCAGCTCAGCGAGCACACTTGGGTCGACCTGCGTGGGTAGCACAAATTGTGTCCCGAGCGTGTTGAGAGCCTTTTTGGATGGTGTACTAGGATTCATCGGCTGGACAGGAATGCTGGGTTGATTGGAATGAGATACGCGGTGCTTTTCTGGTGTCGTCACGTCTTGTATCGGGTCTTGAAGGGTCGATTCCTTCGGCACAGGCTTTTCGATCGAAGCAGGCTTCGAAGGCTGTCCAAGCTTGAATTGCAGCTTCTTCTGACTGCCAAGATCGGCGCCTTCTGCGCCATTTTTGATCGGTTCGAGCTTTTGCATCTGCACGCCAATACCCCTCAGCTCACCAGGAGAGATGTTGAACGACTTCATCATGGCGATAGCCTCTTTGCTAATGAGGACGGTATCAATGGTAGCCACTCCAAGCTGGAGGCTCTTGTTGAAAGTGTCGCATTTGCCGTGACCAAGGTGCTTCGGCGGGTCTAAAGGAGCATCGGCTGCTCGCCGCATGACCTTCATGGTAAGCTGCTTGCCCTTGACACGCTCCTTCATCAGACGCTTGTGTAGTTCGCCGCAAAGCCCATGCATGAACTCGTCCACTTGCTCTTGGTTCTCAAAGCGCACGCCCCAGTTGACTTCGGCAGAGACCGATTTGCGAATGACCTGATCGCCGACCTCGGTTCTATCAATGCCGCGAGAGTAGTCCCACAGCTTCTCGCCAGTCTTCGGCCCAAGCGTGTTGATCAGCTTTTCCTTCGACGCCTCACGGATATCTTTGACAAGCTTGATGCCAATCTCCTCAAGCTTACCCCCAATACTCCATGCCACACCTGGAAGGCTCGTGACCTCCAGCTGACCGATGAAGCCAAGCACTTCCTCCGGCTTCAGCTGATACTGACCAGCAGGCTTCGCCCTGCGCAATGCGACCTTTGCGAGCAAAATATTACCGCCTATGCCGACAGAAACGTGACATCCAGTCTTTGCGAGCACCTCATCCCGGAGCTGCTGAGCAATATCGCCCGCTTTCTTCTGCTCGCGGCAGACCGCTCCCTCATATCTTTTGACACCATCCGTACCGCTCTCGGTGAAGCACATTGCGCTGATGTCAATGAGCGCTTCATCAATACTGACGCTCTGCACGACGCCGCCAGTGGCCATGATAGCATCATAGAATGTGCGGCTCGCTTCTTCGTATGCTGGGAAGTCATACGGCAGGATCTTCAGGCCAGGACACAGATCTTGAGCGCGTTTCATCCACATCCCGTTCTTCACGCCAAAAGTGCGAGCAGGATAGTTGCAGCTGGCTATCTCGGACCCAGAGCCACCGCCATGAGCAACAGCCGCTGGCTTGTCTTTGAAGTGAGGGAACCTCTTCAATGATATCGCGGCGAAGAAAGAATCAAAGTCAACATGCAGAACGTAGCGTCGCTGAGCTGGCAGCCTTCTGAGCTTGATCTTCTGCGAAGAAGATTTCTCAGCGGCTAAAGCTTGTAGTTGAGACTTCAAGTCTGCTTTCCAGGTGGACAGATGATGAAGACGAGATTCACGGTAGTATTGCTCGAGAAAGTCTGGATGCACCACAGTGGATTTGCGGATGCTGGGGTCAGACAGAAGCAGAGCGTTGTGCTCCTCGGCAGTCATTTTCGCTAGTCTGGAAGGAGAGACGGCGCGGAGCTGCTCTGAGTTGCGGACGACAGCCATGGAGTAGTCAGGTTCTTGTGAGCCTTCTCGTGGCCGAAGAGCGGGCGTGTCTTCTACGGCAGCTGCGTTTGCCGGCACAGCAGCAGCTTGACCTACATCTTTCAAGGCTGGCTCAGGAGCGAGCGGAGGACTGCTTGGCGGAGGTGTCTGGAGCTCCGTCCTGACCTCAAGCAAGTTTTCAGGCTTCGGCCTTCGACTCTCCATTTCAACTTTGACTTCTGCATCTCCTTGCTGCAGTTGCCGCTCCATCGACGACGTGATTTCTGGCATAGGAAACTCTTCATCCTCGATGTCTTCATCTGGCGTCACAGTCTGCGGGAATCGTGCCTTCCTCGTCGGGCTAGAGGGCTGCGAATGAATTCCCTTGGCATTCAGCTGGCTCGTATACCAACTGGCATCCGTCTGCTCCTTGTACGTCTGCGCCTTCCTATTGACTTGCGACTGCAAGTGGCCACCTTCAAAGCCCAGAACCTTCTGGCCGACGCCCTCGTCGACAACTCGATATGCATCCCAGGGCAACAGCTTCGCTGCTTTGATGCTGTCCACCACCCACGCAGGCTTGACGATGCGGTATCTGCGGAACTCCTCCTTCTTCTTGGGGGTGAGCTGACTGGCGATGATGTGAGTGACCATTGTCTTGCCATCCAAATACTGGATGAAGCCGCCGCCATGCTGCACAATCATGGTGTGCAGATCATTCAGTGATGGCTGGGTGTATCCATTGACATGGCAGACTACGCCTTTGAAGATCTGGGGCTTGTCGGCAGACTGCGCTCTGAGCTGAGCATCCACATTCTGCAGCTTGATCTTCTTCCGCCTGAAGTATTCATTGAAACCGCCGAACTTGGAGGCTTCATACTCCTCGCCCTCCTCGTCTTCGAAAGTGTGTCCCTCGATCCGTTTCCGGACCCGACTGGACTTTTGCTCCAGTCGCGAGCCCATTGCCGGAATGTGGAGGTTTCCGCGAGCGACAAGTCTACACTAGTTCTACAGAGAGACAGCATTGTGCTGCTTTGGGCATGTGAAAGGGGGAGGGAGGGAGTGCCCGCCACTGTACATGTGAAATCCGGGACGAGAACCACGCGGTAATGACGCGCGAAGCGGCACGCACTTTATTTACTCCAATCAATCAATAATCGATTGACGGATCAACCAAAGTCTATATCACATCGAACTGCCCAAACTCACCTCACCAACTCCCGATCAGGTGAATAAGCACATTCCCGCCACAATCATGGTCCTCTCCTTCGTCTTGATCCAGAACAGGCAGTACGCGAGATATCTCCCGATCTCACTGAGCAACACAACATCCCCATCTAACTCCATATTCACAGAGGCAAAACCCGCCTGGCGAAATGGTATTCCCCCTACAACGACGACGAGAAAATCAAACTCAAAGGCGAAATCCACCGCCTCGTCGCCCCGCGCGACCAAAAGCACCAATCCAACTTCGTCGAGTTCCGCGGCTCCTCCAAGATCGTCTACCGCCGCTACGCCGGCCTCTTCTTCTGCGCCTGCGTCGACGCCAACGACAACGAACTCGCCTTCCTCGAAGCCATACATTTCTTCGTCGAGGTGCTGGATCAGTTCTTCGGGAACGTGTGCGAGCTGGATCTGGTGTTCAATTTCTACAAAGTCTATGCGATTCTGGACGAGGTGTTTTTGGCGGGGGAGATCCAGGAGACGAGCAAGCAGGTGGTTTTGACGAGGTTGGAGCATTTGGATAAGCTGGAGTGAGCTGGAGTCACGCCTGACACGCGGATCTCGGGACATCTTTGTGGGAGAGGGACGCGCGCGGCTATCTTGGAAGTGACATGCAATGCTAATGCCGCTCTGCCCACGCTCGGAAGAAGCAAAAGGACACCAAGGACTTCGAGACTCTGAACATCGCCGCTGCCGAATGGAGCGAGAGGACCACATAGTCATGCGCAACTTGGCGGCAGAGACGAGATGGGTGCGGTAGGTCGGGAGGCCGAGAACATAGCTCTGAAGAGGTTGCGGCAGCAGCAGGCAGATCATCGACGATTGCAAAAAAAGTCCGGAATACGGGCATGATGCTGCAGCTGACGGATTTGGTCTGCTCAATCGGGCCGGCTGTGATGGGAGGGAACGAGGGTGTTCCGGCACCTGATACTGTTGGAGTTGGGGGAGTGGAAGAGGACAGCCTGTTTGGTTACTTTGTCACGGACCCCAGTCCTTCTTCAATGGATGTCTGGACAGATATATCGCGAGGCGACTGAGACGATCAGTGGATGTGCGTGGGGTAATAAGTAGGTTGAGATGTACCATTGGATGGAACGACCGGGGCACGAGGTGCAAAAAGAAAAAACATCAGAAGCCTTGAATGAGGGTTCAAGAGCACAGCTCGCCGCAGTGAGGATGCTTCAAACACATATACACCGCAACGCTATGCTATGCATACGCTTCAATCAAACAACACCTTCCCATCTACTTCTCGACCATCAGCCTCCACACCGCCCTGTTCAACCCCATCAACCGGTACTTCCTCCACACTATCTGCTACCACCTCCCCCTCCCCCGCCTTCACCACTCCACCCTCGTACGTCGTCCTCTTCCACCCTTCCCTCACACCCGAATCCTTCAAGAATTCCACCGTTGGAAAATAATGCTCATTCTTCTTCATCGTCGCCACCCACGGCACATTATCAAACGTCATGATCTTCAGTCTGAAATACGTGTTATCCGGGATCTTGCTCGTCTCCCGCACGAAGCTTTCGAGGTCGGGCGTGGGGACGGCATTGACAGCCAGGATGAAGTTGGTCGGTGCGAGGCCGTACATGTATGCTGGCGACCCGCGCACGCGGGCAGAGACGTAGATGTCGCTGTGGACCTTGCTGATCTGTTGACGAACGGCGTGGTGGGGACGGTGCAGGATGGCGCCACAGAAGACGACGACGCGGTCGGTTTCGAGTTCAGAGGTGGGCACTGTAGGAATCTCGAGCTCCATTTGTTGCTGCTTGCGGATGATGACGGCTTTGAGGGTCTTGTGGGTGTACATTATGTCCATGTCACTGACGCGTGTGATAAGCTTGCCGTTAAGCGTGAGGATGATGTCGCCTTCCGTTAGGCCACCGGTGTTGCCGGCGTCGACTTTTCGCACCATGAAGAGCTGATGGCGTTCTGGATCTTCACGCTCGACTCGCTCGATCCACGATTCCTCGACGCCCATGATACGGCATTGAGACATCTGGACTGTTTGCGTTTCGAGGTTGAGGATGCGAAGGTCCGGGCGACCGCCACTCTTCACTTCTTCGATGACAGGGAGCAGTGCAGGCGTTGCAAAGCCTAGATGATACTCGACATCTTTCCCGCTGTTTCCAGACCGCTCGCCGAGGTATGTGAGCCAAAGCGCCTGGACAGTTCCATCCTCGGCAACCAGAACGCCACTGCCACATTGACTCGACAGGCTCGTGTCGACGGTGATGGCATCGAGATTGACAGCACGATACCGTGGTGTCGATGCGCTGGCCGGGATCGCTACGGTCGTAATGTCCGTGACCGCTGTCGATGCAACGACCGGTCGAAGGTTCTGATTGAAGCCGAAGAAAATGGTCTGCTCGCCCTGCTTGATGGGCTTGATCGCCAATTTCGCAGACTTTACAGGCGCCTGGACCAAGCTTGGGTCGTACTGGATGATGGCGTAGTTCTGTAGAGGATGCATGAAGACGACCTTACCGTCGACGATGATGCTATCGGCAATAGTGACCGATATGTCGCACATGTCATACGGGACAATGGCTCTGCTGACGACAACAAGACCCTTCTCTGCGTCGATGACCAGACCAAAGCCAATCTTTCGTGCCTTGGGAAACCCGTCGAGCTTCAGTGGCATCATGGCACTGATACGGACGAACGATCGGATGACGTCGACAGCCTGCGGATGTCTCGCGCCGTCCATCTGTATAAAGTTGGCTTTGCGCGGCACTGGCGTAGCAGGCTCGATCGGGTCATAAAGATCCTTGAAGTCCCACGAACCAGTCTTATCGTTGCGAATTGCCTGTCGCATTGTCTTGTGCCAATGACGATCCACAAGCATGATGGATGTGTTCAGCGTGTGCATGTCGCGAAGGTGCTTGTAGGTGACGACGACCCGACCACGGTCTGCAACATCCTTCATCACCTGTACGAAGGTGTCCAGATCTGGTGTCGGCTTATGATCAACAGACTGCACCAGCCAGCCACACTCGGAGCCTTCGAATCGGAACGAGCCAGACGCCTCGCAGCAGTACACCCCATTGCCTTTGATCGCTACAGCGTATAGCCGCGCCTGCTGGTAGGATAGGTTGTGGAATGATGCGCCAGCCACAGACACGAAACGATCGGGAGTGATGTCGTGCAGGTCACCAACGTCGACTACGATCTCGACATCCTGGCCCCCTCTCTGTACCAGCAGCTTGACCTGAGCGCTTACACTGCTGTCCAATACATCATCAAGACGTACGAACTGAGTCAGCAGCTCGCCGTTCACTTTCACCAGTACATCACCTTCTTCAAGCTTCTCATCGGCGGGACCCTTTGGCAGAACGACCTCTGCCACGAGCATGCCAGTCTCTTTCGGGAACTCTGTGCGCACCTTGGCCTCCCAATCTGCGCGAAGACCTAATCGCCGGCACTCGTCGAAAGGCTTGATGACCCATTGTGTCTGAATTGTCCCTCTGCTCACAGGCTTGCCTTCTCTTATGCATTGCAATGCTCTCAAAGGTCGGTCGAGAGGCAGGAAATAATCTGTCGCAGCGCCGTCCGCTCTGCCACCAGCCTGCAGGGCCACCGCGAATCCATCGATGTTGACTACAGGCGACCCAGACGAGCCACCTGACGCAGCCGCCGCAGCTTGTATGTAGTTGGTGTTAAAGTCACTGTAACCCTCGCCGTACTCCGGCGCGTTGCGATCCAACCGTGAAATAACACCAGACAAGATACTGAGCTTCTCTCCCGCATCATTACCCACCACTCTGATCTCCGACCCAACCTTCGCCAAGTCTGGCCTCAACTCCAGTTGCGCCAATGGCATGTACTTGACTTTTTTGGGATCGAATCGCAAAATACCAAAGTCGTGAACCGGATCCCTGTAAACTGGATACACGTCACACTCCTCATGATTATCAAATATGCAGTACCCCCAAAACGGCCCAGCCCCGACTACATGCCTGTTGGTCAGGATGTAACCTCTCTCCGAGTCAACCACAAACCCCGTGGCCTCGCTCGAGATGGCCTCGTCCGTGTCGAAGGCGCATGTTTGACAGAAGTGTATGCTGACCACGTTCCTCACCACCTTTTCGATCGTCGCCTGCCATTCTGCGGTATCTGCAGTCGCAGCAGCGTGCACCACCCCGTTCACCTCTTCCTGAATGCGATCATGTGTGCCGTAGCCGTTTGATGTGTCATTAGCAGAGACTGAGATGGATGTGCCATTTGCGTAGGGCTTTTCCGGAACATCTTCCATTGGATGAGAGGGTCTGCGCTTGGCGGGACGATCGGTTGCGCCGGACGTGTGAGGCTGCTTGCGCTTCGTCGTCGATGTCTGCCTCTGGTCCATGACGGGGGTCTTATGAAACGCCGCGCGCCTGCTGTGTGCTGGAATGTTGCTGAGCGGTTTAATACTCCCTAACCAGGCAAAGTTGCTTCTGTCGTTGCTTCTCGTTGAAGAAATTCCAGAGATTACGCGGGCTATGTTACAGCTTTGTGAAAGAAGGGTGTGTGAAGGATGCGGGAACGCGCTTCGGGTTATTACGGCAGTCCTAAGAAAGCCCCAGGCAAGGCGATCGAGCATTCAGACGGCCACATTCGGCTGCGGCGACGCCGACGGAATGGAAAGGATGGTCAGACGGTAAATGGCCGCGTGAGGCGAAAGTGGGTGTCGGGCTCGTTTATGGTCGAGGAGATTGTGCTGGTGCATGCACAATAAGCTTTTATGTATCGAGGGCCGGGCCGTGCCGTGAATTTGCAGATCATGTCTCACCTAAGACCGAGGACCTTGATGAACCGATCACCGCCATGAACCTCGCTACCTCGCGTCCTGGAGTCAGGACTCATGACAGATTATTGGCCAAGATCATACTCCAGATACGCAGAAATTGTCAAAGAGCTGAGCTTCTCGACTACACCCGATGAAGGCCACATGAGTGTGATTCGACTACCACGCTGCGGTATCGATTAACACTTGTAGAATGTCCAGGACGCGAGACATGGGGGCATCACCCTCCCATGTGCAGGAGCACAATGCTGGTGTGCCATCTGCTCAGAGCGTACCTTCCCTGTCTGGCAAAGCCGAACTAGCGGCTAGGCACGTGGCAGCTGAATTCTACTAGATCCACATCGGCATGGCGTGATCGTCTCGCGGAGTGCATCAATACTCTAGGGGCTGTCTATGAATACCCTCTGCCAATATTTGTATCGTAGCTGCGCCATTATATTTGTTCACGCACCACCAAGCAGGTGTCGCCATCGCGCTCCGACCTTAAAAACATCTTGATATCAGTGTATTTCACCACGTGCAAGGGTCGATCTGCTATGGGGATCAACTCAGAGAACATACAGGTTCTCGACGCCCTTCAATGCTCGAATGCAAGAAGAGGGACACCAACCAGAAGTCTGACAGAAGCGTCGATGCAATGAAGTGTCCGGCAGGGTGAAGTGAATCCGTGAATCCACTCGACTAGGCTACAATCTGGTGTTGAAATTGCGTGTCAAGAGCTATAAAGCCAAGGACGTTCTCTTTTGACATCTCACCCTCCCGTCACCTGACCTAAACCACGACGGACTACCACCAAGTTCAGTCGTCTATCAGCGAACTCGAATCTATCCAATCACACAGTCTCCCTAAATGTAACATGCCTGACACCGCTGCAACCCCCAAAGCCGGCAACTGGACCGACGAGGACAAGGTATCATGCCTCCCACGCCTTCCCATCTCCAATACTCCGCTGACCTTCATAACCACAGATCGGCATCCTATTCCTAATCATCGAGCGCATGAGCGGCAGTATCCCATGGTACGTAAGTCCTCACATCTGCACTCATTGCCACCCCAGTAACACTAATGGTACTGAGCGTGATGGCGTGCGATCGGAGACGATGCGGTTTGCTGTGATGGCGATGAACAATGCGTGCAGTCAAAGCTTGCGCGGCGCATCAGAGGGATCAATTGAGTTCTGATGCTGCGGTGGTGTAGACAATCAGCTTTGCGGCTCAAGTACCAGAGGGCATCATACTTTCCAGCTTCTTTTTCTGAAGAGGACAGGCGAACAATCCGTGACACTCAGTTTTGACGATGAGCTCGACTTCGACGCTTTCAGTACCGTCAATAATCACAGCACCAGCTGAGAATCAAATGTACCCGAAGCAGACAACGTTGACTTTGATGCGTTGTGCATATTGACGAGGCCGAGGATCTTTTCAGCGACACTGCAGAACTATGAAATGTTGTTGGATTGCTGCACTTATCGTCATTCGTAATTCATGTCATGATACTCACGCCAAATAGATTTGCCAAGGAACGCTCACTCAACCAAGAAACGAAAAACATCAGCTCAGTGCCTACCTCTCCTCCTCCCGTTCCTGCCCTCGTCTTCATCGTCCCGTCCCTTCGAGGAGGACCCACCACCCAGACCAGCCAGGAAATCGGTAACACCGCGCGATCCAAGGATCCCTGTAATTGCCTTTTCGAGCGGATCACCGTCGTCTTTCTTGTTGCCATCCTCGTCAAAGCGCGGTGGGAGCTCCACAATGCCTTCTGAGTCGCTGTCGGGCTCGCGTTCGTACTTGTCGTTCATCAGCTGCGAGGAAGTGCCTGAGCGGTGGCGTCGATGGCTCTTTCGATCGCTGCGCTCGCCATCATCACGGTCTTCGCGCCTCCTACGGCGCCTCGGCTTTCGATCTGCAGGAGCTTCGCCATCGCTATGCCTGTGCTCTTCTTTTGCTCGTTGCTTGCCTTTACTGCTGCCACCGCTGCTTTCACTTTTGCTGCTCCTCGTCTTCTCCGGCGATATTTCGCGTGTTGTGTTTTGCTCCATGTCGAATTTCACGCGACTGCGGCTCCGAGAGCGCTCAGCTCGGGGTGTATCTACACCATCTGTTACGTCGACAACGTCAGCAGGGTGCTGCGTGTGGATGAAACTCGCGAATGCGGGTACGGCGTATGGAGACGTACCCGCTTCTTGAGACTCATGGCGCTGCTGATGCTCGCCGGGCGGAGCCTGGTGGTCGTCGGCGGCAGAAGCGTTGGGAGCACTCACATTCTCTGGGTTTCCACCCCTCCTTTCATGAGGTGCCGCTGGATCTGCACTGCCATAGCCTCTTTGATCACCTGCGTACGTTTCGTGTCCACGAGAGGCTCCCAGGTTTGCATCGCTCTCGCCATATTCACCATAAGTCTGCTGATAAGGCTGCTGCTGCTGATGACCACTTTGAGCGTAATCCGCTGGGTTGTACGCACGATACTGTTGTGGCTCTGGGTACGGCTGTTGAGCGGTGGCATAATCGCCGGTGGGCGGAGGTGGGAAGTAATTGCCAGACGGGTACTGTTGTTGCTGACCGCCATATTGGTCGTACTGCGGAGTCTGCTCATATGGTAAGTAACCGCCGTCATGATGGCCTGCTGGAGCTGGGCTATATACAGGATCTTGATCGTAGTATGAATCCTGATAACCTCTGCCGTCCTCTGTTCCATGTTCGTCAGCATGCTTCAACGGCAGCACGAACTCAGACTTACGTCTTTGGTCATCACGTGGTCTCGAGTGCCCGCGTTGCCGGCCAAGCTCATGACCCACAGCAGCACCGGCTCCGGCCGCGACACCAGCTCCAGCCAGATCCCTGGCGCCCCGTGAGCGGCTACGCCGTCGAGTGTCCGGACTGCTGCCGTTGCTACTTCCACCGCGGTGTCGACGGCGGTACATGCCAGGTTCCTCATCACTGTAATATCCCCGGCCTTGCTGATCAGGATAGATAGGCTCATTGCCGTATGCTACCAAGTCTCGATCGTCAACACGCCTGTCATCAGCATAACGCGAGGCAGGGACAGACCTACTCCGAGACCGACTGCGTCTGCGCCTGCCTCTGCCTGCCTCCTCCTCAATGATTGCTTCCTTCTTCCGCTCCTTGTTGGCTTTGTTATTCTCGTACAAACCAGCGAGAGCCGCGCCTCCAAGACCCGCTGCTGCGATAGGCACGCCTTGACGGACACGAGACTTGGAACGGCCACCTCGACTCTTGGATCGAACACGGTCCCAGATCCCAGCTGCCGCCGCAGATGCCAGACCAGCTTGCGCGATGCGACGATTGCGATGATCAGGATTGGTTGCTTTGGTTCCTGGATCCGAGAGGCGATCATTGTAGTAACTATCAGCACTGGCCCGGCGCCTCCTGCTGCGGCTCCGACGTGGTGGATCCTGCGGTAGGATGATTGTCTCCTTGTTTCCACTCTTCTTAATTGCGTAGCCAGCAAGAGCGCCGAGGGCGGCCACTGCGGCCACTCCGCCAAGCGTCTGCGCCCGTGACCGAGACTTGGAACGAGATTTGGATCGCCTTCTGCGATGGGATCGAATAGTGTCTCTGTCGTCGTCAGACCAGCTTCGTGATCGACTTCTGGACCTTCTGGATACTCTGCTCTTGCTACGGGCACTTCTGACACGACTTAGGGCTTGAGCACCAATCGCGCCTACCGCAGCACCAGCCGCGTCATTGACGAACCTCCCGCCACTTTGTCTACCTTCAGACCTGCGGTGATGTCTCAGGATCTCTGCGGCGCCAACACCAGCGAGTGCTCCCTCAGCCAAATGCCGTCTGTGATTGGGCGAATGCGAGCGGTCGCGATCGCGCTCTCCGTCGTATGTGCGCTCTCGGCGCACGTACTCGTAGCTGTCGTCGCTGCTGTATTGAGATGCGCTGTCGCGAGGTCTGATCTCGGTCTTCCGGTCGTAGCTGTCATCGCGTCGTCGCGAGCGGTCGATCTCGCGCACTCTTCGCTCGTAAAAGTAGCCTTCTTCCTCGGGCTCTTTCTTATCCGACTTGACAGTCGCTGCGACAGTTGTGGTAGCAGACGGAGGGATGACCTCTGGTGGCGGTGGTTCCTCGCGTTTGACTAGAGATTGCTCCTTGACCTCTTCTCGTTCAATGAATTCGTAATTGGGCTCGCGACGCTCCTCGCGGATAATCACTTGAGGCTCTCTGCTCCTCTCCCGGATGATGATGGGCTGCGGTGCTGGCTCGCGAATGATGATGGGTTGGGGCGGCGCAAAGTACTCGGTGCTCTTGCTGTATCTTTCCAAATCATAGGGTCGGTCCAGTGTCGCGATCCGCCTATGTGGGGGCGAGAAGGAACGCTCGCGCTCAAACTTGAACTCTCGTATCCGCTCCGGTACTGGCGAAGGCGGAGAAGGCGCGCGCACAATCTCACGATCGCGCTCCACCACCTTGTATTCAGTCCTTGGTGCTGAGTGGGGTCGTGCTGAATGGCTTGAACGGCGGTCCCAGTCGCTGTCTCTTTCTAACACGCGATAGGCAATATCGCGCCCGCGGTTGTATCGGTCTCGTTCGCGAACGATCTCTTTGAACTTGTAGTCGACTTCGTCTCTTGGGCGCTCCCGCTCTCGTATGCGCTCCTCGATCTTGAAGTCGACGTCATCGTCCCTGTCCTTTGGTGCCTTGGAGACTCGCTCGGTCACCTTCCACTTGATATCCTCCTTCGGCTCCGGTTGCGGCGATGAGTCCCTGCGCTCCCGTCGGATGATGATCTTGTCCTCCTTGACATCGTCGGATTTGCTCAGGACGGAGCGGCTGGAAGACTCAGGCACCTGATATCTCTTGACCTGCAGAGGAATCAGCATGAGCTCGGAATTGAGTGAACAGCTTGCGAGTGACAGACTGTAGTGTACGTTCTCCGGGGCTCTTCGTGCTCGTCGCGCTCCCTGTAGATCACGCGCTCGCCGCGGACCGACATCTTGTTGACTTGGCTCAGCCACGGTCAGAAGCGTGCGCTTTACAATGATCTCCCCGCAAATAGCTCATGTATCTCTAATCGAAGTTGCGTTTTGGTGTGCGGTCTCGTCGCTGCGGCGCCCACTGGACGCCTTGTGGTGTCTAGAGTGGACAGGCTCAGTAGCAGTGTGCAGCCGGTCTCCAGCCGTGACAACCCAGCCCGCACGGGATGACACTCACGGCCAAGGGCGCCTTGTGACGCGGGCGCCGATGAAACGGCCGACTGGGAACCTCGTTACCTCAACCTCTCGCGTCGGCGCACGCTGTCCGGCCCAGGCACGGGAAAGTAAATTTGTCTCGTTGCTGTTTTGTGGTGTAAGATGAGAGATGATCGTTGCTACGAAATAGTGTGCAAGGTCTGAAAAGAGCATGTGTGTTCCAGTACTGGCGATCATCGCGACTTGGGCCGGTCGAGTCAGCGAGGCCCGGGCATCTTGCTCTTGGCGTTTCATGCACAGTGACGAAGGCGGTGCGTCGTGCCCAAGTGCTCTCCAGCAGGCCTCCCGATCTAGAGGTTGCGACGGCAAGTACAGATCGAGTATTATTGACGGCACGCCGGAACAACCACAGTGCGTCCAGAATAGCTTACGTGTAGCAATGGCTCTACTATTGGATATTGGACTGACCTGCGTCTCTACACTGGACACACCCGTCTTCGAAGGCTGTCCGGATTGTGAGACAAGAGTTGCATAGCAGATGCGCTGGCCCACCCCATCTGGGCCCCCATGCAAACGAGCCCACCTCCTTCGCTGCACGTCTTCGGATTCGTGAACTATGCGAACTGGTGTACCTAGGTTTTCTCCATGTCATCTGTCGTTCATCTGACGTAGTCTAGCTACACTCACACCATCCATGGTGGACGCCGACCGTCGCGCAATTCCCATTATATACACGCTGCTGAGAGCAATGCCACAATACCCTCGCCCGCTATGCATTCACATCCAAACATCAGGTTCTGTCGATTATGTGCCTACAGTAATTGCCAAACCAAAACACCAAGGAACCCGAAGAAGGTCAGGCCCAGATCTGAGCTCAAGGCACCGCCGCCCGACTTGGTATTACCGCTGCTGCCATTGGCGCTTCCATTTGTGCTTGTCGTCGACGAGAGACCACCTGGCAAGCCTTGATAACTGAAGGTAACATTCTGCGCGATCTGGATGCGAAGACATATGTCAGCAGGGATCTGAGACAGTCATCGAGAAAGCCCGTGCAGGTCCTCAGGTCTAGATATCGAGGTTCAGCTAGGAGGTCGACTTACGGAGGTGTTGTAGCATTCCCCTGCGGCGATGTTCAAGTTTGTGAGGTCCTATCAATGGGAAGATGCGTTAGCAAGAATGTCAGTGGACCAGCCTTCGTTCCATTTGACTCACATCCGCGTTTTTGAAGAACATATATTGAGACTGATTGATCCCCTTGAAGCCACTCGTATCGTAAGGGAGCTTGTCTCCAGGGTCCGTGCTAGTCGTGTTCCTCAGAAAGATGCATTGCACCTGCCCTGGAAACAATGTCACCATCTCAGGATAATCCCTCATCACATCCGAATTCGATGTATCGGCTACAAGGACAAATTTCCGCTTCGGGAAGGTTTCGAAGATCTTGACCAGCAAAAACTTCCGAATGCTCAGTGTCGCGCTGACATCAGAGAAGTTCAAAGGCCGGGTGTCGAAGCTGCCGCCAGGGTATGTGCTGTAGATAAACTGCATGTAGTTGCGCGTCACCTGCTCGGGAGTCGTGGTCAAGTAATGGAAGTGGATGCCGTCAATGCTTTGACTCCAGTTGGCATAGATTGATGGCATGTTCTCCCACGCTGTGAAGGGGCGGGCGAAGGTGTTCAGGAGCCCTTGCTCCGGCTCATAAATCTTAGTGACTCGAAGAATGTCATCGATGTCCGATATGACTGTGAGACCTTCATCGGGCACCAAGTATGCCGTACTGTTGCCAAGGCTTGCCCCTTCCACGTAAGTATTGAGCCGCTGTATCTCCGAGGTCTCGTTGCCAGCAGTGAGTCCGTTGCTCTCGATAGGAACGAACACATCAAAATCACCCTCAGCAGTGGTATTATACGGCAGAGTGATATCTTGCGTCCCGCCAGTGGTATTTGTAGTTCCACCTCCTCCACCTGGCTGTCCGCTGGAACCCTGGCTAGAGGCTGGTTCCAAGTGAATGGTGTTGACCGCAAGGTTTCCTTGTTGAACGACAAATATCTCAGCCGTAAGATTACGTGCCATCGCCTGTTCGGACGATGTCAAATTGTCGAAGTCCTCTCCATATATGAACAGATCTCCGGCCAACTTGTCCAATGTTTCGTTGCTAGTATTCGGCTGCTTGTAGACATTGCCGTGGAAGCGGACATTCCATCCTTGATCGGTATAGTTCGCGTAGGGGTCGATGTTGAGAACATTCGTCGGCACGGCAGCCAACTCTGAACTGCCTATTCCGAGCGAACTGGCCACAGCATCTCCCGTCGGAAGTCCAATCTCCCATTCCTGCACGCCCGACGCGACGAAAGAGCTGACATCTGATCCCAACCCACTCAGCACCGAATCAGCATAGCTGGCAGCCTCCGCCGTGAGATCGCTGAATGCCCGCTTGTCCAAATTTCGCCAATCGATATCCGCTGCAGGGGTAGTGATCGGTTCGCGCGCTTCAATGGGGTTCGCAACAGGTGTAGGTCCAGGTAGAGGTCCAGCTGCCACCAAAAGCGCGGCTGGTAGCAGCAGGCATCTCGCAGCGAACAACATGTCAGAAGGCTTACGGCGTGTGAGAAGGGAGGGCAGGCTGTTGAAGGAATATAAGTCCCTACCGTGCGTGAAACAGAATGGAAATTGCAAGGAAATGCAAGTAATAAGTCAATTACATGTGGCTGCATCCGTTGCTGGAGTTCAGCACGCGACCAAACCGGTTTGTTTGGACGATCTCCTAGCTTGTTGCGCCTCGGCAGCCCGATGATGTAGGCCAAGCCGGAATCACCGTGCGCGATTCGGAGCATGTGTGCAGTTATCAAGTAACTTCTGAACTTTCGACTTTCGGACTTCAGGCCTCCATACTTTCTTGCATCTATAACACCATCAATATCGTGTCAATTCACACGTGTAGTACCTTAAAACGATGCTACGACCTTCTACAATCGATTGGGAATCATAGCAGGAGCAGATTGTCAAATAGGTAGAGGCTAGCAAGACGCAAGATGAGATAGTAGAAGAAATAGAGAGAGCCGCACAGGTTTCTCTTACTCGCAGGACACTCGCAGAGCAATTAGCAAGATAGGGTGTTACGAGCAAGCGCATGAATATACTAGTGAATCAGGGCATAAAGGTAGTAGTAGACGATGAGATTGTGACTATGTAAACTGACTAATATACCAGAAGTCGTGGGAGCTAGAGGTAGTCAGCTTGCGTAATCTGAAGGCTCTGTCGGCTAAATACTAGCGCGAATACACTGCGAATACTTACTGTTAGGCCATGTTAGTAGTAGTATCGCTAGTATCTTAGTGGAGGAGTCGTTAAACAGTGTGGGTAGATAGCATGGTAATAGCGAAGAAGGCGCCATAATCGAAAATAGTTGTACCTACTAACATCACTTTACTATACAATCACAGGACACTTCACTACACAATCACAGGATACACAATCCTGTGATATTCGCGCTGCGTTTGCAGTCACAATAGCGACAATACCGTGCGAAAACACGAAGTGAAGTCCGAAAGTCGAAAACTCAGTAGTAATCTCACACTCGCTCCCAACAGCGCACCGCCGTATAGGGACTGTCGGTCGATAAATTTGATTGGGAGCTAGAGTTCGGCGTCAGGATGAGGCATCAGCTGCTCTTGTGAGACAAGCAACAATACTAGAAGGATGCGAAGCATGGCCTTTGGTGCATACACTATTCGCGGTGCCTGCCCATGCAATCGACCTCTCGTACATAACACACACGGGTCAAATGGTCTGGCCCTCCAACAACCAACTCTCTACGTCCCCGCCATCCACAATACTCAAGCAATACTATCACAACTCGCACAAGTCCACAGCGAATGCATACTTGACGAGAACCAGCTTGCGACCCTTCTTCCAAACAAAGATGGCCAGATGGCTTAACGCAAGCTCCTCGAGTACTGGTACGCAACATGTCAGGCAGAACATCAATCAACGCATGAGCTTATGCGTGAGCCGGTTGACTGCTTGATCTCACAACTGTCAGGCAACACCATTTGTCAAGCAGCCGTCAAGGCATCGTCTGACAGTCATATCGGAGCTCAAGCCTTTCGAAAAAGAGGTTGGCGAGAGCTCTGAAGCAAGATCTGACGCGTGCAGGCGACAACGGGACCCATTTCGTCGACATGCAATTCACAGATAAGGGTCAAGCCGAAGTGGCAGGCTTTGTCGCGCTATACATGCCTCCAGAAGAGACTGGTCCATTCAGAGCCACGGTCCAGAGCTTGTGGTCAGTCCTCGGCATAGGAAGAAAAGCATCGCAAGGAGAGGAATGACGATGCTTGAGAAGGAGGCAGTGAAGCATCAGAGGCATTTGTTGGCAAGCACTGCGCATCGGTGAACACAGGCTAAGTTGTTCAAAGGTTCTCGAAACATCAATAGGCTCACCAGCAGAACAGGTGTATGCACGTCCTGGATAAGAAGCTTGGAGTGTGATACCAAAGTATGGCATCAGTCCGAGGGATGGAACACTTGTACATGAAGTCTGGTTATACAAAGATCTGGAGGATGTTGGGCGTAGGTCTGTCCCACAGCCAGCCTCAGTGGCATCTACTGGGGTGGCAACGTACAGTTTGAAGCCTGATTGTGGCCAGACTTGGCCGCTTGCCCGTCATGTAGAAAGAGAAGGCTATGGCTTCTCCTTGTCGAACTTGACGGTGCCCTGCCCATCGCGACTTATGGTCGCGAAGCTCAGATTCGTCTTGGCGGCCGCTGCTGAGACCTGACCATTGGGTGCTGTTATTGCGTCTCCAGGCTTGATCTGGAGTGCTTTGGGTATTGCGCCTGCTGGGCTATCGGCGATTTCACTGACATTTTCCGATGTCAGTGCATTTCGTACACTTGAGCCGCGAGACTGCACGAGTATCGTGGTCGGGCCATGGAAATGCAAGAATAGCTTTACTTTTCGTCAGCATATGATCGTGCAGAGGTCCAGTCGCAATAATGTACCCGGTCTCCCCATATCGTCCGTCTCGCCCACGTCCTGATTGTGAAAGCCGTCCGACTGATAAATTTCCACGCTACATGCTCGCGCATTGTCCGCCAGAACCTGGTGTCTGGCAACAGAGTGGTTGGTCTTGGTATCTGAAACCGCAGGAGGTTCGCTTTGAAGCGGTATGGCTGTGGCGCATGCTTCTGTATCGTATACGCGACGACATTACTAGGATGCACCACATACTCTTCGTCCGTCTTCAGGATAACCTGATGTATCAAGCCTCTTCCGCTCAGAGCGAGGAGGCCCCGTCCTGTGACTGAGGTGCTACCCCAGTGTGCAAGGCTCTAACGCAGTCAGCCTGCATCCATGACCGACCATCGCTAAGCTGATCCTACCATATTGGTATTGAGCGTGGGGGACAGGCGCAATGTCTGCCCCGTCCATGCCAAAAGCGCATTCCGTTGCGCGACCATCCAATCCAGCCTGCCGTCCAAGTGTACCACTGCCAGACTTGTGATAGGAGACTTCGGGGCTACAAGAGCTGAGTAGGGCGTGGTGGAAGTCACTCGTTGGTACAGGAAGGGTATGCCGACAATTGCTCTTCTGAAGGGTTCGAGGATGGAGAGCGTCGATACTGCATTCTCCGCCTTGCCATTGAAGCCGACCAATGTGCCTTTCCTGGTGTACAGATTCTGGGATGCCGATATTGAGGCTGAGAGGAGAGAGAATGGCGACCCAATCACTTCCATGCGCGCCTCGGCGCCATTGCTCAAGGTCTGCTGCAGTTCAGTCGTTGATGGCGTCGCACTGATCTGTATTTGTCTCCGACCGCTCTGTGACTGAGGGTGTAGCCGCGTCCGGCAAGGAGCACAGGCGCGCTTGAGCACCTCGCGGCGCATCGTTGTGGTGAATGCAATAGTCATTTGTTGCTCTACTTTCCGTATGCAGCATTTAGCAATGTGGCCCGAGCTCCAAAAGACCGTCCAAGGGTCTGTTGTAACACGAGTTGAGCAGCAACTGATACGATTCATGCACTGATATCGACGATTCTCATGACACAGTTGATACTGGCAGCATGTCTCACTGATGGTATATTGAATGGATGACCATCTACCATATTGTCTATTCAACTGATATTCTCTGTGTGTCTTGGCGCACCATATCACGTGATGAGGCCGGTCTACAACACCGTCAACGCGACTTCCACGTGCATCACTCGTGCCTTCTCTTTCGACTCACCTAAAGATCGCATACACGTGGCAGTGACAGTCCATTGACGAACAATCATGCTCGAATCCATCAAGTGTACTCGCGGACCCGGTCAGTCTGCCAATAATGTGGCAAGTTGACCGCATCGCCGAGCAGTCATTTATTATATCAAGAATGGTCAAGCACGCCAAGTGAGCATTCAACAACGGTATCGGCCAGCGGTCGACTGCATTGTTCGACAGTCCACTGCACCAGTCAGCACTCAATCGCTCCGACAAATCGTCATTCGCGTTCGCCCGTCAAGCGCCGCTTAATTGGTAGAATCATCGATGACGGACCGCTGATAGCACCGCACCATAGATGCCTCGCTGCAATACCACCCTCAGAATCGAAGCCCGAGCTTGAAATCGCATCGAGCTGTTCGCGGGTCTACCTGGACGATTTATGAGCTATGCTACCTCTGATCCTACCCGCAATCTCGTTTGCATCCGCCTTGGCACACCGAACCAACACGTGTCTAGCTCCATCGACCTACGCATCAAAGTCCGAAGGCCTGAACAACTTGCCGTCCAATAGTCTGCCCATGTCCGTCTTGCTGACACCCTCGCCGTGGCGTCTTATACTGAAGAAGCGCTTGAAAAATGGCGCCGAAGTCCTCGTCAATTTCGTTCCAGGACCTTTACGACCCTTGTCGTCGCTCAGAACGTAGCCATCAGGTCCAATCTTCCATCCCTTGCCCTCCATCTCACTGCTCCACTCCTGTGACGCTATGCCTAGATACTTGCAAATTTGCTCATAGTCCTGATAGCTGCTGATGTACAGCTGGCCTGCGAACAGATTGAGCTGGGCAGCTAGAGACCGAGGCAGAATTGGCGGGTTAGCGCGAGCCGAGATGTTGAAGAAGTCTAGCTTATCGATGGGTGTGTAGCCTGAGTTGATTCGTGCCTTATAGACGCAAAGACTAGTGGCTGTCGACGTGCTCATCCGCCCGAAGAGCTGGTTGGCTTCCCATGGACTGACGCACATGATTGTTTCAACCACGTCGGTGTCCTGGACGAAGCCGACGAGCAGCCATTGGACCGGCCTCAGGAACGGATCGAGCTGAAGTTGCCCGCCCGTCTTCTCCACGGTCGTTGCGAAGTCGACCGTAGCCAGCAGCTGCCGCCCGCTCTTCAACATACTGAGACCGAACGCCCGCCCGGCGGTAGTTTCTTTGACCGTGGGAAAGACCAGCGAGTACGCCTTGGAGCCGGTCACTTGCTCGCCAGTGATCGCAAATTGCTCAACATCTGGGTGCAGCTTATGCTGTGCAGGGTTGGCGGGAGGTGGTCTTGGTACTTGCCGCTCTGCTTCGACCTCGGGAGCCAGCTCTCGCTCTCTCTCTTGCTCCTCCGATAGCGGACCTGAGGTGAATTCAAGTCCGTCGAATGCTTGACAACGATCAGCTATGTGCTGCAGGTCTGGATCTGACGCGGCGAGCAAATAAGCCGGCTGGTTCTTGGTGCGACGGGGCTGGTACCGCTGATCGAGCGTTTGCCCCTCGTCTTCCAAGAATTTGGAAGCCTGTGTTCTCGTCAACGCAGTCTCACCTTGCGAGTTCTGGACGGCTTTCCAGAGCTTCTCGTGGCGTACGAATCGCTCGCCTTGAGCAGCCCATAGCGGCATATTGCGGCGTGTCTCAGAATGGGTTTCGGAAATGGACCAGGCAAGCACGTCAAGCACTTCGATTTCGCGCGGTGCAGCTTTTTGCGTGACCTTCAGGATCTTAGCCTGTATTTCTTCTGATATGCAGAAGACCACGGACTGGCCCTTGCCGAGTTTCCGCAGTCTCATACATGCCTGCACTAGGCGGTCTTTGGTGAGATCGGTTCCTAACGTCACAGCCGCTCTGTAATCGGCTGGCAGCTTCAGATCAATGCCTCGAGTGTGAGCCTCGTCCAGGAAGACCAGACACTTTTCCATGCGACCTTGATACGATGATCGCTGCAAGTGCTCTACGCGGCCCTTCCGATCGACCACACAAATCTCGTCGTCGTCATCAACAAAGATCACAGCTTCGTGATGGCCGAGAGCCTTTTCCAGCCAGGCTTGTGCGATCTCGAGATTGTTGAGCTCAAGTACCTGAGCGCCCACATCTAAGATCACCTTGACTGCGGGCTCGAGCTGTAACACCACAGAGAGTAGATGGTCAGCGTCGGTGGTAGCCGCAGGCACAGGCGGCATCAGATGAACACTGTTATCCTTTTGCAGCAAATTATCAAGAACGAGGGCATTGGTGTGCTTCTGCGTCCGAAGGTCGAGGTACTCCGCGCCGACGGGCAGAAGTTTCCTGGAATCAATCGTACCCGAGAAGCCCGTCGTGAGTCTTGCTCTCTGCTTTCCAATGTCCCATCCAGATGCCGACAATTTGTGTGGGTATTCTCTCATTTCCTGGGGATAAACGTAATGAGCGAGGTAGTAATCGATCACGCTCTTGCCGTAGCGCAGAGACGGGAACAAACGCTCCACACATTGTGGTCGATCCCTCAGGTTGATACCACTGAGCTGGTGGAAGGCGAAGTTGAGCTGATGAGCATCCTGGATCCACTGCTGATATTGGACATTGGCTTGGTCTGAATTCATCAAATGCTCAAATGAAACGAAAAGCTCTTCGTCCGATAAACCTTCATAGTAGTAGCAGAGCGCGGTAAGCGCGATCACGACGTCGGGATGTGAAAACTCACTGCGTGGAGTTGGGTTGTCCTTCGCGCGATATGGCACTGCTAAGCGAGTTGGTGGTGTTCTTGTCGCCCTACCAAAATCGACCCGATATCGCTTGCGAGCGAGGGCAAAGACGAGGATCCCATCTGCCAGCAGTCCTCGGAGCAGTAGTAGTTGCGAGCGAGTGTCGTCGTTCCATAAAGGGCTGTTCTCCATCGCCTGCATTTCGTCTTCGGAGAGCTTCGCTTTCGTGATATATGTCGCAACGATTGTGCGGCCAGAAGCGGACAGCCTGCCTATCTGGAAGGCGTGGAGTCCATGCTTGCAGATGTGCTCAGCGATCTCAGCGACTAGCAGCTCTCCGGCTTCAGGCCGCAAAAGGCGAGTCCTTGGGAAGCAGCCATTGATACTGGTGACGGCGATATCGACGGATCCAACGCACTCTTTGGCAACTGTAAGGGCGACTTGTCTCACAAGATCGAGTAGCTCCTGCATTATGAGCCATCGGTGTGGCGTCAACTCGACAGAACGTCGCCCTCCCATCGTGTATATCAATTCGAACTTGGTACTGAAATTCTCGTCACTCTCGTCAACAATATCTCGAGCGTAATGCTCGAGAAAGTCCTGCGCGGCCGAAACAAGACCTCCCAGACCCTGTTTTCTGCGGATGAAGCACTCAAGCACCATGAGCTTGAAGGATAAGATGTGCTCGGGTTGGACAAGCAGGACGCCGCCAGTCTCCATACACTCTTGAAGCATATTGTGCAGGTTCTGAGCAGCTGGAGAGTCTAGTGAAACAGATCGAGAGAAGGGCATGTGATAGACGCGGCGGCCAACAATCCCTCCGAGCTTCGAGATCAGCATCTGAGCCATCTGCTTGGACTGTGGTTTTCCGACCACAACACGTAGTAGCTGCGATCCATTTGCGAGGGTCGTGGCGACAATAGGTACAATGACGCTGCTCTTGCCTTCTCCCATATTCAACTGCATGATTGAGTTAAGGCCTGTCGTTGGGTTGCGCATCTCCTGAGCAATGAGCTCCTGCCTTTCACGAATCAAAATGCCACTCTCAACTTCGATCAGGAGAGACTCAGGAAAGTGCATTGGGTCCCAATTCTCGTGTCCGGCGTTTAGAAGCTCGTGCAAGAAGTCATCTGTCCGGGTCATACTAGAAGCGAGCTTACACAGTCGCTTTGCACGTTGAACTGCAGTCAGAGACAGGGCGTATTCTGTCACGCAGCGTTGCCAGCTCTGGCTTAGTCTTGGCCAGCGATAGCGGGTTAATTGCTGGAGCAGAAGTGTTGGTGACACGCGAGGTGACTGCTGCGCTTCCTTAGCTATGCTCAACCCTGGTGTGGCATCGATAGCTTTGATCAGGAGATTATACACGTGTTCCAGATGGGCTGTGCGTACGGCCAGATGGGATTGAAATGACAGAAGAGTGAAGTCAATCTCAGGAGCGTCGACACCACGCTGATCCCTCAACGCTCGCAGACTATCTTCAAGATCGCTCAGATACTCGTTTTCGTAGACAGACCGGCCAGCGGCGCTTCTCATCCTAGAAATGAGTGACTCGACACCCATGGCCGCTGTTGGGACGATGGTTGTTCGCTGCGCACGAAGATTGAGTCTCACGCTGCACTGGAGGTCTTGAAAAAATGGAGGTGGAACAGAAAAGAGGTCGTCATCGGTCAGGAAGCATGAGTAGCTTGACTCTGTTGTCAAGTTATTCAGCTCGTTGACGGCAAGCACAACGGGCTCCATCTCTAATGGCTTCATGGCCTCGATGACACGAATGATGTATTCACGGAGCTCATTGTTGTCATCCCAGGACTTGAACTGTGCCGTCATGTAGCTCATCAGATCCGTCAATCGGAGGTAGGTTGCTGCACTGGCCAGCGTGGGACGGCGAGGCTTCTGACAGCTGCCTTGCGCAACAAACCAATTGGTAACCAGCTCGGTTGCCTCGTTCTTGCTCCGGCGCCATGCAGAGAATCGGCTGTCGTAATGAATTCTCCATGGTTCGTCCTTGCTGCGAGGAGGTAAGCGGTATTCCGGACAGTCTTCGAATTTCCGCACATACTTGTCGACGGACGCTCGCACGAGGGTCTCATCGATCTCCCAGCCGTCTCGGGGAGTGCACGTGGTGACAGGCGGCAGGCCAACACTCGCCACGTTCGGAGACTTGAACAGTGTTGCAACGAGCTGCAGGACCACAAAATCTGCATCGTCGGCGAAAGCTAGGGCTGACAGCCACAGCATGATTGCATATTTGCGCCGGCTAGTCGCTGTAGGGCTCCTTGCAAGTTGATGCAGTGAGGGTAGCTTGGAAAGAGCCCTTCGGAGTCCTCCGTGTATCAAGGTCCCATCATATTGGAGACTTGAGTATTCCACGGACACATGCGGCCCATGGATCAGGTCCACAGTCTGCATCAAATCACAAAGCCGCTGCAGTGTCGGAGGCTTCCTGTAGAGCGCATCGCCGTCGCGGCAAAAGTGCGTGCACAGACGAGCGATCGCCTGCGACTTTGTCGAGCTTCTGTCCCGAGCAGAATATGTCAGATCGTGGTCCTTGGTATGATTTTCGGCACCGAACCCATTGACCCTGAAACCAGACGCTCGAATGCTGTGCCTCTCACTCAGGAAATTCTCAACATTCACACTTGGCATCTGAAGTTTGTTCTCTAGGCAGTAAATCTGAGCAGAGCAGCATATTTGTAAGACGCGATTTGATGCAGCTGCGAGGCCTTCATGTTGGGCAAGGAAGCCAAGCTGGTCGTCCCACTCTACCCGTTCCATGACACGTTTGTGGTCTGGATAGAAGGATCGCCGAGGGCTCAGGGCTGCGATATCACAAAGTTGATTAACCTTGCTCTGTGACAGCTGATCAAAGGACTCGACTGCCTTCGACGTGAGGATCATGAGAGCTTGCTCAGTTCCTGTTCGAAGTGTGAATGGGTCCGCGAGACAGAACGATGTGAGAGCATGCAAGTATGCCATGTACAGCTTGCATCCCAAATCACCGTTATCCTGCAGGCGTAGAAGCAAGTCATCCACCTCAATGGCGTGGACTTCTGCTATTGCCGAGGTCTCATCAGCCTGTACATGCACATGATCACGGGACTTCCAGTAAGTCAGATTGGATCGCAGCAGCAACACGAGGCGACCCTCTCCGTGCTCTGATCGCAACAGCAATTTGCTGGAAAAGCCAATAAGTGTGCTCAGCGTCTGATTTTCATCCACCATCATCGTTCGGTACTCGCGCGATTGCAGCATCGAGCTTTTTCTGGCTAAGGTGAAACCGAGTCGTAGGGAAGGAATGTCGACAAGCAGACTGCCATTTGTCTGACGCAAGCAGTGGATGCGTGAGCTCATAGCCAGTGGCTGCAGTATATGTGATACTGCTTTTGCACTTCGACTGTTGATGCCAAGCAAATGCGTTCCTTCCTTCGAGGCTCGCCAAGGCGTGCCCGATGGGTCTCTGGTCAAGATCCAGTTTTGGGGAGATTCAGGGTTCCATGGATCGTCTAATGGGCGTAGCTGGGCCAGGTCGCTATCACAGCTGTACCAAAGTACATAGTCGTTGAGGTAATGATCCGGGAATACTGACTGAATCGAGTCAATTGGCACGATCTCGTAGGAAGTCCCATCCTTGGTCGCTTGAACCAGTAGATCACCGCCGGCTATGCCAAGTCGAACCATGTGCCCATCAAACAACTGCTTCGTAGAGAACTCGAAGCCAGGACTAGACGACGGAATCACCTCAAGGATTGCTTCGGCGAAAAGTGCCTTGTACAAGGTGTGCTCTAAGTAGTGCGCAGGCAACTGCCGGAGAGCCTGGCCTTTTACCAACAGCAAACCATCGAGCAGATTGAGTCTACATTCATCCTGCCGCCAGATGGAGAGGTCGTTGACGATATCCAGTAATCAGCTGTCGTTGATTGACTCCAGCCATCGGGTCCCGGTATGTAGCCTGACCATGCCTCCTTCACTGCCAAATCGACGGCAGCGCCGTTCATCGCGAGCAATCGATAGCTGCGGTGCATCAAACGCTGAAAGCGCAGATATTGCACAGCAATATGTGCGGGTCGCCTTGCAGTGTGGCTATGATCGCCCTCTTGCAACACGATTGAGGCGATAATCAGTAACGAAGCATCTGCAGGAGACTGTAGCACATCGGAGAGAAGCCCATCGTCAAGGTCGAACGTGAGAGTGCAGACCAAGGCAAGTTCCAGACACTTTGTGGCGAAAATCGTCCTGTCTTCAGTGCTCCGAGCCTCGTGTGCCTTCCTGCGGAGAACCTGCAGCCATCCGGCCACGACAGTGCGAGCATCTTTTAAAAAGGACAGGTATGCGTTCTGAGCAGTGCCACTCAAGGATAGCACCCTCAATGCAACGGCAACAAAGCAGCCTACAGCCTGCACGGATTCCCAGTTCTCTTGTACTCTCTGCAGCGCAGTTTGAAGATTATTCAGTATCCACAAAACCCTGGTTCGGTCAGATAGTATAATGTGCGATTGGCGGCAGATGCGACCATCCAGCGACGGCGGCCCGCACTGGTTGACGCACTGCATGATAGTCAATGTCGCCTCGAGCTTCTTCAGGTCGACACCGGGCATGACTACAAACAGATGTCAGTGTGTCAGCATCAATATTTGCGCTTTGAACTCACCCAATTGCAAGATGATGTTGACCCACTGGATGTGGCGACCAAGCGGAAGTGTGCACAGCTCCTGATACTCCTCGAGTGTCATATGCGGTGGACAATCTCTTGGACTAGATATGACGAGGTTCGGCGGTCTTCCGTCCGGCGCGATTGCAGTGCGCATCAGGAATCGCTGCACTTTCTTGGACTCCCGAGGTAGACTGTACGTGCAGCTGAGGGCCAACTCGTCACCGAAATCATAGTTGCCGATGTAACAGCCACTTATTGAGTCGGAATATCTGTACTTGAACCCGTTTTTGAGGCAGACGTCCTTCAACTCACACTTGTCTAGCGCTTTACCCTTGTAGTGTGTCTTTAGCGTTGACTTGTTCTCCGAAAGTAGGCCAATACGACTGCGAGCGCCCTCTCGATAATGCGCTTTCAGGTGAGGGTCGGACGAAAGCCAAGCAGCGGCGCTGGGAGTAGCTCCGTCAGGCCTACCTCCAAGCACTTCGCAAAGCAGGAATGACATCGCTTCTCGCCATGTAGCAAACCATGTGGGGACATGCAACTCAAACAGGACGGCCTTCTCCTCTTGCTCATTTGATGGCAACGGCCATTCATACACCTGGATCTGCAAGCGACCACGGCTCCGATCATACTTGCACTTTCGACAGTCCCGATCGTCATGAAGCATCACAATTTCGACTGCACCCTCGTCTTTCTCGATGAATTCGTGGCGGTACCCGCAATCGGTCTGTTGGTACAATTCGGTCAGGCGGCTATACTCCTGTTTGATCCCTTCTAGCTCCAGCTGCTTGGCTCGTTGAGAAAGCCGAGCTGCGCCGCGGATATGCTGCTGCAATTCCTGAAGTCCCGGAGACCAATCGAAGAAGAGAGCTGCAAAGCTGTCGCTACTGGTGATGTCAAACATGATACGCGTATCGTACTTGCCCTATTGGTGGGTCAGCATGCGGATTCTTCATCTGAAATGGCGCAAGTAATGGAACTGCGCGTGATTGTGCTTGAAGAAACGTCTTACCTCGCGAGACAATAGATAGTGCTCGATCTCCGACAACTGCCACATCTGCTCACCTGTGGGTAGCACGAAGAGCTGGAGAGCATCAGTTGGGATTGGCACGGTGTAGTTCCGAAGTAGATCGCATTGCCGGGCGGCAACTTTATCACAAGCGGTCCAGAGTTGGAGCTCAGTCAGTAGCATCACTGAAACGCCCTCCGGATTTCCATTGTAGAACTGACTCGCAAGCGTATGATAGCTCTTCATGAGCTCGCAGATTTTCTTGCAGGCGGTATGAGCGGACGCGTTCGAGGTCCATCCGTCGAGATCCCTGGCAACCCACCGCTCAAAATGTTGCAGATTTGGTGCAGTGAAAGCATCTACGCTGTTAGGTAATAACACAATTTTGCCGTGCCCAGACACCAGGAGGCCCGAGCTTGTCGTGTCTGCTCCAACGTTGGCGTTCATATCAGAGCTCGGCTGTCTCGCTTGTATGCTGCGAATGTGGGCGTCGAGGCGGGGAAGATGGACGTGCGAGTCGGTCTCGAAATCCAGGCTGCTCAATTCTGCGAGATGTATGTGGCGAACGGCATCCTCTTGTATCTTTGACCAGCGCGTCGACAACGCCTTGTTGCAACCTTTGACCGCAGAGCTCACGCGAGCGCCAACCGGGTCCTGAAGTGAGTCACCCATTTTGAGTAGCTTCTGACGCCGGCGATCTATCTTTGCGTTCATGATATACAATGTATCTGCATCCACGGTGATGCTCAGCTGCAAGACCTGATCAAGCACGTGTGACATGAGGAAGCACATAATCTTTTTGTATAAGACATGTGAGCCGCTCATTGCCCGCGAGATCGTGAGCTGAAGGGCGACTCGAATAAGGAGCCAGATTGGTGACCGGCGCCACGGACGAATGGAGTCTGCCCAACAGACCTCTTCGCGCGTTCTCTTCGAGATATATGATCCTTTGTGTGGCGTGCTGTTGCCTATGCCTTGGAGCATGCCAAAAAGAAGCTCCGAGATGATACCGGGATTGGTTGTGTTGCGGTCCTCGTAATGGCATGCGCCAGCTTTACGAGTCTGCGGCTGCATCGCCGCGACTGGCTGGTTGGCCATCGTGGCAATGCTGCCGGCGATGGAGGACGCACAGTCTGCATCATGGAGTGTTGCCGCCTCGATGATTACTACCGAACCTGGGAAAGAGCGGACAAGTCGGCCTTTGGCGGCGAAAACAGCCTCATTTGTCGGAGACAACTCGAACTGCTCAAACAAAAGCTGATGTGTCTGGCGTGTGACGAGTATCGCTGCATTCTGAGCAGATACGTGGATTGCAAGGCCTTTCCCTTCTTCCAAGTTTACAAGCGCTGTACGGAGTGCAACTTCACTGACACCGTTATTGTCATGGACGGTCCTGAGCGATGATATTGCGTATATTGCACTGTCGACAGCTGCTTGAGTGGCCGGCAGTGTGACGAGTGGCCGGAGGGCTTTCAGAGCGTGCGCGGTCACGCGGACGAGCACGTCGTCGCTGTCTTTATCCTCCCCGTTTGGTAGCTTCGGCGGCAGAAATATATGGTTCAGTGCTCGCATGAGCTCTTCATGGCTAAAGGCTGCCGCCATATCCTGCATCAGTAAAGTCTGATCATGAAGCGAAGTGTTGTTGGTACGTGTTGAATTCCAGGGCTCTGGAGGGAGTGACGTCTAAGGAAATATCGGAGACAGTGGGTGTGTGGTCTCGCTAGCGCGCAAATCGGCAATACCCGGTTGCAAGGGGCCGATGGCTGGGGTGCGTGTTTTGATGCTGAAGGGGGTTTGGCTCGAGCTCCATGTCTTGCTCGAGCTCCATGTTCTGGAGGCCAAGTCGTCCATCCGGTGAGGTACTCGTGCACTGAGCGTGCGAGGTCCCGTACCCACCGCCACCGTCATTGACCCGGGACGAGGCGGTTTAGAAGGGCGCGAGAGAGTTGACTCGGAGTGGCCAGGTTCACCCCAAACGTGATCTTGTTGCGCCACTCCTCGGGCTGTCTCCAGCGAGCTCATCACTTGATCGCCAAATACCTCTGCCACAGCCGGCAGTTGGGGCTGCTTCGCTATAAGCTGTGCATCAAATCGGTAGAGGGCGGTAGACGAGAGGTCGTCTCTGATGCAGTATATGGACTGACCCAGCAAAGCCTTCGGTATCTTCGGAAGCGCTCAAGTAGACAGCATCATGTTTCCGAGTGGTCATTGCATTCTCGCTTCGACAGACATGACTGCGACACTTGGGAAGCCGTGTTTGGCAACCGCGACCCGAAGTAGAAGCAACTAAACATACCTGTCCGAGTGGGGCCACATCGTGTAGCAGCATCCTTCAGCGCCCGAAATCGTGCTCGAATTCGCGACCTTCACCTGCTCTACGCATCTGACAGATACAACGGGGCAGCCGCGAGGAGCCTCACGTACACCATGGCGTTTGGCTCGGTGCACACAGCAACTCGAATGTCACTTGGACTGTGTTCGCCATACTGACGCGCTACACGCAGCACGCTTCAAGAGGAGAGCACGTGAAGTCACCAAGTAGAGGAAGCGACACTCGGGTTGGACCGCAAACGTGGACTCGAAATCGAGCAACATGGAGTGACGTTCCCTACGCCAAGAGATCTGTGCAAACGTCATCGAGCCAATGGCGCGACGCGTCCACAGCATGTATGATCTATCTACGTACAAAACATGTGCGCAAAAGGGTATCTCAGTAAGTTACAATGCAACCTGGATGCTTCCAGCCGGACCAAACACATCTCTCATCCCTCGTCTCTCGTTCCACGCCATACCCTATGCAGAGCGGTGCCAAGGCAACCATGCCGTGGTATACCACAGCATCGACTCTGTGATCATTCGCGAATCATTACACGTTCATCTCCTCGCCCTGGCCCGTTGTCTCGCCAACGACCGCCAAGAAAGGATGCTCCAATGCGCCTTCAGCTGTGATGCGCTTATTCGAATCCAGCTCGAGACAGCAGATCATGAATTCTATGGCCTCTTGCTCCTCCTTGCTCAGTCCACCCACACCGGTAGCAGAGTCCTTTTTGCTGCGGCTCGTGCACCACAAGATGATCTTCTCCCAGCTGTGCCCGTTCTCGCTCACCGTCGGGATGTTGGTGTGCAAGACCTGGCCGTGCAACATAGCAACATCCCGCATTCTCTTTCTGCCGAAGATACAGCACAGCTCGATGAAGGCGTCTATATCGTCAGCGGAATGGAAGTATGGGAAGCGCTTGCTCAAGAAGGTGAGCAAGATGATGCCGCACGACCATATGTCGATCACGCACGTTTGAGCGGTGCACTTCAGCAGCACCTCCGGAGCACGGAATCCTCGCGTACCAGCCCTGTTTGCGCGGCGAGACGGACGCTGGTCGTTGTTTGGATATGATGGTGGAGGCGGTGCTGAGTTCGTTGCCTGAGCGGCATTCAGGGTGGCAGCGTAGACCGATGCGTTGATTTTGCGGGAGCGGTCCTTCTCCTTGTAGCAGCATGTGCAGTGATGGTAGTCGGTGCCTTCCCTCTCTGCCAAGCCAAAGTCGACAAGCACGCCTCGCCGCTGACTGGGCGAGTACAGGAAGTTGGTGGGCTTGATGTCTCGATGTATGATCTGGCATTGGTGGGTCCATTTCAGGGCAGTGAAGAGGCTGTGGAAATAGATACGCATGTCGTCCACAGAGAATTCGCGGTAGTAGTCTCGGAAGTCCTTGTGTGGGAAGAAAGGAAGGATCGCTATGACCTGATCCTGGTGGCGGAAGGCGGTGATGAGCGGACAGACATTAGGTGAGTTTTTGAGGTCGTGGAGGAGCTCGAGCTCGTTCAAGATACGGAGTGGCGAAGAGGTGACATAGATCTTCTTGATGGCCACGAAACGGGGCTTTGGTCGGTCTTGAGCCTGCTTGGCAACCGTATTGTTCGCATCCAGATTCTCTTTATTTGAATCCAGGTCCCAGTCGTTTTTGTAGTGGGCGTATAGCAGGTCTTCGGCTTTGTAGACGGTAGAGAAGGTGCCTTCGCCGATCCTGTTGATGAGACGGTACCTCTGGGTTATGTTTTTGAAGGACGCCTCAAAACGCTCGATGTCATCAGCAACCGCATCGTCGAGCTCCTCTTCTTCGGAAACTGTTTCACCGCTTTCCTCCAATGGTCCCATGCTCTCCTCCATGCTTTCGGTTCCATCAGTGCTGTGGTCCCGTTGCTCCATGGGCACGGGAGGGGCAAAGTGCGACCGCCTGACCAGGGCCATCCTGTTCGTCTCCTCCACCGCGATAATCGCGCTTGTCAGACTGCATGGGGGCGTTCAGGAAGATTGGAAGCCGATGTTTTGCAAAGTATTCGTGGTAGTAGGTACGCGTAGGCGCGCGAGCCAGGGTCTAAGCCAAATGGGGAAGTAGTCGATCAACACATTTCCGATTCGCGGTAAACAAAACAAGACAGGAATTGAAGCAATCAACTCAACTCTGGGGCGCACTGCAGCGCATACGCGTCGCCGTCATGGCTGATTTTGATATCAACGCCGCTCTCAAGGCGTACCTCGACGAGCCGCAGTCCATCCTCACGCCGGAAGCGGACCCGGCGCTGACTGACTGCGAGAACGACCCAGACGCCTTTTCGCCAGGCCTCGTCAACAGCGTGCTCAACCCGATCGCGGACTCAATCGGAGAGAATCCTGAAGCTGTCGTGCAGCCGCAGATACTAGACAGCCTGCGTTATTTGCTCAAGTGCGCTCCCATCCCCGCGCAAGCTAGAGACTAGACAAGCTGGTACTGATTGTGAGCCGTCCATTCATCGCAGGCAATCTTCATACATCCCCGTCGTGTCGCTCGGCAAGTTGCTCGACCTTGTCATCAGCGGGCTCGGGGCGGAAGCCGAAACGGTGCATCAGGAAGAGCAAGAAGGGGAGACGGAGGCGGCGCAACACAAACAGCTTCTCGAAGTCTTCGCGTTCCTGCTACAATGGTGCATAGCAGCGGTGGACGCCAAGAGCGCGGAAAAGCCAGTTGCACCGGTGCGTGGGAAAGGTGGGAAGGGCTCCAAAAAGAATGCGCAGAAAGATGGAAGCTGGGACCCGTCAGCGCAGTTACAGACGGCTCTGGACACCATGACCAAAGTGATGAAGTTGAAGCTAGCAAGGATCTTCGTGACGACCAGCGAACGAGATACCTTTATTGGCCTCTTTACTCGCCCGGTATATCTCATCCTGGAAAGCGAGCAGAGGGTCAAGAGCACAGCAATTCGCATGCATGCATTCAAGGTGCTGTGCGTAGCAGTGAAACATCATGGACACGCGTATGGCGCGCAAACAAGCGTCATCCAGAATTTGACATATTTCGAGCACCTGGCAGAACCAATGGCCGAGTTCTTGAACATTCTGTCCGAGCAGTACGACTATTCGCAACTCGCGGAAGAGGTCATGAAGGAGCTGTCCAACAAGGAGTTCGCTGCCAACGACACCAGAGGCCCAAAGTCCGTCTCGACGTTTGTCGCCCGCTTGTCTGAGCTGGCGCCGCGTGTTGTGCAAAAACAAGTCACGTACTTAGCGAAGTTGCTGGAGAGTGAAAACTACACCCTGCGATGCGCGATCATTGAGGTCTGTGGCAATCTGATTGCGATGCTTTCGAAGGCCGAGGAGGGTGAGCGCGGCGAGAACCACAAAGGCCAGATCAATGCGTTTTTTGATGTGCTTGAAGAGCGGTTCTTGGACATCAATCCATACTGCAGATGCAGAGCGCTCCAGGTCTACGTCAAGTTGTGCGATCTCGAAACCAAGTATCCGAAGCGAAGACAGACAGCTGCCGAGCTGGCTGCGCGGAGTCTGGAGGACAAGAGCAGCAACGTGCGCCGCAATGCCATCAAATTGCTCGGGAAGCTAATGGCCACTCATCCATTCGCTATTCTGCACGGCGGGTTGCTTAGCTACAGCGAATGGAATGAGCGACTCGAGACTTGCGAGGAGGAGTTGAACGCGATGAAGCCTCCAGCAGGCACGCCTGGCCTTGCGGAGCGGACTCAACCCGAGCAGGCTGTTGACGAGAGTTTACTTGACGACGCAACCCAGCTAGAGGAGAGAGCGCCAATGACTGAGGAGCAAAAGGCCGCCGCTCTGCAAAAGGCGCGAGAAGAGGCCGCTACTGCAGAGGCAATGAACAAGCTGCAGCTGACCCGCCGATACTACATTGAGGCTTTACGTTTCATCGCCACTCTCCACGAAGCATCACCACACATCACAAAGCTGCTTGCAAGCAAGAACAAGTCTGAGATCATCGAGGCGATGGACTTCTTCGCAGTAGCTGATGCGTATCATCTGGAGACTGCGAAGTCTGGAATTCGGCGTATGCTCAAGCTCATCTGGACCAAGGGCAACAGCGATGAGGGCAAAGGTGTGCAGACCCATCTCATCGAATGCTACAAGGGACTCTTTTTCGATGCGCCTGGCAATTTCTCGGCAAATGACGCTGCCAATTATGTAGCACGGAACATGATCAGCTTGACCTTTGGCGCCACGCCAGCCGAGCTGACTTCATTGGAGCAGTTGCTGGCGACGATGATGAAAGAGAAAGCGATTTCAGAACTCGTTATTCAAAAGCTGTGGCAGGTGTATGGAGTGCAGAAGAAAGAGATCAGCCGACAGCAACGACGAGGTGCAATCATAGTACTTGGCATGATAGCATTAGCCGACCCGGACATTGTCGTCAAGGAAATGGAAGTCTGCCTTCGCATTGGTCTAGGTGCCATTGGTCGCAAGGACTTGGTTCTGGCTCGGTACACGTGCATTGCTTTGATGCGCATGACGGACAACAAGCCGAGTAAAGGCGTCTCAGGTAAGACAAACACCAGATTACCAAACGACCATGCCGTGCTCATCCGACTTGCATCTCTTTTGGACATTCAGAGCGATAGCCGGGACTGGTACGGTCTGGCTGAACAGGCGATTGGTGCTGTCTACGCCCTGTCTCAGCACCCGGATGTGTTATGCTCTGAAGTCATTCGACGCAAGACAAGGGCGGTGTTTGCCCCGAAAGTTGCTCCATCGAAATCGCGAAAGGGCGACGACAGCCAAACGGACGCCGATGGCGATGTCGAAATGAGCGACATGCTGGACGAGACGGCAGCGCCAGCAACTGAGGCTCCGACTCAGCAGGCGGTCGATGGCGGCGACTCTGCATTGAGTCTGTCTCAGCTTCTGTTTGCCGTCGGCCACATAGCTCTCAAACAGATTGTACACCTCGAGCTATGCGAACAAGACTTCAAACGCCGCAGAGCAGAGAAAGAAAAGAGCGCACCAGCCTCATCTCCAGTCAAGAAGACGCCAGTCGGAAAGACGCCTGCCAGCAAGACGGTCGGGACAGAAGAGGATGAAGTCGATGAGCTGGATCTCATGGCCGGCACCACTGAAGATGATTTCACAGACGCAATTGCCCACGTTCGCGAGCGCGAGCTGCTTTACGGCTCCACGAGCCTGCTGACAAATTTTGGCCCGTTGGTAAAGCAGATCTGCAGCAACAATACATCTTATCCCAACGCAGAACTGCTGGCACAAGCCGCGCTCTGTATGGCGAAGCTGATGTGCGTAAGTTCAGAGTACTGCGAAGCTAATCTGGGCCTTCTCATCACGATCTTAGAACGTTCGCCTTCAGCCATTACACGCAGCAACCTGGTCGTTTCGCTTGGCGACATGGCTGTCTGCTTCAACCACCTCATTGACGAGAACACGGACTTTCTCTACCGTCGCTTGTCAGACAAGTCGTTACCGGTCAGGCGAACGTGTCTAATGACCCTCACCTTCCTGATCTTGGCCGGTCAGGTCAAAGTGAAGGGTCAACTTGGCGATATGGCAAAGTGCGTTGAAGATTCGGACGAGAGGATCAGAGAGATGAGCCGCATGTTCTTCGCTGAATTGGCGGGCAAGGACAACGCGATCTACAACCACTTCGTCGATATGTTCAGTCTGCTTTCGGCGGATGACGGGTTAGATGAGGAGAGATTCAGGAAAATCATCAAGTTCCTGGCGACGTTCATTGAGAAGGTGGGTCTGGCCATGAAATACCTTCAAAGAGGTGCACTTACTGATACAAGAACAGGACAAACATGCCAAGCAGCTTGCCAGTAAGTTGGCACCACGGCTACAGAGGGCGGAGAGCGAGCGGCAGTGGAATGATGTTGCTTATGCGCTGGGAGTGCTTCCGCATAAGAATGAAGACATTACGAAGATGGTAGCGGAAGGCTGTAAAGTCGTTGAGGCTGCTGCATGAGCATAAGGAAGGCGTTGGTGTATTTCGGCGCTCTGAGAAAAGGATGACGATAAGTGGATACCCAGGCTCGGGTATCTCGAATTGTACAGATGTCCATGGCGCGGGTACCTCAACGAGTTTTCGAAACATTCACGTGGTCTCGCGGTCTGCTGTATCTAGGTACTTGATCGTCGGTGCCTGCGTGCGCTGCGGACTTATCCGTCCTGCGGGCAAGTCGTTCATATATACAAACCCACTGGAAAGCGGCCCTGACCACAGGGCAGATTTGGTGAAACGCGCTGAGTTGAGTCCTTCGCCGCGACAGAATGTCAATGATTCAGGAACCTTGAGTGCTTTCACGAGTACGCGACAACACAACGCGAAGGCCTGAAACTGTTTGTGAGGCTTGTAATTGACTCATCTTGGAAGATCAGGATTACACTGGAACAATTCGGGTTTGAAAATCAATGACTTGCACGGATCGGGCAGTATCAAACATATCTGCCATGCCATATTGGCTGAAGTAAGGAAAGCGACTGTACCGTCGCTGTGTGAAGCGATGGGATCTGTTTCAGAAAGCTGGGTATATAAGAAAGGATGAGGCTATTAGGGAATGTGGTGGCGTTGAGCTACATCTCCCTCTACAGTCTTCCACTCTGCCGAAAGCACACTGCCCGTGCGGTCACGTTCATCGATGGCTTGGCGCAGCCTGAAATGGATTGAGCGGTCAAGATTTGCATTTCACGATATGCAATGCAAGAAATGACCATCGTTGCTAGCTATAGCCGTGCTTTGCAAACCATACGCCAATTTCCTGTGGCTCACTCGGATACTCTGTCGCCTGCTCAGTCAGTCCCCTCAAAGGCAATGCAACCATGTGCACTGCTGACACAATCCCCATCCATGGCCCGTCCTCCACTTCACGGCTCCTGCCTTGACGTGGTCTGCGAGGCTTGCTCGAGATCTGATGGGTGGGATCATTGTGGTACCAGCAGTTGGTTCTCGTTCCAAGGTGCTCTCGGCTCACCCTTTCAGCTTGAACGGAGGCAGCGGTGGTTAGTGCCGGGCGTTAGCCGAGAGATTCGGCGCTTTCCTCGCCTCTGGCCCCCATGGCAGGGCTGCTTGCCGGCTCGGATTTGGATCTTGCTGGGGCTTCACTGTTCGAAGAGCGCTGTTTGCACTGGGGAAGAAGACTCCACCAATCTGCTGGAGCGCTGGTGGTGGGTTGCTCCAGACGGTGGGTCCGCACGGGACAGCGGGTGGTGTAGTCAAGGACGTTATTGCTTCTGGAAGGGTATGCAATACAGAGTCGCGTCGCTCTAGACGTGGACGCTTGACAGGCGCTGTTCTCACCACATCAAAGGACCGCCGCTTCGAGTGATTACTCGTGGCATTGGTGCTAATGGAAGGATCGACACAATTCGCGGAGGAAGGACCTCGTGTGCCCGCAAACGTGAAATGCTTCTGGATCGGCTCCACCTGCAATCTGGCGAACTGAACCGAAGACTCATCTCCAGTAGGAGTTGGTTTTGAGTCTACACCCGGAATTTGAGAGCTTTGCGTGAGTCTGATTCTTGTGGCGGGGGCAGCTTGGTAGTCGCTGACCCGTTGGAACGACCCTTTGGCGTTCCGGACGAAGATAGTCCGCACACCGGTCTTGCCGGCAGCTGGCATGAAGCGACCTTTGTTGATGTGTTCCAACTCTACACCAGGATACAATCTGGTGTGTGGCTCGGTCAAGCTACGACGTTGGCATTCATTATGAACGACTCAGCCATTGGACCCTAAAACGAAGCACGTATCGATCGAGGATTCAACACGGCGAGCCTCGCCCTGATGCACTTGTTCTTGTAGATGACAGCGATCTCTGGAATGACTGCTTGTGGCGGTGTTAGGCGTCGCCACGAGCCGCCGTGATCGAAGTTGGCCGTGCTCATGTGGCAGATAGTGGGAAGAACTGACGTGCAGGAAGATAGCGTTGGACAAGCGGTTGACTCGAGTTTGATGTCTACATGCTTCTCGATGTCCGTTAGATCCGTGGAGGGACTTGAAAGGGCGTCTTGCGACAAGCCTGCTATGGAGCGTGACGGAATCTTTTGTTGAACGACGTCCTGGTGATACCCAGAAGGGCTGGCGATACTTCGAATCGTGGTGTCAAACGTGTCGCCTAGCAGAGATGTCTCGAAGGCATAAGCCTCGTGGTCGGGATCATGATTTTGAGCTGTTATCCAGGGGTAGGCTAAATGGGCAGGATGGCCAGGAAGGGACGTCATCTTCCCTCACCTACGAAGGGCACGATCTCGTAGGAAACTCAACGGTGAATTGAGGTCAAGCATCGTGAGATTCAGCCATGAAGTTTGCATGCATCGGGAACCTCTTGTCAACTTCGACACAGCGTAAAGAGATGGCCAGCGATGAGTGGAGGCAGGACAGCTCCAGGCGCGACGGTGGTTGCCGATTACGGTCCGGAATGTAGACAGCTCCCAGGTGATCGATTCGAGGAAGCAGAGGGGGGTGGGGCAATGGGAAAAGGCACATTCAAGCGCAGGCCTCCCTGAAGTTCACGTGAGATGCCAAGCCGCTAATGCGCCTATTGTGCCTATTGACGATCCCTTCGTGCCGCATTGTTTTTCGTTCCAAGAGCTGCGGCCGCAGTCGTCCAGTCACGTTCAGGGTCGATATTCCGGTCGGACATCAAATCTGGCGTCCTGTCTGATGGATCGCCAACCAAAGACTCTAGTGTTGCGTTCGGCGGCAATCCCGAACCTCGCTTCTACCACTGCCTGTGGCCTCGCGCTTGAGCTTCAAAACATGACCCTGGTGGGAGTTCTCCCTCTAAAGACATCGCGAAGCACTTTCGTTGGGAATATTACCTTAGAGAAGCTCAAAGTCATCGAGCTTGTCACGGTACTTCATGATGTTGCGCTTAATCTTGCTCGAGTCGACCTGAAGACAAACATCAGCCACAGTCAACAGCAGAGTGAGGTACTGGGGTGGACTAACCCAGGTGGTGTAGTCTTCCATGTTGCGGGTGACGAGGAAAGCAGGATCCGTAATGACCTCCGTCCCTACTCGGACATGGCCCTGCTCAATGAATTTGTTGGCCGCGCTGACTGTCTCAGCCATGCGCAATCTCGTCATGACCACGCCCAATCGTCTCCGACAAAAAGCCGACACGGTAATCTTCCGCTCGACATCACTCAGCTTGCCCTTCCCGCCGCCGCCGATGCCCAAGAAGCCCATATCATGCAACTTCTCCAGCAGATGATCCTCCGTCTTCCGTCGGAACGCTGACTCAGGGGGTAGAAGTGCTAGTCGATGCGCCAAATGCCTCAGGTTGCCGGCGAGTCGGTTGTATGATGTGTAGTCGGCTGGGTTCTGCAGACTGTAGCGCCTGATGACGGCGGAGGCGCGGTGGTCGCCGTCGGACTTGTAATTGACAAAGTCGACCTTGCGAAGAAGCTTTTGCTCGTGATGTTTCAGTTTGCGCACCATTTTGGTCTATGCGATACGATCGTATGTTGCGACGTTGGGACACTCACGAATCTTGTGAATAGGTCAAGTCCCAGGGATCGCGGCGCGGGCCGAATTTCGGTCCGTGAAAAAGTGGTGGGACGCGCTAGCGGGCGATCAGATCTTGAGTGTGAGTCGAAGAGAAGACTGTTTATTTCGGGTTTTACATTGATTTGGGAGACGAAAGGAGAAATTGGGGCCGTCTAGGGTTGACTAAGACCATGCCAAAAGTTCACGTCCTCGACTACGCTGCCGGCAACATTCGGTCCCTGGTCAATGCTATTGAGAAACTCGACTGGCAGGTGGAATGGATCCAGTCGCCGGCTGATATCTCGAAAGCAGAAGTGAGTGCCATGCGCGCTATGGTCGAGGCCTCTGCTGATTGCTGACAGATGTACGTGACCACGTAGAAGCTTATACTGCCCGGCGTAGGCCACTTCGGTCATTGCCTCACACAGTTTGCCAATGCCGGATATGTCGAGCCTGTCAGAGCCCACATTGAGTCTGGAAAGCCGTTCATGGGCATTTGCGTTGGTCTGCAAGCGCTCTTCGAAGGCTCGACAGAGAGTCCATCTGTGTCCGGGCTGGGCGTCATCAAAAGTCGACTGCAACGAATCAATGATAGCAACAAGAGTGTTCCTCACATTGGATGGAACTCCGCAGATACATCCTCGAAGGACGACGCATCGAAAGGCCAAAGCATCTATGGACTGAGACCTGACTCAAAATACTATTACGTCCACTCGTATGCGGTTCCGTACCGGGAAGGCGAGTTGGAGAGGGAAGGCTGGCAAGTTGCGACTGCGCGGTATGGTGATGAAGAATTTGTTGGCGCTGTCGTCCGTGACAACGTATTAGCTACGCAGTTCCATCCCGAGAAGAGCGGTGCCGCCGGTCTCCGGGTCATCAAGGCGTTCTTGGAAGGATCGAAGAGTCAGCCGCTGCCTGCTGATGTCGGCATTGCATCAACTAAGGAGGGTCTCACAAGACGAGTCATTGCCTGTCTAGATGTGCGAACCAATGATCGAGGCGATCTTGTTGTCACCAAAGGCGATCAATACGATGTACGGGAGAAGGGCGACAAATCAGTGCGGAACATGGGCAAGCCAGTCCAAAAAGCTCAACAGTACTACGAACAAGGCGCCGACGAGGTCACATTTTTAAACATAACTTCATTCAGAGACACACCTCTGAAAGATCTGCCAATGCTGGAAGTGCTCAGGCAGACTTCTGCAACAACTTTCGTCCCTCTGACAATAGGTGGCGGCATTCGCGACACACACGACCCAGCGACCAACCGCGTAGTACCCGCACTCGAAGTTGCAACTCTATACTTCAGATCAGGTGCAGACAAAGTCTCGATCGGCTCTGATGCGGTCACAGCCGCTGAGCAGTATTACGCTGCTGATCGCCAGCTGAACGGGAAGACCGCTGTCGAAACCATCAGCGAGGCTTATGGTGCGCAGGCCGTCGTCGTCTCCGTCGATCCTAAGCGTGTCTATGTCTCCAGTCCAGCCGAGACACACCATCACACAATCGAAACTTCACATCCCGGACCAGGTGGCGAAAAACACTGCTGGTACGCCTGCACGATCAAAGGCGGAAGAGAGACGCGAGACCTGGATGTCGTGCAATTGGTGCAAGCCGTGGAAGCCATGGGTGCAGGAGAGATACTGCTGAATTGTATTGATAAAGATGGCACCAACTCAGGTTTCGACCTCGAACTCATTCACTCAGTCAAGGCCGCAGTCAAGATCCCGGTTATTGCGAGCAGCGGAGCAGGCAATGCGAACCACTTCGCCGAGGTGTTCGAGAAGACCAACGTCGATGCTGCGTTGGGAGCGGGCATGTTCCACAGGGGAGAGTGGACGGTCAAGCAAGTCAAGGAGGAGCTGAAAAAGCAAGGATTGATGGTGAGGAAGTCTGAGCAGGAGATCTGACATGTGATCGGTCATTGTAATGGAGCCGCTGTGAATACCGCAAGTGCGGTCTGTTGTGTTGAGATAGCGCGCGCGCATCTTTGTTGCCTCGTATTCCTGCACTTCATGAAAATAACTGTGCGACGACGGCAGCGCGTGAGGCTGCATTTAATCCCAGCTCCTGAGACTGTCGACTTGACTGCGATGGTGACTTCGGCTACGATTACTCCGTATGAACGAGTGCTGTTGACTTGTCGGATCTCTGCCTGAGGCAATCTCTCACACTCTGCTCTGTCCATCGGTGATTTTCCCTGTGGGCACTCCAGTTGTGCCTGCCATGGCTCTAGTCATCAATTGTCGCAGCGAGTTTGGAAAGCAGGCCCATTCCTTGAGCCGGATCTGAGCGGAAAGCGTGACGACACCAAACCAAGCCCGGAAGTCAAGACCCAAGAGAAACAGCACCACGTAAATCACTTGGTCGCCAAGCTTGGCGGACCAGCCTAAGCCCGGAAGTCAAGACCCAAGAGAAAAAGCACAACGTAAATCACTTGGTCGCGAAGGGGCGGATCTGGTCATAAAGCGTGGCGGACCAGATGAAGTCCGGAAGTCAAGACTCAAGAGAAACAGCACTAGGCAAACCACTTGGTCGCCGTGGCATACCTGCCAGGATATTATTGTGTCAGCTCAGAGCAGCTCCTCTGCAAGAACCACAAATAGATGCCCGTTCCCGCCCCCTTCACTTTTGTATCATCCCACACATCTCGACCACGACCATAGCTCGCCTTCCGGAAACGAACCCAGTACCTCAAGAAGATGAAGACTATTGCCATTCTCTCAGCACTCTTGTCTGCTGTGCCCGCAGGCCTTAGCGCTGGATCCTGTGAAGAAGTCTCGCAGACCTTCATCGGACCCAAAGGCTGCAAAGTCGAGAAACCTTACGCATGGGGCGTACGTTCGTATCAGTTGAAACAAGGAAAAGTAAAGTTCTGTACTAATGGTGGCGCCCGGCACAGTGCGTCGGCGATTACAACTTCACGTTCACGGATTGCAATCTGTTGAACTTCATAAATCCCACCTATTATTATTGCGTATGTTTGCTGTCACTCTGCTTGAGTGAGATAGAGATATGCTTGCTGACGCTGATGGGTTTAGTGCCCGTTTGGAAGTTACATTCGTCCATAGCACCACGAGGATGAATACCCAGCAGGTGGTACGATGTGCCTGAGCCAATCGATGCAGTCTTTAGCCCGGGTCGAGCGGGAACAATCATCACCTCGTCTCGCCTGTTGAGAGTGCAATTTCTGTCACTTCCTTTCAGATTACCTGGCCAAGCTAGAATTAACTGCGTGATCTTTCGTGTACCCCCGGACGCGATCGGCCTCCCTGCTTGTCCGCCCTCCGGCCAGCTTTATGCTTCGCTGACTGCTATCAGGTGTATATGACCTCTGAGAGCAGCGACGATATGAAGATCAGTGGTGTCGTCAATCAATCGATCGGTTGGTTAGCTGATGTGATCAAGTGCTCGTTGATGTGAGGGACTGCTTTGTTGATACTTACCCGACGTGATGTTACTCTACCTCAGATCACTCAATGTGTACTGAACTTCATGCATCAAATGCTGACTTGAGCTGTCCACTGATTGGTCGATCTTTTGGTTGATAGAGCGTCTGTATCCTATTGATGCGCATACACCGTTGCACCTGCAGATGTAGATGGGCTCTGAGGCAGCGATGACGACATAAGCCCTTGCACAACAAATCACAAGGTATACAAGCAGAATCCTCCACATATTCCAATCAGCAAGATCGATCACTTTCAGATAGAGCCGGACCTCGCAACGGAACCATCTATCCGGACCTCGACAGCAGCCCCGCACAGACCATCCTGATCTTTTCATCCGCAAAAATGGCTGTGGAAGCAGCTGGCATAGCTTGGGCCGCGGAGGAAGTCGTGTCTACGACAGTGCAAGTAGGCTTTGGCGCATACATGGTGTCGAAACCCACGATGCCATTGAAGGCCAATTTTCATCAGATTGCCACCTCGTCAGACGACGCGACCAGGCTTGCCCTGTCGCGAGCCGATCACACGCTCTCTATCGTCAAGGAAAAAGCTTATCTTTTCGGCGGACAGACAGCGGCAGGCAAACTGGCCAGCAATGAAATTCACGTGGTCAATCTATCTCCAGGAAAGAAGACGGAATCGGAGTACTCTGTCATACCTGCCGTGGCTGATGTCGGGAGCACGAAGGTTCCAGCCGCCAGGCGAAAACACGCCGCATGTTCTTTCAATATCTGTGTTGCTGTATATTCCGGGCTTGGCGAGGACGACAAAGTCATTGATGAGGCATCCAATGTTTGGCTCTTCAATACTGACAAAAGTGCTTGGGAAGTACTGACACCCAAGAATCCGGGGCCCGGTCCCAGGAGCAGTGCAAGATTATTCGACTACAACAACAATTTATTGCTGTACGGTGGCGAGAACGCAGATGGCAAGCCACTGAAAGACGTCTGGCTCTACAGCTATGTCGAGCGAACATGGACGCAGCTTCCGGAAGCTCCAGTGGCGACCACCAGCGCTGCAGCGATCAATGGTTGGTTGCACCTCATCTCAGGATCCGACAGCATGAGCGGCGACCTGCATCTGTTGCCCATCACGCCCATCCAGGGCGAGGAGCAGAAGTGGCACATCATCGCGTTCCCGACGAATCCTCTCACACCGGGCCCTCGTCCAAGAGCAGGCGCGGGCCTGATACCCATCACTACCGGATACGGAAGGCACTACCTGCTGTACTTGTTTGGGGCGCGTAAGGGCACGGTAACTACCGCTCACTCCGAAACGGAGCCGCCGAAAGTCGAGGAAGAAGGCTCTCAGCTACCACAGTACTGGAGTGACATCTGGACGTATCAGTTACCATCTGCTGAAGTCAAGCCATCGAGCATCACCGACTCCATTAAGCCTGCGAAGATCAAAGACTCGATCCGTTCGGCTTTTGGTGTTAGCACTGGCGGTCACAGCTGGAGCGAGGTGGAGGTGTTGCCGCCAACAGATATGGAGGCAACCGCTGGGAAGGTGCATCCGGGTCCAAGAGGCTTCTTCGGATACGATGTCGCCAAGGATGGCAAGAGCGTGGTAGTCTGGGGGGGCATTAACGCTAAAGGGGACAAAGAGGGCGACGGCTGGATTATAAGGCTAAGTTAAGAGAAGTTCACGATCGATATGAATTAATTGTGACATTTGCATGATCTGAACAGAGACTAGGCCGATACTTTTCTAAAGCGAAGGACTGTCATCTTCCTTGTCTAGACAGGTCGTCGTAATAAGCGTTATAGTAAGACTATATAGTATACCTATAAAGCTAAGACTACTTATAGCTTTACTACCTAAAGCATAGCTTGTAATCTAGTTATATAATAATCTTCTAAGCTTTTTTAAAGTACGTAAAGTTATATTCTAGGATATATGTAATACAATTAATACTATTAGGAGGTATTAGAGCCAAACATACTCTAAGATACTATCCTTAGTATGCTACAGACCCTGTCTATTATAATAGGAGTCCCTGTTAAATTAAGGTCTTATACAGGTAATAGATTTACGCATAGGAAGTAGCTATAGAAGGAATGTATTATTGTTATAGTTTAGAGTACTATTACCTGAATCCTAACATGTAAATAGAAGAGAGGATCTATTACATGTTATTAGAGATCTGTTATATGTAAACAGATTCCTTAAGAGTCTGTTGCCTATGCTATAGACACCTAGATCTGTAGGGTTAGTTATTATAAGAGTCATAGATTAGAACACTATAGCATGAGTCATAACACATACACAGGGAAAGGATCTATTACATAAGGACAGATACCTAGATCTGTAGGGTTAGTCTACAGATCTACAGACATAAGTCTAAAGGGTCTGTTAATAGATGTCATGAGTGTCAGGAGTACTGTCCGGAGTACTGTAGGATACAGGATCATGTAGGTCCTAAGTGCTATGAGTCATAGTACCGTCATGGGAGTACTATGAGTCATAGGCATAGTCATGGAAGAAAGGATCTGTCACGTAAGGACAGATCCCCGGATCTGTAGGGTTAGTCTACAGATCCATAGGCTTGCAAGGAAGAAGGGATCTGTCATGTGATAACAGACCCTTAGATCTATAGGGTTAGTCTACAGATCTACAGACACGGATCTGTCGGGTCTGTCGACAGATCTAACAGAGCTGCTCTGTCGCTCTCTAGTATATAGGGATGGCTTTAGGACAGGCAGTTAGGAGCTTCGTGCTTAATCTCAATTTAATCCTCTCTTGCTTAGAGGAGAGTCAGTTACAAGGTCAACTGCTATTGTCGATATTCTTCACAGCTCCCGAGTCTAACACCTGGTTACCTTCCTGCTATTAGCACCTACCCTTATGACATTTTGAGCACCACTTCTAGGGAAGCATCAGGAGACTTAGCGAGCGCTTGACATACGCCTATGTCAAGTAGTTCTTCAACTGTCAGTTTAAGCTCTAGCGACAGTCAACCGACACCACGAGAACAAGTTGCCGCTATACCTCAAATCACGTAGTAGCTCGAATCCATTCACCTTAGCGAGATGGCTCTAGCATCCGTCGCAGGTTCAACTACCGGGAATGGACACGGCAACAACGGCTTCAAGATGGGAAGCCCTACAGAGTTCATAGGACAACGATCTCAAGTCGAGATGTTTATCCTATAATGCTAGTTAGCATTTAACGTGGATACGGAACGGTTTACGACACATCATAAGCGAATGATGTACATTGTCTCTTACCTGAAGGGACCGGCGTTCGAGTTTATCTAGCCTCATCTAACGGATTATCTGGATCACGTCAGTAGCGCCGAAGCTAGGAAGACGACGACTAGGGAGATTCTTAACTTAGACAAGTCTTTGTTTAAGGCATTACGCGAAGCGTTCGGGCTTAGTAATGAGCAACAAGAGGCCGAAAGAGCTCTCCTAGGAATCTAGCAGAAGGGTTCCGCCACGAAGTACCGCGCGGACTTTCAGACCCTCTCTGCTCGAGTCGACTAGAATGATAACGCTTTAGCCGCTCAGTTCTACTAGGGACTGAAGGAGACGGTTAAAGATGAAATTGCCCGAGGAGATCGGCTAACGACATTCAAGGAAATGAGCGATCTCGCGATTAGAATCGATAATCGCATCTAGGAACGACAGCAAGAACGACAACATGGAAATCGCAAGCCGGCGCAGGCTAACCATAAGGTCTAACGATTGGCACCGAAATGGCGAAGCGATTACTACAGTCTCTAACCTATGGAGTTAGATGCGACTAAGGGGCGTCCGAGGAATGGACCCCAAGGAAAGCCGCGGAAGGGCTCTCCTCCCTAGAATGGTCTGAAGAAGCCATTCGACAAGAGTAATCTCGAGTGCCACAACTGCGGAAAGAAAGGACACTTTTCCCGCGAATGTTTTGCTAAGAAGCAACGACAAGAGCTGCCTAGGATAGAGCAGGCTCGCGCGACAACGACGGCACCTAAGCAAAAGGTCGCCGCTACTCGAGAACCGGACCATGCCGCACTTACTTGGACTGCGTGCTACGACGACGATTGTCGAATTCACAAGAGTGATAAAGATGGTTCCGGATGGTACCCTAGCCGAAACAAGGCATAGTCGATCTGTGCGCTAAGGGGTACACCTTCTAGTACAACAGTCCTGAGAGAACAGGAACTAGAAGAAGAAGAAGAAGGTTCGGACGACAACTACGAGCTTGTCGAAGCCGTCATTCCTGATTCCGAGGAAGACGAGAGCATAGAGCGATAGGCCATGCCGCTACATGACATCGGACTCGACATTATCCGGATCATACAGAACTAGTAGGCTCAGGCTTGCCCATGGATTAATGGAGTACAACACGTCGACTAGCTTCAGTATGACGAACTAGCCGACCGTATGCGACGACACCTAAGGAGACTACTAGTCGTAGCTTAACCTCACGCGCATCAGAAAGTTGTCCAAGAAATTGTACCGTTCGGGGTAGAGTTCACGCCCTAGGGAGGCTACCTAACCCACGAAGGTATTCAGATTCCACGAGCGCTACGACTCCGAGTCTATCATTTAAAGATGGAGTACGCAAGGAACGCGCAGGAACAGCGAGGCCAAGAACGCGAACGATCTCTTAGGCCAGAAAACGGTAACGCTTACAGAAGAAGCCGAGACCGCACGATCCCTGAACTAGTCCGTGAAGACAGTTATTCGGGAAACGACGAGGTCCGCCGAAATTAGACCCACGGACGGACTAGACAGGGCTGCAACGATGTGCCGCGATCGGCGCCAGATACGCGAACAACCTTAGAGTATAGTTGCACATCGACGAGACGCCAGCTAGGGCCTTAATAGATTCAGGATGTACTGGAATCTTCATGACGCCCAAGTTCGCCAGGACAGCTAGGATAAAGCTACAGGCGAAAACGAATGCTTTCTCGCTACAAGCGATCGATAGAAAGCCGGTCACGTACAACCAAGGAATAGTTGACGAGGAGACCGAGATGATGCCTCTGCGGATAGGACGCTACTAAGAGATGCTCTAGTTCGACATCACGGAGTCGCTAGGCTCGGATGTAGTACTAGGGTTACTATGGCTAAGGAACGCTAACCCCTATATCGACTAGAAGAATAAGAGGATCTAGTTCCTAGAACTCTCAAGATCGATACCTCTACCTGTAGTGCACGACGCACTAGGCAAGATCGAAATATGTGCTATGACTTCAAGCGAGATAGTAGCCGCCATCAAGGATCCAGAACAGGAAGTGCACGTCCTATAGGTCAAAGCAACGCAATCGGAAGTCAGGGTCGAATTTACAGTTCCCGATGAGTATAAAGAGTTCGCTACTCTTTTCGAGGAAGAACCCGACCAAGAAGCTCTGCCAGAACACTAGGAGTAGGACTACGGGATACCCTTACTCCCTGGCAAGACACTGACGAAGCAATCAGTTCGCCTGTTATCAGCAGCGAAACTAGAGATTCTCCGGAAATACCTAGAAGACAACCTCCGGAAAGGCTTCATTTGCGAGTCGCAGTCCCCGGCTGGATATCCGATCCTGTTTGTGCCTAAGGGGGAAGATGACTGGCGACTCTGCGTAGATTATCGTGGATTAAATGACATCATGATAAAGAATAGTTATCCGCTTCCTTTGCTCTCGGAATTGCAGGACCGCCTACAAGGAGCAATGTAGTTCTCGAAGTTCGACATACCTAGAGCGTATAATCGAATTCGAATTAAGGAAGGCGAAGAATAGAAGACCGCGTTCCGAACTAGGTTCGGGTACTACGAGTACATAGTCATGCCATTTAGGTTGACAAACGCCCTGGCTACATGGCAGGCATTTATCAACAATGTGCTACGAGAGTACCTCGACGTCTTTGTAGTTGTATACCTAGACGACATCCTCGTCTATTCCCGGACGATCGAAGAACATAGGACTCACGTACGCAAGGTACTTTAGAAACTCCAGGACTACCGACTAAAGGTCAAGCCGTAGAAGAGCGAGTTTCATAAGCAGGAAGTACAATTCCTTAGCTACGTAGTAGCATGGAATGGAATCAAGATGGACACCAAGAAAGTCTAGGTCGTAAAAGAGTAGCCTACGCCGACTAATGTTAAGGAAGTACAGTCCTTCCTTAGATTCGCTAACTTCTACAGGAGATTTGTGGCAAACTATTCGAAGATCACGGCACTACTTACGACTCTTACGACAAAGGATACACTATTCGTATAGGACGACGCCTAACGGAATGCCTTCGAGGAACTCAAGCGACGATTTACAGATCAGCCGATCTTACTTGTGTTCGACCTGGATAAGCCTATCACAGTCGAAACAGATGCCTCCGACGTAGCACTCGGGGCATGCTTGAGTCAACTAGGACCGAGTAGACGACTACAGCTAGTCGCCTACTACTCGAGGAAATTGTCTGGACCGGAACTCTGATATGACGTCCACGACAAAGAACTTCTAGCCATAGTAGACGCCTACAAGGCCTGGCGGGTCTACTTAGAAGGTTCTAAGCACTAGGTCACAGTCTACACAGACCATGAGAACTTGCGATACTTCACAACGACGAAAGAGTTAAACTGACGACAGGTTCGGTAGAGCGAGGAGCTCTCTAGTTTTAACTGCAAGATCGTCTATCGCAAGGGGACTGACAACGCACGCGCCGATGCACTTAGCCGCCAGACGGACTACATGAAGGGCGTGAAGCGGGAGAAACATGCTGTTCTCCAGGAAAATAGCGATGGCACGCTAGGAGTCAACCGACTCGCGGCCACGACTGTCACATAGACTAGTAGGTTTCAGGACGACCTGAAGAACGCCCTAATCCATGACCTAACCGCACTCGCTGTCCGCGACGACATTGATGGACAGGAGGATTAGGAAGACGAAGACGGAATCCTTCTGTTTCAAGGATTAGTATACATGCTAACGTCTTTACGATCGGAACTACTACGCCTCTGACACGACGTACCTCAGGCAGGACACCCGGGAGTGTCTAAAATGAAGCAAATTCTCCGACAAGAATATTACTTCCCTAGGATGAGCAAGGCAATCGAGGACTACGTCCGTCGATGTGTGACTTGCCGACGAAGTAAGCACGACTGTCACAGACCGTATAGGCTACTACGACCACTAAAGGTGCCTTAACGGCCATGGGAATCGCTCGCTATGGATTTTATCGTCAAACTACCTCAGTCGAGAGAACCCGCGACTAATGAGTTCTTCGACGGGATCATGGTAGTAGTCGACCGATTCACCAAGTTCGGGAAATTTATCCCTTACCGCGAAGACTTCAAGACTGAAGATATCGCGCATGTCTTCATCAAATGGGTAGTGGCATTACACGGCATGCTACAGGACCTAGTAACGGATCGAGGATCCGTGTTTACCTCTAACTTCTAGAGAGCCCTGATGAGACAATTCCAGGTCAAACATCGATTAAGTACTTCCTTCTACCCTTAGACGGATAGACAGACAGAACGCCTAAATTAGACGTTAGAACAGTACCTTCGATCCTATGTTAATAGGGACTAGAACAACTAGGTAGAGTTGTTGCTAATGGCACAGCTCGCGTATAATAGTACGCCAGCAGAGTCGACAGGACTCTCGCCATTTCAGATGGCGTATAGATCAGCTATAGAAGACATTCTAGACGTCTTAGCTAGTGATCCGAACCTAGCAGCACTCGGACGAGTAGAACATCTACGCCGACTGCAAACAGAAGCACGACTCGACCTGCAGTTCTATTAGCAGAACATGGCACGGTACGCGAATCGTAAGAGAATTAAGGGACTAATTCTAAAGGAGGGGGACAAGGTGTATCTCCTCTGCCGTCACATCAAATCGGACAAACCGAGTAAAAAACTAGACGCTGTAAAACTAGGACCATTCAGGATCAAGGCTAAGACGGGACCAGTCAATTTTGAATTACAGCTACCCGAGCAGATGAGAGTACACCCTGTGTTCCATGTCTCTCTGCTAGAACAAGCAGCGCCGGACGCCGCACTGTAATCAGAACCCTTACTACTCGACCCTGAAGTAGAAGAACCGGAGTACTCTGTCGAAAGGATTATCGACACTCGCTGGCAGGACGGACAGCGACAGTACTTAGTAAAATGGGAAGGATATAGGAGTAACGAGAACACCTGGGAACCCCTAGAACACCTGCGAAACTGTTAGCAAAAGATACGAAGTTTCGAGAAAGGAACGAACCTAGGAAGAAGATCCTAAGCCACGACTAGACTCCTGCGGGACGCCGTCGACCGGCTCGGCTATCACGCCATCCAGGAAACCCTAATATGAGGAGTTAGCGAAACCCTCCATTGCGCTCCATGTCGTAGGACTAAGAGCGAGACCCGCGGAAGGATCTAGGTTAAGAAGAAACCCGGCCTGCGCAAGAGCTTGTTCCTCGGCCTCCTCCTCCCTGATCTCGCGCTCCTCGAGAGCGCGACTATCTTCGACCTCCCGGTCGACTGCGTCTAACTGTTTTCGAAGACGCATCTCCTTCGCATGCGCCTCTAGCATCTTCTACGAAGCTTCGGCTAGGACTACCTTCGCACGATCGAGATCGGCAATTAGTCTTTTCCGCTAATCGCCTAACTTCTTCTATTCGACCTCTGTCACCTTCGCGTCGCAACTCCGACAGTTGCTAAAGTGACATTGCGAACATTTCCCTAAGGAAATGTGTACCCGACAGACGAGCTTTAGCTCTTGACACCAAGTACAGGACTTCATGCTGTCCTGGCCCTGACGATAGATTCGATTCGCGCGGCGTTTGCGTTTCTGCGTTGAAGGGGCGTCAGTGTCTAGAATGACACAAGGCAGTGATGTAGAAAGAGAAGACATCACAGTTTAAAAGAAGAAACAAGAGAAACCCCGCACTAATGAGGTAGCTTAGGGACGAGCTAGACTAAGAGGGGGATAGTGTCATAAGTGTCAGGAGTACTGTCTAGAGTACTATAGGATACAGGATCATGTAGGTCCTAAGTGCTATAAGTCATAGTACCGTCATAGGAGTACTATGAGTTATAGGCATAGTCATAGAAGAAAGGATCTGTCACGTGAGGGCAGATCCCCGGATCTGTAGGGTTAGTCTACAGATCCATAGGCTTGCAAGGAAGAAGGGATCTGTCACGTGATAATAGAACCTTGGATCTGTGGGGTTAGTCTACAGATCTACAGACACGGATCTGTCGGGTCTGTCGACAGATCTAACAGAGCTGCTCTGTCACTCTCTAGTATATAGGGGTAGCTTTAGGACAGGCAGTTAGGAGCTTCGTGCTTAATCTCAATTTAATCCTCTCTTGCTTAGAGGAGAGTCAGTTACAAGGTCAACTGCTATTGTCGATATTCTTCACAGCTCCCGAGTCTAACACCTAGTCACCTTCCTGCTATCGGCACCTACCCTTATGACACTAGCTGCCGCGGAATTAGCGCGGCGTATACGCGAGGTATATTCAGTGCTAATAGAACACTAGAAAAAGGCCTCAGAATCCTAGATGAAACATAATAACGCCTATGCTAAACTGATGTAGTACGCGGTTAGTACGAAGGTATTACTGTTAACAAAGAATCTTAAGCTAAAACTTCTAAGTAAGAAGATGACGCCAAGGTTCGTCGGACCCTTCTAGATACGCGACGCAATAGGCTCGCAGGCATACTAGCTATCGTTGCTATTATCGTATTATGTGCATGACGTCTTCTACGTATCTCTACTCGAACTATAGGTATAGCGCGAGGGCGAAGAGCCTGCGGACCTAATGCTAGTAGCAGAAGAGAACGAAGAGTAGGAAGTCAAGGGTATTAAGGACAGTATGTAGCGTAAAGGCGCAACATACTATCTAGTGAAGTAGAAAGGATACCTACCTAAGTACACATAATAGGTTCTAGCTAAGGACTACAAGAACGCTCTAGAAGCTATTCGTGAATTTGAAGAGTAGAGGAGGCGTAAGCAGGGCTTAAGAAGGTCGATTTGTAGGAAGATGAGAGTTTCGGAGCAGAATTCTTGACATGTGTATGTAGCGCATAATGCGCGAAGTAACAACGAGAAGCAAACGCCCTACTTATACATCATTAATGCCTAAAGGCATACCTAGAAAAAAACCTAAGGAGAACAAGAGACATGCTTAGATTAGCTTCGTAGCTAATACTTAGCGACTACTAGTTAAGGGCTTCCTGACTAAACCCGAAGTAGAAGAGTCTTTCTTGTTATAGTACGCTAGGGACTACCTACCTACACGGGGTCTACTAAACACCCTGAAGTGACTATGAGTAATAGGAGTAGTAACGCCATAAAGAGAGGCTAGCATCTTCTTCTTTAGTAGGTTGCGAGAGAGCTCGTCTTTAGAGCCTATAGTAGCTAGAGAGCTAGCGACATCTTTACTACGCCTAGTCGCAATAACTACCTTATCCTTAGCATTAGAAGGCGAAGAGACTTAGGCGCGCTTGCGGCTATTGCGCTTAGCCCTCGAGATTATCTTGCGCTTCTTGACATAAGTGTCGACTACATCATTAGACTTAGTGTCCCCCTTAGGCGTAACCGGTATGGCGACACTATAGCGCGAAGGGATCACGTTAGGACCGAAGCTATCCTAGACGACGTTATCCTCCTCATCCTTTGACATCCGGCCTAGAGGCTTGTACCTTGGCGTCTTAGCGGACGTAGTGCGGATTACAAGCAGGGAAGGTTTAGCTTCCTTGTCGCTAACCTAAATTTCGACCCTAGCCTTCTTCTTCTTCTTAGATAGTAGTGTCGAGGCAGCGTAGGCAGCGGCGCTATAATGTGTTAGCTGTACGCACGTAACAGGGTTCGAGTAAGTAACTTACGGCTTAGTCCTTAGGACCGGCTTAGAGGCAGGCTGCCTCTTAGTACGGCGCTAGGGCGTGGCCTTAGCGGCAGGAACAGTGAATTGCTTAATAACCTTCTTGCGGATTACTTGCGTCTTGAAGTCATTGTTAATAGAGGCAAGGGCCCTAAGTTGCTAACGCTAGCGGCTAGTCGGATATTTCTTAACGCTAACGTTAGCCTAGCGGAGAAAGTCAGCATTTATACTTAGAGGGTACCTGTACTATATGCGTACTATGGCGAAGGTATCAACCCTAACAGTTAGTACCTTCAAGATCTTCTAGACTAAGTCTGCAATTAGACCTAGACAAACGTTTTCGCCTGTTAGTAGAGAGTCGAAGTAAATACCGCTATAAGAATAGTTAGTAGTCGCAGTGAAGCACGAGAGGGCGCTAAGCAGGTAGGCGAGTACCTTTAGTAACCCCCTTGTTGCGTGTACTCTAGAAGTCATCGATATTACAGCAGAGCTAGTTGTACTTGCCGTATACCTCTTTAGGGAGGTCTTGGCATTTTTGATGCTTGCTATTATAGTTAACATAATTGCAGTAGACACTACCCTCATTAAATCTGCTGACGTAGATCTTAGCTACGCTTCAGTTAGTATAAGCTATACATACCTCGCGGGTAGGGGACGCCTTACTAACACGCAGAGGAGAGATGTGTGTAGCTTGGCTACTAAGGTTGTCAAGGCATCGTTAACATGAGCGACAGTCGCAGGTAGAGCAAGTAGCGTCGAACTTAGTCTGCAGCATATAAGCTATTATTACTAGGATGAGTCGATTAATCTTGATTGATTGATTAAAGAAGAAGGAGCTCTAGTTTGGACCCGCAGACATAGCGAGGCGCAAGCTAAGCGAAATAGAAGCAGAGGTCGATGTTAGTGTTTTAGAACAGGAAGTTTAGGAAAGCAGCAAGGTTTTTATACCCTTTGACAGCCCCCCCCTATTACCTACTACAACTGTTAAGCTAGTAACTTGAACTACATGCGTAGAGTACCTACCTTTAGTTAACTTACAAGGGGACTAAATGATGCAAGAACGGATAACGCGGCTATTATGCATGTACGCTAACTACACTCGTGCTAGTCTACTAGCATGAAAATGTAGCGAGACCCGCGCTAGGAGTACGCTCCTGCTGTTTTAAGCGGTACGCGTAGAGCGTCCGCGTACATTCCTACTACCCTAAGGTTCTGCAACATGTTCTTCACAGTCACGACTAAATAGGGACATCCAAGCTACTTAGCAAGGCTAGCGCGCATGCTTGCCCTACTATTTCAAAGATTGACTAAAGTACATACTCGTGGTTTCCTAATATCTCGATCTGCATATAAAGCGAAGGTATTACGAAGCTGCCTAGCATGTGCCAGATTGAAACCTGCCTAAGTTAGTAGCCTCCGCCCCGTACTCGCTACGAAGGTGTTAAGGTATACGCATAACACATGTTACATAGGCTATCTACCTATTTACTCTTACGTAGTGTAAGCGTGCTACATCCTATACCCTATATGTTCCGCGTGTATTACTTAGTAAGGCTAGGGACATCCTCATAGGAGGAGGGGTAATGATACGGTTAATACTAGGGGGCTATTAGAGCTGCATAGGTTCCGATGCCTACCCTTAGCATGTAGTGACCCTACTATACATAGTAAGGGGGTCCTTCGTACATATGTTAGCTTATATGTTGTCTAAGTAGGATTAATAGTTAACGTAGGATGCCCCTACGTTGCTAACCCTACGATACCCCTATAGGGATAGGCTTAGACATGCTTTCCCTAATTAAGGGGCGTTAGGAGTTATAAGTACCCTTAGCGCTACCTCTGCAATAAGCAGAAAGCAGCGCTGTCTTGTACCTATTAAAAGGTCGGATTACTCTGTCATACTACGAGATATTTTCATATCATATAGCATATATATCTATATTAAATAAGGGGACTAATAACCTAGCCGATAGGCCTTCTTGTCGCGCAGACTACGTACTAACTACGTAGGCGGCAAACACGCTCCTCCTAACCCTGAATAAACTGTCGTTCTAGGGGCAGGAGGAAGAACAAGCTAATAACCTAATTGTTAATTACATCTAGGCTACATGCGTGTAGCGGGCAGAGAGCATAGAGCTCCTGCTCTGACCTAGAGAGTACTAACCCCTAATAACCCTGCTAGCCTTTATTTCCAAGGTAGTAACCTAGGAAGAGTCCCTAGTAAAGGACGTTTCAGAGAATGTAGAGACCCTGCTTTGCAAACTACAATTAGCCTTAGAGCGACCTGAAAGCACTAGTAAGGACTAGGAGTACAAGCATAGCGTCTAGTATAAGGGCGATCGCATTTAGGTCCCGAATTATGAAGCATTAAAGACATAACTACTACGCTTACACTATAACGACCTGTTAGCTAGGCACTTTAGGAGAGACTATACCCTCGCCTTATTATTACGGAAGTACTAGTAGCTAGATATTACAAAGGAGGTTAACGAATACGTCCGAAACTACTACACGTGCCAGATAATAAAGAGTAAGCGCTATCGTAGATATAGTAAGGCGTATGCTTTGCCCCTACCTAACAGGCTATAGTAAGAGATTACTATAGACTTTATTACAGACCTGCCTCTAAGCAAGCTCTTTAGCTACGTATATGATGCTATCCTAGTAATTATCGACAGGTTCTCTAAGATAGTAATCTTCGTCCTAACTAACAAGACGTGTTCTAGCGTAGAGCTAGCGAACATTTACGCGAAGTCGTACGCTGTTTTAGCATGCTAGAAGGAGTACTCTTAGATCGTAGTAGTGTCTTTACTAGCTAATACTAGAGTAACTTTACATGCAAAGCGTAACTAAAGTATAAGCTTAGCATAGCCTTTTATCTGTAAACTAAGGCTAGACTAAGCAAGCAAACTAGACCCTAGAATAGTACCTCTGTTATTACTATAATAAGGAACAAAATGACTAGGCTAAGTTGTTACTATAAGCCGAATATGCAAGCAACGCATGTAATAATGCTACTACTAGTATGTTGCCTTTCTAGGTAGTATTAGGATTCTAGCCTTCCCTGACATTAGCGCCTTAGGACGAGTCTGCTAAAGGGAGGGTACTAGCTGCTATAGAGCGCGCGTATTAGTTGCGCGATATAACTAAAAGGCTTAAAGAGAATTAGTAACAGACAGTAAACTAGCAGGCAGAGTACTATGACGCGCGGCATAAGCGCCAAGCTTATTCGGTAGGAGATAAAGTGCTGTTATTAACTAAGAACTTGCGACTACTAGTGCTAAAGAAGAAGATAGCAGTGTTACTAACCTCGCTATTAACTAAGCCTCAAGAGGAATAGTTAAATCACATAGGGTAATTATTCTTTAGAGAGGCAATAGTAAACAGGAACTATGTAATCTAAATAGAACAAAGGTTGAATTCTAATTAGTAAGATGACAATATGAGTTAAAATTAGTCTAAACTAGAGTCTATCCTGTCTTCCTATATACATAGGAAATATGTAGCTACTTGCTACGCTATATGTACTCGCCGTAGTACGCGCTTGCTCTAAGGTAAGCGCTTGCCATTATAAGCATATGCATATGCGTAAGCGCTTACTCCTTAGTAGTCTCTTCATGTTATAAGCGCATGTATACTCCTCTGACTCATTCGAGTTACAGCGCTATCTGTCCTTCTTCTTTTAGCTTAGCTTGTCCTTTAGGATCATTTGACATTAAATGACACGCTGTAGTAGCTTCTGCTTACATGTCAGGATTCGATCCGTAATACTATCCCCCTTCTAGCCTAGCTTCGTCCTCAAAGCGTTTAAGTTATAACATAAGCTAACCTCGCCTTTTCTTTTAGAGGTTAATAATGTCTTCTTGTTAGAGTACTAACTGTCTAGCTCACTATCGCCGCATTCTTGCTAATCCTCTTCTAGCTCTCTAGCCTTGCGATTTCTGTTCTGAACAAGGTCGCTATTATATTTTCATTACTAACCTGTCCCTTATGCCTTGCGCTAGATGCGCCTGTTACAAGAGGGAGTATGTTACTTCCTTATAGGATAAGCTTGCATTAATTAGAACGAGAAGGTTCTTTCTGCGAATAACAAGCGCTTAAATGCGAAGATTGCTTGCGTTACTTAGGAGGTTAGTCCTTCGGAAAGTAGTAGTGTTCCTGACTTCTAAGAGCTTTCGTCTAGTCTCGAAGGATTAGAGTTCCTTCTCATTTTTCTTTTGAAGATGTTGTAGGCTAGTCTTCTAATACGCAAGGAAATATATAATCGTAAGTCGTCGTTGTCAAATCAGGCAAGGAAATGAAATATGTAGCTTATCTTTCGTTTTCTTGTCAAGTCCTTTTACGTAGTACTAATTCTTAGTAGGTCTAGGTTCGATTTTTCTCGAATTCTCGGATCTTCTCCTAGCAGTTTGTCATATGGTTTTTTAGTTCCTAGGTATTCTTAGAGTCTAGATATCCTTTCCATTTGACTAGATACTAATTGTTTTTGTAGTCTAGAATTCTTTCGACTTCGAATTCGGTTTCTTCTTAAGACTCATAATAAAAGGTCTCCTGCAAGGGTGTGTCAGGGTCCGCTAGTTCTAGTAATGATATGTAGAAGACTAGGTGTATCTTCATGTCTACTAGTAGCTTGAGTTAGTAGTTAACTAGTCCTCTAGACTCTTTAATCAAAAATGGCCTGACTTTCACATAGTCTAGCTTTTTAGTCGATCTCTAGGTTCTTAGATTCTTCGTTAGGAGGTAGACCTTATCCCCCCTCTTTAGCTAAGGTGCCATTTTTCGTTTGGCGTTATACTGTCCCGTGATCTTCTCTTAAGACTTAGCAATTGCCTCTTGTAATTCCTTATGCACCTACTTTAAGTCTTCTAAAGCGACTATTGCCTTATCCGCATATAGATGTTATAAACACTATTCCCTAAATAGTCGTAGATGTTTCCTAAAATTAGCGAAGAATAGTAATTGTTTTGTAGTCTCAGATTGTTGATTATTTAGTGCAAGTTATGCTATAGGTTGTAGTAATGCCTAATTGTTCTGTGCGTAGTTAACGTAGTGTCGTAAATATACCTCTAAGGCCTAGTTCTTAATTTCTGTCTAGCTATCTGTCTGTAGATAGTATACTGTTAAGAGCTTATGCTTAATTCCGAGTATTGCTATAAGCGTCTTCTAATAGTTTGATGTGAAGAGCTTGTCCCTATCTGTAATATACGTTCTTAGGAATCTATAGTATTACACAAGTCTGTCTAGTACAAGGTACCTAAGTTGTACTACTATGCTTGTCTTATTAGCAGGAATAAAGTGTACGTATTTCGTAAGCCTATTAACTATGACTAGTATCATGTTGTAGCTATGTCCTATAACTAGGTCCTTAGACTCTAGTAGTTTCGTGATAAAGTCTATTATAACTTCGTCCTATAGTTGTTCTAGTAGTGTCCTGAACTAAATATGTCTATATAGGCTATGTCTACTAGCCTTGTTCTGTTAGCATTATAGACATTTCTTAATGTACTCTAGAACTCGTTGTCGCATATGTAGGAATCTAAAGCTTCGCTTGACTAATTCCATTATCTTTGAAACTCTAGGGTGTCCATTTTCTGGCCTGTTGTAATGTTGTCGTATATACTCCGTAACTTATTCCTTAGGTACTTAGTACTTCCTATGTTCGATTAGGAACTATTCTTCGTCATCTTAAAGAACTTGCATAATAGCGTTAAACTCCTTAGTGTTAGCACTAAGGCTTCTATCTTCATTTGCCTTAAGTATTTTCTCTTACACTAGTTCCTGACTCTCTATATAGTCGCTATAGCAGCTTAGTGCGTCGGCTCTTCTGTTCTTGCGTCCTAGGGTATAGCGGATTTCGAACTTGTACTGCCCTAATAGCTCTGACTAGCGGGCTTGTCTTTAGGTTAGTACCTTAGTCATAGTGAAGTAAATCAGATTCTTGTGATTAGAAAGAATTATAAGACTCCTTGCTCCTTCCGCATATACTCGCTAGTGTTGCAATAATGCAACTATTATAAGTAGCTCCTTATCATGGATGTCGTAGTTTTGTTCCGCAGGTAACATCTTTCTTAAGTAATAGGCTATAGGGTGTCGTTTTCTGTCATACTCCTACGTAAGGCATGCTCCTATAGCTCTGTCTAACGCGTCTGTTTCTATCTAGACCGCTTTTTCCCATTAAATAGTCATAGCGTTAGTGCTAAAGCGCACTGTTCCTTTAGTCGCTTAAACGCTAAATCTTCCCTTTAGCTCTAGTTCTATTTCTTGTCTTTCTTTATAAGCTCTGTTAGGGGTACCGATGTCTTAGAATAGCCCTTAATGAATTTCCTGTTATAGTTAGCTAATCCTAGGAATGCCTGTATGTCCTTAACGCATGTTAGTGTTAGCTATTCCTATATTGACTTCGTCTTCTCTAGATCGATCCGGATTCCTGTTATACTAATAATGAATCTAAGGAACTTGACTTCCTTCTTATAGAACCCGCATTTTTCCGGTATAGTCTTGAACCCTACTTAGCTTAATTGTTTAAAGACATCTTGCACTTGTTATACGTGCTTGTCGAGACTTCCCCTAGTATAAACTAGAATGTCGTCTATGTATGCTACGACGTACACATCTAGAAATTCTCGAAGGACTTCATTAACAAGGTCCTGACATGACGCTAGGGCATTTGTTAGTCCTATCGGCATAACTAAGAACTCGTAAAGCCTGTATCTTGTCTAGAATGCAGTCATCTATTCGTATCTAGGCGCTATGCGTATCGCGTAAAACGTATTACGTAAGTCAATCTTTGTGTACTAGTCTAACCTAGTTAATCGGTCTTACATTTCTTTGATGTTTAGTAATAGGTACTAATTCTTAATTGTGATGTCGTTTAGTCGTCTGAAATCTACTACTAGTTGTAGTTTCCCGCTTGTTTTTACAACAAACATTACTAGTAAGGCTGCTAAGGATGTCAACTTCCGTATCTAGCCTTTCTCTAGTTTCTCCTTTAGCTATTCGTTTAGGGTCTTAAGCTCTTTCGTAGACATTACGTATAAAGGTCCCTATAGAGGCTCCTTCCCTAGCTGCAAGTGTATCTTATGATCCTATGGTTAATGTTTAGGTAAGGCAGCTTTGCCTCTCTCCTCTTTAAAGAGTCATTTCTACTTACAATACTCCTTAGGGATGTCTAGGTCCGAGATTCTAGTATCATCCTTTAATAGTGCATGACTTCTATCCTTCCTGTAATTATCGTGTTAACCCTCTTGACCTAATAGAGGTGTCGATTTAGGTTAAGTATATCCTGTACTTCCTATCGATGCAAACGTCTTATGTGTTATCCTACGCTTGTTAATCTCATCTACTAGCGAACGCTGCCGCTACGTAGGACGAATGCTAATCATGTAATCGCATTCCCTAAATGTAAGTACTCCTTTTCTCTAGTCGATTACTAGGTTATGCTTTCTTAACTAAGGCATGCCTAGCATAATGTCATAACTAGCGATGTCGATAACATCTAAGACAATTTCCTCGTAGTGCTATTAGATAGCTAGTAGTAGCAGTATTGTCTCTCGCTCTACTTTAGGTAATAGTAACCTATCTGCTACAGTAAGTTCATACGTTCCTTCTTCTCTGCTTTAGGTTACGATCCCTCGGCTGTTAACAAATGATTTAGAGGCAAAATTCCCGTCCGCTCTAGAATCTATAAGGGTAGTTGTCCTATGCCTGTTAACAATAACTTTAGTGTAGAAGACTACTATTAATGCTTAAGTACTTTCAATGTTAAGGAACTCTCTTAGAACGCTCTAATCTAGAGAGTAGATCTGTTTCCTGACTAGTTCTTAGCCTAACGTTACTCTAACTATCCTAGGATCTGTTGTTTTGTCCTTAGCGCTTCTTGCGCATATAGTTCTTCTTTAAGGGTTTCGTTGCATGCGTATTATCCTTATGCAGTAATTGCCTTCTAGTATCGTTAGTTTAATGATCTGACTACATCCTGCATTTCCCTAGTTACTACGCTTTAGTTGTCTAGTAAAAGGTATCTATAGAGGGTAACTATGCTTCCTATAGGTATTTATTCTATAACAAAGTTATAATAGGCATAATCTATCTTTAGTTGTAGGTAATTCCAGAATTTAGCTTGTAGCATTATCTATGCGTAGTTAAGCTATACTAGGTTTATTCTTCGTTGCTTGTTGTTTATCCTTAGGAATATTTCTTCATGTTGTCTTACAATGTATAGTAATAATACGCGTATTAGTGCTAGCGTATCTACCGTAAACGTAAGGATTTCGTCGTCGCTTCCCTCCTCGATTTCTTCATTAGATTCGTCTGATTCATTAGGACTTTCTTCCTCAGACTCGTCTTGCTAATCCTCCTCTTGCTAAGGGGACTCTAGAACTTCTTGAATTACTTCAAGCGCCTCTTCTTAAGGGAATGAAGTTCTCAGATCTCGGTTCTCTTCGTCGTTGTTGTTAAAGCAAGACTCGTCAATTTCTTTAAGGCTTGCGTCTTCTTGTGTAAGGCTTAGTCGTACGTGCCTAGTCCTTCTTGCTATTATACAAAACTCGCGTTTCGTCGGAGCTCTGCATGTGCCGTGTAGTTCTAGTAGAATTAGCAAGCGTTCCTAGTTTGCCCTTTATGTCAGCTGTAGCTTCTGCCTATTCGTACTTGTTATCTGATTTGTCAGAGGAATTAGAGCACTCTAATGATGCTAAGCTTGCAGAGTTAGAGTCGCCTAGGGATAAGGACATGTCCGCATCTAAAGCATAGGCCTTAGCCTTCTTGTGCTTTTGCTTGTCTATGCGCTTCTTATCCTTCTTGCCTAGGCATAGTTTGCTCTAACCGGACTTGCTCTAATTAGACTTCCTACTCTTTACCTCTAATACTCTAATCTTCTAAGTTAGAGATCTTAGCTTAGTATTCCTCTAGCGTAGTAGGCTACTATAGCGCTTACGTAGCTTCTACTTCTCCTTTAGTGCCTTTTGTGCATTAGGTAGTTATAGGCACTTCTACACTATATAGTCTAGTAAACCGCAAAGGAAGCACGCTCTACCCTTTCTGACTTCCGCACTTATTGCAATGTTAGAGCCCTTTAGGCGCAACTCCTCCTCGAACAGGATATGTAGGACTCTCTAACTATCCTTTATACCTATCAGATTAATGTTACGTCTCAGGTTATAGTAGTACTTAGGTAGGGCATTAAGAAGCTATAAGATAACTCTATCCTGCATGTATAACATCCTCGTCTTAGGTTCAACATTAATGATCTTTCGCGACAGGTTTGTGAGTATTATATAGGCGTCATTAATGCTTGTATCCTCGTCTATCTCGTACATCGTGTATTATTGCTAGTATACCCTCAAGGATGTTAGAAGGTTCTTCTTGTATTTTGAGAGCAATATAGCCTATGCCTCTGCAGCTGTCTTACACTTAAGCGTTAGAGTGCTATTAGTCTTATCGAGGCTCCGTAATATCTTATATAGGGTAGTTAAATTAGCCTCAAACTACTGATTAGTGTTAGCTAGCTCATATATCTAGTTACCTACGATATATTACGACTATGCCCCCTTTTCATTAGGCGCTAGTAGCATAATGCCTTCGAGGGTCTAGTCTCTTTAGTCCTGAGATCCCGACAAGCTCTAACTAGCACTTTGTTAGCTCTGATCCCTCTACGTGATACGGTTAATACTAGGGGGCCATTAGAGCCGCGTAGGTTCTAATGCCTACTCTTAGCATGTAGTAACCCTACTACATATAGCAAGGGGGTCCTTCGTACATACGTTAGCTTGTATGTCGTCTAAGTAGGATTAGTGCTTAACGTAGGGGCCCTATGTCGCTAACCCTAGAGTACCCCTACGGGGCTTCCTGACCCTACAGTACCCCTACGGGGTTAGGCTCAGACATGCTTTCCCTAATTAAGGGGCGTTAGGGGTCATAAGCACCTCTAGCGTTACCTCTACAATAAGCAGAAAGCAGCGCTGTCTTATACCTATTAAAAGGTCAGATTACTCTGTCATACTACGAGATATTTTCATATCATATAGCATATATATCTATATTAGTTCTGCTTTCTCCCCCCTGCTTTGCAGTCTAGTAGAGAATACTATAATTTGTCTAGAGTACTACAAACTCGTAACTAACATGTAGCGAGTACTATCCTAAGCGCCTGTAATAGCGAAGCTAGCCTAAGTAACTAGCCTACAGGAGTACCCCCTACGAGCGACACTACATTAAACGACGGTTCTACTAGAGGCTAATTACGTAGCAGACAAGGTAATAGATCCCCTGCATAGGGACTATAGCTAACCCTGACTATTAACCTAGCCCTTATAGCCATGATTGTTAACTAGGTCGCGGACTACCTTGCAAACTAGAGCTAGAGCCGCATCCCTTCTAGCAGCGACAACGGCGAGGACGACGAAGACGTCGCTATAAGTAGAACTAATAAACTAGTAGATGAAGAAATCTAGCGAGAATTCACGCTAGGGACCCGCGAAGATAACGCACTAGTAGGCGTAGACCCTCCGCATGTGCCTGCGAATCTAGTGCCTAAATTCGGGGCCATAGTAGGCTAACTAGGAGGCAGTCGTAACGCACGTAACCTGAAGCCGTTTAAGGGAGACACCTTAAAGGAGACTCGAACTTTCTTGCAGGCGTGTAAGGCAGTTTTTGTGCTTAACCTACGCGGATATTCTACAGAGGGCGAACGAGTCGCCTTTAGTATGATGTAGCTCGAAGAGGATAAGGAACCTTGTAACAATTAGCATAAGCGGTATGACCTTATGCAGGTCTACGACAGAATGTATACATAGGCAGACTTTCGCTAGTTCTGTGTCGACTAGGTTAAGGATCTAGGTAACTATGCCCTTACTATGTCTGTCGAGTATAAGGAGGCTAGGTAGGGGAAGGGACAAACTACCTCTAGCTTTGCTACCTATCTCGCTACGCTCGAGAGACAGATGCTACTCTATACTAAGACGTAACGCGTATAGCACCTACTCGTCAAGCTTAATGACAATCTCTAGAACATAATCATGACTTTTCATGAACTTCTAACAACTCGGCAAGACCTCGTGTCCCTTGCGACATGTATGGAGATTACCTTAAAGCGAAATAGAAAATCAGGTAGCAAGGACAATAAGCGTTTAAGCCCTAAAGACCTACTAAAGGGCCGCTATTACAAGCGCCCTAAGGGTCACGTCTAACGCGGTAGTTCATTCTAGAGGAGCAAGCCCTCCGAGCCTAAAGATAGTAGCGAGAAGCCTCCGAGCAGCTGCTATATCTATGGAGCAAGGGACTACTAGGCGGCTTGCTGTCCTAAACGAAGTAATAGGAAGAAGGTAAGCAAGGTGTCCGAAACCTCCCTAGAGGGGAGGCGAAAGAAGGACAAGCCTAAGACAACTAAATAGCTACCGCGGGTATCTAAGCTGTCTGTTACTAATAGTGTAGACTCGTGGCCTAACTAGCGCCTATCCGATACGGTCTAAGTTAATGGCTCGCTTAAGCTAGTAGACTATATATTAGACGACCTTGCGGAGGTTAACGTGATACTCTAGCAGGTAATCGTATAGCTTGGTTTGAAGCTAATCCTAGGAGCCCTGCTACCTACTATGAATTCCTTTCGAGGCGAAGGCGTAGCGGCTCGCGGCGCATACAATGTACGCCTCCGACTCGCGGACTCTTTAGGAGAAGAGCGCGAGACTAACGAAGTCTCCTACGCTAAAGACGTTCCTAATAAGGAGCTCCTACTAGGCCGCCCTTAGTGCTACAAGTAGCGAGTCGTTGTTAATAGAGCTACTAATAATTAGTTCTACAGCTCTATAGGCAAAGTTCCTATAGTAAGGATACGTAACGCACACAGCTTCTATAAGGACATGAAGAAGGTCTAATGTATGTATGTAGTCTACATACAGAACGTCAGGGAAGACGTTACCCTCCTACCTAAGTTAGGGGAATACGCCGATATTTTCGACGTAGAGGCTACGGCCTATGCCTAGGCCCTAGACGCGGAGCATGCGATTAACCTTAAGGAGGGTTATAATCCTCTGCATCGACCTCTGTACCCTATGTTAGAATCTTAGCTCGAAACACTTCAAGGCTATCTCTAAAAGGCGCAAAAGAACGCGTGGATCCGACGAAGTGACAGCGAGGCTAGAGTGTTAGTAATGTCTGTCCTAAAGAAGGATAACATACTCTGCCTATACGTTAACTATAGGGGCCTTAATGTAGTAACTTAGAAGAACCGCTGCCCCCTACTACTCATTAGTAAGACGCTTGACTGCCTTAGTTACGCCGCTATCTTCTCGTCTATTGTCATAAGGGTAGGTGCCGATAGCAGGAAGGTAACTAGGTGTTAGACTCGTAGAGCTGTGAAGAATATCGACAATAGCAATTGTCCTTGTAACTAACTATCCCCTAGGGAAAGGGAATTGAATTAAGCACGAAGCTCCTAACTGCCTGTCCTGAAGCTATCCCTATATACTAGAGAGACAGAGCAGCTCTGTTAGATCTGTCGATAGACCTGACAGATCCGTGTCTGTAGATCTGTAGACTAACCCTATAGATCTAAGGGTCTGTTATCCTACGACAGATCCCTTCTCCCTTGCAGGCCTATAGATCTGTAGACTAACCCTACAGATCTAGGGATCTGTCCTTACGTGACAGATCCTTTCTCCTATAACTATGCCTATAACTCATAGTACTCCTATAACTATACTATAACTCATAGCACTTAGGACCCTCATGATCCTGTAACCTATAGTACTCCTAACACTTATGACACTATCCCCCTCTTAGCCTAGCTTGTCCCTAAGCTACCTTATTAGTGCGGGGTTTCTCTTGTCATTTCCTTTTGTGCTGTAATGTCTTCTCTTTCTACATTACTACCTTGTGTCATCCTAGACACTAACGCCCCTTAAACGCAGAAACGTAAATGCTGCGCAAATCGAATCTATCGTTAGGGCTAGGATAGCATAAAGTCCTGTACTTAGTGTCAAGAGTTAAAGCTCGTTTGTTAGGTGTACATTTCCTCGGGGAAATGTTCGTAATGTCACTTTAGTAACTGTCGAAGTTACGACGCGAAGGTAACAGAGGTCAAATAGAAGAAGTTAGGTAATTAGCAGAAAAGACTAATTGCCGATCTTGATTATGTGAAGGCGGTCCTAGCTAAGGCTTCGCAGAAGATAATATAGGCGCATGCAAAGGAGATGCGTCTTCGAAAACAGTTAGACGCGGTTAACTAGGAGGTTAAGGATAGTCGCGCTCTTAAGGAGCGGGAGATCAGGGAGGATAAGGCTAAAGAACAGGCTCTCTTGCAGGCTAGGTTCCTTCTTGACCTAGATCCTTTAGCAGGTCTCGCTCTTAGTCCTACGGTATAGAGCGTAATAGAGGGTTTTGCTAACGCCTCGTACTAGGGTTTCCTGGATGGCGTGGTAGCCGAGCTGATCGACGGCGTCCCGCAGGAGTCTAGTCGTGGCTTATGATCTTCTTCCTAGGTTCGTTCCTTTCTCGAAACTTCGTATCTTTTGCTAACAGTTTCGCAGATGTTCTAGGGGTTCCTAGGTATTCTCGGTACTCCTATATTCTTCCTATTTTACTAAGTACTCTCGCTGTCTGTCCTGCTAGCGAGTGTTAACAATCTTCTCGACAGAGTACTCGGGTTCTTCTACTTCAGGGTCGAGTAGTAAGGGTTCCGTTTACAGTGCGGCGTCTAGCGCTGCTTATTCTAGCAGAGAGACATAGAACACAGGGTGTATTCTCATCTGCTCAGGTAGCTATAACTTAAAATTAACTAGTCCTTTCTTAGCCTTAATCCTAAATAGTCCTAGTTTTACAGCGTCTAGTTTTTTACCTAGCTTGTCCGATTTGATGTGCTAGCGGAGGAGATATACCTTGTCCCCCTCCTTTAGAATTAGTCCCTTAATTCTCTTACGATTCGCGTACCGTGCCATGTTCTGCTAATAGAACTACAGGTCGAGTTATGCTTCTGTTTGCAGTCGGCGTAGATGTTCTACTTGTCTAAGTGCTACTAGGTTCGGATTACTAGCTAAGACGTCTAGGATGTCTTCTATAGCTAATCTATATGCTATCTGAAAAGGCGAGAGTCCTGTCGACTCTGCTAGCGTACTATTATACGCGAGCTGTGCTATTAGCAACAACTCTACCTAGTTGTTCTAGTCCCTATTCACATAGGATCGAAGGTACTATTCTAACGTCTGATTTAGACGTTCTATCTGTCTATCTGTCTAAGGGTAGAAGGAAGTACTTAGTCGATGTTTGACCTGGAATTGCCTTATTAGGGCTCTCTAGAAGTTAGAGGTAAACACGGATCCTCGATCCGTTACTAGGTCCTGTAGCATGCCGTGTAGTGCTACTACCTATTTAATGAAGACATACGCGATATCTTTAGTCTTAAAGTCTTTGCGGTAAGGGATAAACTTCCTAAACTTAGTAAATCGGTCGACTACTACTATGATCCTGTCGAAGAACTCATTCGTAGCAGGTTCTCTCGACTAAGGTAGTTTAACGATGAAATCCATGGCGAGCGATTCCCATGGCCGTTAAGGTACCTTAGGTAGTCGTAGTAGCCTATACGGTTTGTAACAGTTATGCTTACTTTGTTAGCAAGTTACATATTAACAGACGTAGTCCTTAATTGCCTTGCTTATCCTAGGGAAGTAATATTCTTGTTAGAGAATTTGCTTCATTTTAGACACTCCTAGGTGTCCTGCCTAAGGTACTTCATGTCGGAGTCATAGTAGCTCTGATTATAAAGACGTTAGCATGTATACTAATCCTTGAAACAGAAGGATTCTGTCTTCGTCTTCCTAATCCTCCTGTCCATTAATGTCGTCGCGGACAACGAGTGCAGTTAGGTCATAGACTAGCGCGTTCTTTAGGTCGTCCTAAAATTCACTAGTCTATGTAATAGTCGTGGCCGCGAGTCAGTTAACTCCTAGCGTGCTATCGCTATTTTCCTAGAGAACAGCGTGTTTCTCCTGCTTCACGCCCTTCATGTAGTCAGTCTAGCGGCTAAGTGCATCGGCGCGTGCGTTATTAGTCCCCTTGCGATAGACGATCTTGTAGTTAAAACTAGAGAGCTCCTTACTCTACCGAACCTGTTGTTAGTTTAACTCTTTTGTCGTTGTAAAGTATCGCAAGTTCTCATGGTCTGTGTAGACTGTGACCTAGTACTTAGAACCTTCTAAGTAGACTCGCTAGGCCTTGTAGGCGTCTACTATAGCTAGAAGTTCTTTGTTATAGACGTCGTATTAGAGTTCAGGTCTAGACAATTTCCTTGAGTAGTAGGCGACTAGCTATAGTCGTCTACTCGGTCCTAGTTAGCTTAAGCATGCCCTGAGTACTACGTCAGAGGCATCTGTTTTAACTATAATAGGCTTATCTAGGTCGAATACAAGTAAGATCAGCTAATCTATGAATTGTCGCTTAAGTTCCTTGAAGGCATTCCGTTAGGCGTCGTCCTACACGAATGGTGTATCCTTTGTCGTAAGAGTCGTAAGTAGTGCCATAATCTTCGAATAGTTTGCTACAAATCTTTAGTAGAAGTTAGCGAACCTAAGGAAGGACTATACTTCCTTAACATTTGTCGGCATAGGCTAGTCTTTTACAACTTAGACTTTCTTAGTGTCTATCTTGATTCTATTCTATGCTACTACGTAGCTAATGAATTATACTTCCTGCTTGTGAAACTCGCTCTTCTAAGGCTTAACCTTTAACTAGTAATCATGGAGTTTCTAAAGTACCTTACGCACGTAAGTCCTATGTTCTTCGATCGTCCGTAAGTAGACGAGGATGTCGTCTAGGTATATAACTACAAAGACGTCAAGGTACTCTTGTAGCACGTTATTGATAAATGCCTGCCATGTAGCTAGGGCATTTGTTAACCTAAATAGCATAACTATGTACTCGTAGTATCCGAACCTAGTTTAGAACGCGGTCTTCTATTCTTTGCCTTCCTTAATTCGAATTCGGTTATACACTCTAAGTATGTCGAACTTCAAGAACCACATTACTCCTTATAGGCAGTCCTGTAATTCCGAGAGTAAAGGAAGCGGATAACTATTCTTTATCATGATGTCGTTTAATCTACGATAATCTACGCAGAGTCGCTAGTTATCTTCCCCCTTAGGTACAAACAGGATCGGATATCTGGCTAGGGACTACGACTCGCGGATGAAGCCTTTCCGGAGGTTGTCTTTCAGGTACTTCCGGAGAATCTCTAGTTTCGCTGCTAACAACAGGCGAACTAATTGCTTCGTTAGTGTCTTGCTAGGGAGTAAGGGTATCCCGTAGTCCTACTCCTAGTGTTCTAGCAGAGCTTCTTAGTCGGGTTCTTCCTTGAAAAGAGTAGCGAACTCTTTATACTCATTAGGAACTATGAATTCGACCTTGACTTCTGATTACGTTGCTTTAACCTATAGGACGTGTACTTCCTGTTCTAGATCCTTAATAGCAGCTACTATCTCGCTTGAAGTCATAGCACATATTTCGATCTTACCTAGTATGTTATGTACTATAGGTAGAGGTATCGATCTTAAGAGTTCTAGGAACTAGATCTTCTTATTCTTCTAGTCGAGATAGGGGTTAGTGTTTCTTAGCTATAGCAACCCTAGTACTACATCTGAGCCTAGTGACTCTATGATGTCGAACTAGAGCATCTCTTAGTAGTATCCTATCCGTAGAGGCATCATCTTGGTCTCTTCGTTAACTACTCCTTAGTTGTACGTAACCGGCTTTCTATTAATCGCTTATAGCGAGAAAGCATTCATCTTCGCCTATAGCTTTATCCTAGCTGTCCTAGCAAACTTAGGCGTCATGAAGATTCTAGTACATCCTGAATCTATTAAGGCCCTAGCTAGCGTCTCGTTAATGTGCACCTATACTCTAAGGTTGTTCGCGTATCTGGCGCTAATCGCGGCACATCGTTACAGCCCTGTCTAGTCTGTCTGTAGGTCTAATTCTAGCGGACCTTGTCGTTTCCCGAATAACTGTCTTCACGGACTAGTTCAGGGATCATACGGTCTCGGCTTCTTCTCTGAGCGTTACTATTCTCTGGCCTAAGAGGTAGTTCTCGCCCTTAGCCTCGCTATTCCTGCGTGTTTCTTGCGTACTCTATCTTTAAGTAGTAGACTCGGAGTCGTAGCGCTCGTGAAATCTGAATACCTTCGTAGGTTAGGTAGCCTCCCTAGGGCGTAAACTCTACCCTAAACAGTATAATTTCTTAGACAACTTTCTAATGCGCGTGAGGTTAAGCTACAACCGGTAGTCTCCTTAGGTGTCGTCGCATACAGTTAGCTAGTTTGTCATACTAAAGCTAGTCGACATGTTATACTCTATTAATCCATGGGTAAGCTTAAGCCTACTAGTTCTGTATAATTCGGATAATATCGAGCCTGATGTCATGCGGCAGCATAGCCTATCGCTCTATGCTCTCGTCTTCCTTAGAATCAGGAATGACGGCTTCGACAATCTCGTAGTTATCGTCCGAACCTTCTTTTTCTTCTTCTAGCTCCTGTTGCCTTAGGACTGTTGTACTAGAAGGTGTACCCCTTAGCGCATAGATCGACTATGCCTTGTTTCGGCTAGGGTACTATCCGGAACCATCTTTATTACTTATGTGAATTCGACAATCGTCATTGTAGCACGTAGTCTAAGTAAGTGCGGCATAGTCTAGTTCTCGAGTAGCGGCGGCCTTTTGCTTAGGTGCTGTCGTTGTTACGCAAGCCTGCTCTATCCTAGGCGGCTCTTGTCGTTACTTCTTAGCAAAACATTTGCGGGCGAAGTGTCCTTTCTTTCTACAGTTGTAGCACTTGAGATTACTCTTGTCGAATAGCTTCTTCAGACTATTCTAGGGAGGAGAGCCCTTCTGCGGCTTTCCTTAGGGTCTATTCCTTAGACGCCCCTTAGTTGCATCTAACTCCATAGGTTAGAGACTATAGTAATCGCTTCGCCATTTTAGTGCTAATCGTTAGACCTTATGGTTAGCCTGTACTAGCTTGCGATTTCTATGTTGTCGTTCTTGCTGTTATTCCTAGATGCGATTATCGATTCTAATCGCGAGATCGCTTATTTCCTTGAATGTCGTTAGCTAATCTCCTCAGGCAATTTCGTCTTTAACACTCTCCTTTAGTCCCTAGTAGAACTAAGCGGCTAAAGCATTATCATTCTAGTCGACTTAAGCAGAGAGGGTCTGAAAGTCTACGCGGTACTTAATAGCGGAACCCTTCTGCTAGATTCCTAGGAGAGCTCTCTCGGCCTCTTGTTGCTTATTACTAAGCCTAAAAGCTTTGCGTAACGCCTTAAACAAAGACTTGTCTAAGTTAAGAATCTCCCTAGTTGTCGTCTTCCTAGCTTCGACATTGCTGACGTAATCTAGATAATCTGTTAGATGAGGCTAGATAAACTCGAACGCTAGTCCCTTCAGGTAAGAGACAATGTACATTATTTGCTTATGATGTGTTATAAACTATTCCGTATCTACGTTAAATGCTAACTAGCATTATAGGATAAACATCTCAACTTAAGATCGTTGTCCTATAAACTCTGTAGGGCTTCCTATCTTGAAGCCGTTGTTGCTATGTCTATTCCTAGTAGTTAAACCTGCGACAGATGCTAGAGCTATCTTGCTAAGGTGATTAGATTTAAGCTACTACGTAATTTAAGGTATAGCGGCAACTTGTTCTTGTAGTGTTAGTTAACTGTTACTAGAAGTAGAACTAACAGCTAAAGAACTACTTGACATAGGCGTATGTTAAGCGCTTAACGAGTCCCCTGATGCTTCCTTAGAAATAGTGCTTAAAATGTCATAAGGGTAGGTGCCGATAGTAGGAAGGTGACTAGGTATTAGACTCGTAGAGCTATGAAGAATATCGACAATAGCAATTATCCTTGTAACTAACTATCCCCTAGGGAAAGGGAATTAAATTAAGCACGAAGCTCCTAACTGCCTGTCCTGAAGCTATCCCTATATACTAGAGAGACAGAGCAGCTCTGTTAGATCTGTTAACAGACCTAACAGATCTGTGTCTGTAGATCTATAGACTAACCCTATAGATCTAAGGGTCTGTCATCCTACGACAGATCCCTTCTCCCTTGTAGGCCTATAGATCTGTAGACTAACCCTACAGATCCGGGGATCTATCCTTACGTGACAGATCCTTTCTCCTATGACTATGCCTATAACTTATAGTACTCCTATAACTATACTATAACTTATAGCACTTAGGACCCTTATAATCCTGTAACCTACAGTACTCCTGACACTCATGACATCTATCGACTTAAAGGATGCCTACTACTAGATACTAATCCGAAAGGGCGACAAGTAGAAGACTACGTTCTAAATGTAGTATAGACACTTTAAGTATATAGTAATGCTGTTTAGCTTAACTAACGCACTAGCGACATTCTAAGCGTATATTAACTAGGCCTTGTCTAGCCTCGTTAATACCTGCTACGTAGTATATTTAGACGATATACTAGTCTACTCTGACTCGAAGGAGGAGTATATTTAACATCTAAAGATAGTGCTTAAAGAGCTCTATAAGTTCGCTCTATATGCGAATCTAAAGAAGTGCTTATTCCTGACAGATAGGATTAAGTTTCTTAGATACATCGTTTCTATAGAAGGAGTCATTATAGATGACTAAAGGGTGTCTGTAATTACAGAGTAGCTATAGCCGACTATCCTCTAAGAAGTGTAGGTGTTTCTAGGATTTACTAACTTCTACTGCAGATTCATACGATCCTATTCGAAGATTGTCGCTCCTCTTACGGCCCTTACAAAGGGCGCGATTTAAGGTAAAAAGCTAGGGATAGTGCCTTAGGAGGAGGCTTAGAGTAAGGCTTTCTCTAAACTTAAAGCAGCTTTTTAAACTACGCCTATACTCTGGCACTTTGACCCTACTACGAAGATCCGAATAGAGACTAATACTTCGAAATTCGCAATAGCCGCAATTATATCGCAGCTCTAGTCGCACGAAGGTAGTACGTAATAGTACCTGATTGCCTTCTAGTCACGGAAGATGCAGGGCGCTAAGCTTAATTACGAGACTTATAACTAAGAGCTTTTAGCTATTGTTAACAGCTTCAAGGAGTACTAACACTACCTTGAAGGTGTAGCGCACCCTATTAAGGTGCTTACTAACTATAATAACCTTCGCGGCTTCATAGGTTTAAAGCAGCTAAGTAGTTAGCAAGCAAGATAGGCGACTTTCCTCGCTAGCTTTAACTTCGTTATCTAGCATCGTTCTAGGACGACAAACCTAGCCGATTGTCCTTTACGACATCTAGACTATAACACTAGGGAGCAGGGTAGTTACGTAACAGGATTTAAGTAAGTAACTTACAGCTTAGTCCTCTAGACTAGCTTAGAGGCAGGCTGCCTCTCGGTACGGCGCTAGGGCGTAGCCTTAGCAGCAGGAACGGTAAATTGCTTGATGACCTTCTTATAGATCATCCGCGTCTTAAAGTCATCGTCAATAGAGGTAAGGGCCCTAAGTTCCTAACACTAGCGGCTAGTCGGATACTTCTCGACGCTAATAGTAGCCTAGCAGAGAAAGTTAGCATTTATCCTTAGAGGGTACCTATACTATATGCGTACTATAGCGAAGGTCTTAACCCTAACAGTTAACACCTTTAAGATCTTCTAGACTAAGTCTATAATCATACCTAGGCAAATGTTCTCGCCTGTTAGCAGAGAGTCGAAGCGAATGCTGCTATGTAAGTAGTTCGCAGTTATAGTAAAGCACAAGAGAGCGCTAAGCAGGTAGGCAAGTACCTCGTAGTACTTAGCCTGTAGCCTGTTTATAGTCAGAGTACCTTTAGCAATCCCCTTGTTACGCGTACTCTAGAAGTTAGCGATGTTACAGCAGAGCTAGTTGTACTCGCTATACACCTCTTTAGGGAGGTCCTAGCATTTTTGATGCTTGCTATTATAGTTGACACAATTATAGTAGATACTACCCTCATTAAATCTACTGACGTAGATCTTAGCTATGCTTCGGTTAGTACAAGTCACGCATACCTCGCGGGTAGGGGACGCCTTACTAACACGCGGAGGAGAGATGTGTGTAGCTTGGCTGCTAAGGTTGTCAAGGCATCGTTAACATAAGCGACAATTACAGGCAGAGCGAGTAGCGTCAAACTTAGCCTGTAGCATATAAGCTATCATTACTAAGATGAGTTAATTGATCTTGATTAATCAATTGAAGAAGAAGAAGCTCTAGTTTAGACACGTAGGCATAGCGAGGTAAAAGCTAAGCGAAGTAGAAGCAGAGGTTAATGTTAGTGTTTAGAACAGGAAGTTAGGAAAGCGACGAGGTTTTTATACCCTCTAGTAGCCCCCCTATTACCTATCGTAACTGTTAAGCTAGTAACTCGAACTACATGCGCAGAGTACCTACCTTTAGTTAACTTACATAGGGACCAAATAATGTAAGAACAGGTAACATGGCTGTCACGCATATGCGCTAACTATACTCGTGCTAGTCTACTAGCATGAAAATGTAACGAGACCCGCGCTAGGAGCATACTCCTACTGTTTCGAGCAGTACGCGTAGAGTATCCGCACACATTCCTACTAGCCCTAAGGTTCTATAACACGTTTCTTCATAGTCACGACTAAATAGGGATAGCTAAGCTATTTGGCAAAGCCGGCGTATATACTCGCCCTATAATTTCAAAGATTAACTAAAGTACATACTTGTAGTTTCCTGATATCTTGATCTACATGTAAAGCGAAGGTATTACGAAGCCGCCTAACATGTAACAGATTAAAAACTAAGTTAGTAACCTCTGTCCTGTATTTGCTGCGAAGATGTTAAGGTATATACATGACACATGTTATATAGGCTATCTACCTATTTACTCTTACGCGGTGTAAGCATGCTATGTCCTATACCCTATACGTTCTATATGCATTACTTAGTAAGGCTAGGGACATCCTCATAGGAGGAGGGGTAGTGATACAGTTAATACTAGGGGGCTATTAGAGCCGCATAGGTTCTAATGCCTACCCTTAGCATGTAGTAACCCTGCTACACATAGCAAGGGGTCCCTTCGTACATACGTTAGCTTGTATGTCATCTAAGTAGGATTAGTGCTTAACATAGGGATGCCCTACGTCGCTAACCCTACGGTACCCCTAAGGGGGCTTCCTGACCCCACGATACCCCTACAGGGTTAGGCTCGGACATGCTTTCCCTAATTAAGGGGCGTCAGGAGTTATAAGCACCTCTAGCGCTACCTCTGCGATAAGCAGAAAGCAGCGCTGTCTTGTACCTATTAAAAGGTCGGATTACTCTGTTACACTACGAGATATTTTCATATTATATAGCATATACATCTATATTACTACGTAGCTAAGGATAGATCAGAGGATCTCCGCGATTGCTTCCTTGCATGCCTTAAGTACTACTGTAGTAGGACTAGCTACTTACCCTTCGAGTCTAACTAACTATCCTTTGAGTCTAACTAACTATCCTTCGAGTCTAACTAACTATCCTTCGAGTCTAACTAACTATCCTTCGAGTCTAACTAACTATCCTTCGAGTCTAACTAGAGTTTGCGTAGAGGTATGCCTAAGAAGATAAAAGGCGACTACTAAGTAGCAGGTAGTCTCTCTGACTATTAACTCGCCTGTCTTACGAGCTCGGCTTTCTAGCTTACTCTAACATCTACTCTAACTACTAGCACTTTACCATTTGTAATTGCTATCTTCAGGCTTGTTAGAAGCGGCGCCTTCTAGTCGATTAGCTATACGTACTTCTTTGACGCAAGGAGACAGGACTCCTGCTTAAACTAGAACTTGTTGTTTTCTCGTGTTAGAGTAGGGACTTTCTTTCGGTCCTTAGACGAGTCCATAGTAAGGAAGTTTTATAAATAGTAAATGAATATGAAATAGATGAACTAAGATTATTGTATGTTAAATTCCTATACAGTTTTAGAAGGTAACTACGAACTTTTCAACAGTTTTAGAAGGTAACTGCAAGCTTTTAAACAGTTTTAGAAGGTAACTACAAACTTTTCAACTATGTCTGAATAGTTGCTAGGCTCTTTCACGTCTTATCTGCGTCTTAAGAGTCTGTCTAACCTGCTCTAACAGGCTCTAGTCTTCTTTACAAAGTGTAGTAGCAGCCTCTAGTCTGCCCTTAATTATCTAGCGGATTAAGTACGCTCTTCTAACAAATTCTCCTAGCTACAGGCAAAACCCGGGCTTATAACCTGTTAAATTAATCCCTAATACAGGCAATAGATTTACGCATAGAAAGTAGCCACAAAATGAATATATTATGTCAGGTATTAGATATATGACAAACATAATTGATGGATTTTTTGAAGAGAAGGTGAAAACTCTTCTCTTCCTAGCCAGGATTATATATCCCTTAACCCCTGACCTAAGTCAGAGAGGTCAGAGTTAGGGTCCTGCCTGACTCTGACTCCTACTAACTTAGTGCGGCTAGTATGCGGCTGCCTATTACATTTTAACATTCGTGAAGATCTTCCTAGTAGCAAGCTAGTTTAAGGATTCCTGAATTTGCAGGAGCAGGTAGCAGTTCTTGACTATAAGGGCGTTAAGGGCCTAGTAATTAACGTAGAGTCGTAGCGTACTATCTTTATTCTTTGCGAAGAGGATGCCTATACTAGCAGGTAACTTCGACAGCCTAATTTACCCCCGTGTTACAGTTTAGTCTAAGCCGCACGTGCCTAGACTAAGGCTACTAATCGTAGGCAAGGCCGAGAGCTACAAGCGATTAGTGTAGACAAACTAAGCACGACTAAGCGTAACTAAGTAACATGCGATTAGCTTGATTAGTAGCGATTAGTTCTCCTATATATTTAGGAACGTCAAGATGCCCTTATAGCTTCGAGGTGTTTAACTCATGTTATCTACTCACTAATTAGAATTACCTTTGTACTAGTCATACTGTCTTAGCTCCCGCTTATGTTAGCTCTCTCTAAAGAAGCCTTAGCTTACATGTGATTAAAGTCATCTGACTACTATCTCGAGTAACCATAACACTTTAAACGCCCTTAGGATAAGTGCCTTATCACAAGTCGGAAGGGGAACTCCTACCCCTAGCAAGACAGGTAGTACTTAATGTACTACCTCTAGTATTAGCAGCGTTCTAGGAACCTATGCCGGAAACGATTCCCTTAAGATTAGGAAGCTAGACTTCTATTATGGCAACCGAGACAAGTTTAACACCTAGTTCAACTAGATAGACATGTACTTCATGTTTAATTAGGTTCAAGATAACTTGAAACTAGTCTTCGTAATGACATTCATGTAAGGCAGGGCTTAGCATTAGGTTAGACTATTTCTTAGGACCTACCTAGACAGCAACAGAACTAACAACTTAAATGGAATCTTCGCAAGCTACGAACACCTTAAGCATATGATGAGGAAAGTCTTTAGATCTTCTAAAAAGGTTACTACTATAGTTAGGGTTATCTAACACTTGACTTAGAAGTAGTCATGTGCTAACTATGCCGCTAAATTCTAGGAATACGCGTAACTTACAGATTAGGACGATGAAGCTCTTATGACAATGTATCGACGAGGTCTTAAAGACAACGTTAAGGACGAGCTTATACGCGATAGTAAGAAAGTAGATGATATAGGAACATTAGTTAAGGTTACGATCGATCTTAATGACAGGCTCTACGAACGAGCTTTAGAACGACAATATGATTCCAAGACTTCTAGAAAGGCAGGTTATGCTCCTAGATACAATAATCGACAGAACTATAGTACCTATGATAAGTCAAAGGGGAACAACTATAGCGCGCAACTAATAGAGCTAGACGCTACCTAGAAGGGTCGAGCATTTAAAGGAAGAAAGGGTAAGAGTTTACCTAAGAAAGCAGGAAGATTAACTTGCTATGCATGTAGTAAGGAAAGCTACATAGCATAGGACTATCGCGGCAAAAACATAGTACAACGTAAACAGTTTAACATGATGCAATAAAAGGACTCGGGCAGAGAAGGCCACAAAAGGATTAGTAAGCCAAGCTCTATTAAGAAAGCGCCGAGGACCTACGTAGAGGTAGCTACTAGAAGAAATCCCTACACAAATGATAGATTATAGTGTAGAGCCCTTAATTAGGAACTCTGTAAGTATCTATAGTACGATATCTATAAAGAAGACAAGGAACTCTGCAACTACAAGAACGAAGTTAAATTAGAATTTGCTAAGTTAGGGATATTACCTAAGGAACGCTTGCTAATTCTACTAGAACTACATAGCCTATATAGAGCTCCGACGAAACGCGATTTTTGTATGATAGCAAGAAGGACTAGGCACGCACAACTAAGCCTTACACGAGAAGAGGCAAGCCTTAAAGAGATTAATGAATCTTGCTTTAACAATGACGACAAAGAAAATCGAGATCCGAATACTTCATTCCCTCCTAGGGAGGATTTAGGAGCTATCCTAGAAGTACTAGAGTCCCCTTAGCAAGAGGAGGATTAGCAAGAGGATTTAGAGGAGAGTCTAAACACTAAGGAAGAAACAACAGATGAAGAAAGTGAAGACGAATTTAGGATTAACGATAATACGATCCTTACATTCACGATAGATGCACTAGTAGCCGCACGAACTATTACCCTGCATCTAGTACGCAAGTACGAGGAAATGTTTCTAAAGATTAATAGACAGCAAAAAATCGATCCTATCTAATTCGACTATTTCTAGATAAGTCTACGAGCAAAGCTCTAGAACTACCCTCGAATATTAATAGACTATGCGTACTATAACTTTATCACGGAACGAGTACTAATAGGAAGTACAATTACACCCTATGGATATGTCCTACCTAATAACAGGACAATTGTTACTCGAGAAATGCGTCAAGCAGTTTAGCGATTAAACTAGCAATATCGAAAAGCTATAATAGCGTAAGGACGAAACGCATGTAACGATACCCTTAAAGAGAAATTATATGCCGAAGAAGCACAGATAGTAGGACTACGAATCTGTGACTAGCTAGAGTAACATCAGGCTAATAACTAGTCGGGAAATAGATTAACTCTCTAGATTAGAGCGTTCTAAGAGAGTTCCTTAATACAGAAAGCGCTTAAGCATTAACAGCAGTCTTCCGCACTAAGATTATCGTTAATAGGCACCTGACGAGTACATTAATAGATTCCGGAGCAAGCGGGAATTTTGCCTCTAAATCATTCGTTAAGAGCTAAGGGATCGTAGCCTAAAGCAGAAGAGAAGGAGTGTATGAACTCATAGTAGTAGATAGGTTACCGCTACCTAGTGTAGAATAGGAGACGATACCATTACTACTAGCTATCTAATAGCACTACGAGGAAATTGTCTTAGACGTTACTAACATAGCTAGTCATGATGTTATGCTAGGCATGCCTTAGTTAAGAAAGCATAACCTAGTTATAGACCGGAAAAGAGGAGTACTTACATTTAAGGAATGCGATTACATGATTAGCATTTAACCTAGATAGGGGCAGCATTCGCAGACAGATGAGATTAATAAGCGCAGGATAACTCGTAAGACGTTTACATTAACAGGAATCACAGAGAACTGTATTTAACCTAGATCGACACTACCGTTAGGTTAGGAGAGTCATGATAATGATTACGGGAATAGTAGAAGTCATGCACTATCGAAGAATGAAACTAGAATCTCGGACCTAGACATTCCTAAGGAGTATAGCAAGTAGAAGCGACTCTTTAAAGAGGAGAGAGGCAAGGCGGCCTTACCTAAACATTAACCATAGGATCACAAGATACACTTACAGCCTAGGAAAGAGCCTCTATAGGGAACCCTATACGTAATGTCTAAGAAAGAGCTTAAAACCCTAGACGAATAGCTAAAAGAGAAACTAGAGAAAGGCTAGATACAGAAGTTGACATCCTTAGCAGCCTTACTAGTAATCTTCGTTCTGAAAGCAAATGGGAAACTACAACTAGTAGTAGACTTCAGACTACTTAACGACATCACAATTAAGAACTGGTGTCTATTATCAAACATCGAAGAAATACAAGACCGATTAACTAGATTAGACTAGTATACAAAGATCGACTTATGTAATACGTTTTACGTAATACGCATAGTAGCTAGATACAAATGGATAATAGCATTCCGAACAAGATATAGACTTTACAAGTTCTTAGTCATGCTAATAGGACTTACTAACGCCCTAGCGTCATGCTAGGATCTTGTTAACAAAGTCCTCTAAGAACTTCTAGACATATGCGTCATAGCATACATAGACGACATCTTAGTTTACACTAAAGGAAGTCTCGACAAGTATATACGACAAGTGCAGGACATCTTCGAACGACTTACTTGAGTAGGATTCAAGAATATACTAGAGAAATGCGAATTCTACAAGAAAGAAGTCAAATTCCTAGGATTTATTATTAGCATAACTAGAATCAGGATCGATCTAGAAAAGACTAAGTCGATACAGGAATAGCTAACACTAACATGCGTTAAGGACGTACAGGCGTTCCTAGGACTAGTTAACTATAACAGGAAATTCATTAAAGGCTACTCTAAAACATTAGTACCCCTTACGGAGCTTACAAAGAAAGACAAGAAATAGAACTAGAGCCTAAATGAAGACTTAGCGTTTAAGCGATTAAAGGAACAATGCGCTTTAGCACTAACGCTACAATTATTCGATGGAAACAAGGCGGTCTAGATAGAAACAGACGTATTAGATAGAGCTATAGGAGCCTGTTTTACGTAAGAGCATAATAGGAAACGACACCTAGTAGCCTATTACTTAAGAAAGATGTTACCCGCAGAACAAAACTACGACATCTATAATAAGGAGCTACTTACAATAGTTGCATTATTGCAACACTAGCGAGTATATGCGGAAGGAGTACCGAGTCTTACGATTCTCTCTAATCACAAGAATCTGACTTACTTTACTACAACTAAGGTACTAACCTAAAGACAAGCCCGCTAGTCAGAGCTGTTAGGGTAGTATAAGTCCAAAATCCGCTATACCCTAGGACGTAAGAACAGAAGAGCCGACGTACTAAGCTGCCGTAGCGACTATATAGAGAGTCAGGAACTAGTGCAAGAGAAAATACTTAAGGCAAATGAAGATAGAAGCCTTAGTACTAACACTAAGGAGTTTAATACTATTATGCGAGTTCTTTAAGACGACGAAGAATAGTTCCTAATTAAACATGGGAAGTACTAAGTACCTAAGGAACGAGTTACGGAGTATATATAATAACATCACGACAGGCCAGAAAATAGACACCCTAGAGTTTCTAAAATAATGGAACTAGTTAAGCGAAGCTTCGGATTCCTACACATGCGACAACGAATTCTAGAATACATCAAAAAATGTCTATAATGTTAGCATAATAAAGCTAATAGACATGCCAAGTATAGACACATTTAATTTAAAAGACCTCTAGAGTAACTATAGGACAAAGTAATAATAGATTTTATTACGAAACTGCTAAAATCTAGAGACCTAGTCATAGGACATAACTACGACATGATACTTGTCATAGTTAATAGGCTTACAAAATATGCATACTTTATTCCTACTAACATAGCAAGTATAGCAGAGTAACTTAGGTACCTTCTACTAGATAGACTTATGTAATACCATAGATTCCCGAAGACATACATTACAGATAGAGATAAGCTCTTTACATCGAATTACTAGAAAACGCTTATAGCAACGCTTGGAATTAAACATAAGCTATCTACAGTATACTATCTATAAACAGATAGCTAAACAGAGATCAAGAATCAGGCCTTAGAAGTATACCTACGACACTACGTTAATTACGCATAAAAAGATTAGGCATTACTACTACCTATAGCATAACTTGTACTAAATAACTAACAATCTAAGACTACAAAAGAAATACTATTCTTCGCTAATCTTAGAAAGCATCCGTAGTTATTTAAGGAATAATATTTGTAATATCTACATGCGGACAAGGTAATAGTAGCTTTAGGAGACCTGAAGCAGGTGCACAAGGAATTACAGAAGGCAATTATTAAGTCTTAAGAGAGGATTATGGGATTATATATCGCTAAACGAAAAATGGCACCTTAGCTAAAGAGAGAGGATAAGGTCTGCCTCCTAACAAAAAATCTAAGAACCCGGAGATTAACTAAGAAACTAGACTACGTCAAAGTCAGGCCATTTTTGATTAATGAGCCTAAAGGACTAGTTAACTACTAACTCAAACTACCAGATAACGCAAAAATCTACCTAGTGTTCTATGTCTCTATGTTAGAACCTGTAGATACTAAAACACTATGCTAAGAGACATTTCACTTCTAACCTAAGGAAGAAAACAAGTTTAAAGTCGAGAAAATCCTAGACTAGAAGGGTTAGCAATATCTCGTAAATTAGAAGGGATACAATAATACCGAAAATACTTAGGAACTAGGAAGTAACCTTACAAACTACTACTTGCTTTTATGATAGTTCCTCTAGAATTGACAAAATCAGAAAAAGAAGGATCTACAAAGAAATCCTTAGGAAGGCTATTAAGAGCACTCTAGGTTGTAGGAGACAGGTTTAGGGATAGCCCTTAGGCTGCCTCTTCTTGCCTCTCCTGTTCCTCTAGCTCCTCGATGTTCGTAACTTCGACTGTAATAGCATTATCTGCCCTCTTTTCTACAAGATCTAATCGTTACTATAGGCGCATCTTATAAGCAAACATAGTCTAAGAACTTTTATACACTAACTCTACTACCCGCTACGCCTCTTCTACGCGCTTTCGAGCCTCCTCTTAGGCCTCGCGCGTACCTCTTATTCTAGATTGCAACCTCTCTTTCTTAGCGTAAAGACGGTCGAATTCCGATTTAGTTATTTGTATGTTATAGTACTAACTACGACAAACGCACTCATTGCACTTCCTAGAGCGAGGATGCACCTTATATACCCGCTTGTTCTTCTTGTAGGTAGAGCATGCCTTTACTATAATAGACTCGTTTAAATCCAGAAAATCAGCTAGTTGATAACGACGACGAGTTTAAGGCTTCAGGAGGGAATCAGGCATTATAGAAAGCCATGATAGCTATGAAGGCAAGCGACCCTAATAACTTAAGAACTAAGCTTTAGGACAAAGCTAGGCTAAAAGGGGGATAGTGTTACGGTTTAGTCTAAGCCGCATGTGCCTAGACTAAGGCCACTAATCATAGGCAAGGCTAAGAGCTACAAGCGATTAGTGTAGACAAAGTAAGCATGACTAAGCGTAACTAAGCAACATGCGATTAGCTTGATTAGTAGCAATTAGTTCTCCTATGTATTTAGGAACGTCGAGATGCCCTTATAGCTTCGAGGCGTTTAACTCATGTTATCTACTTACTAATTAGAATTACCTTTGTACTAGTTATACTGTCTTAGCTCCCGCTTGTGTTAGCTCTCTCTAAAGAAGCCTTAGCTTACACGTGATTAAAGTCATCTGACTACTGTCTCGAGTAACTATAACACCCCGTTCAAGGTACTTGTAGAGGTATTTGCGCAGAACTTCTAGTTCTGCCTAGGACAAGGGGTATAGTAGCCCCTATAGTAGCTAGCTGCTATTGACTAGGTTAATAGATAAGTTGTGAGGCCTATGCGAGGCTAATTCTGGGGCGGCGTCTTCTAAGAAGACCTCCTAGAGGTCAGAGTATTCCGCCCTGAGCTCGTCTAGCCCATTCTAGACTAAACTAGCTACAGGCGCTACTAACATGACAAAGGTAAGGGTATCTAGGTCCTTTGCGTCCGCTAAGTACTTACGAGCCTACGCTATGCAAACTTGCTCGCGTCGTCTGCCCTTCTAGCCCTGCTAGCGCATCTGCTTAGTCGCAAAGTTAAGGGCTAGGTTAAACTTCTCTAGCTAGGCTAGCCTAGGACTATATCGGCGCTATAAATGTCGCTATGTTAGAACTAGTCTAAAGTGCCCCTTAGCTAGCCTATACTGTCGCGGATTTAGAGCTATATAGGGCTACTACTAGTTACTCTAAGGCGCTAGCCATTAAGCCTAGCGTACTCTTCTACTAGAGGGCCTGTAACTTCTAGCCTAACCTCCTTAGCGAGTCGACTGTTAAGAAAATTGTCCTATGTACTGCTATCTAGTAGCGCCTTAACCTGTTGCTTACTAAGTAGACCTCGAATAGTAGCTCCGACTTAGAGCAGGCAGTAGTAGGCACCTTTATACCTATACCTAGGCTCTACTACCTGTCTCTGCTCCTTAGTGTAGTAAACTTAGCTAGCTATAGCTTAGAGCCCGTTAGGCTAGCCCTAGCTTTTTCCTACACTGCTGCTTCTTCTACAGATAGCTTGTAATACTTATCGATGTGCCTAATTTGCTTACACTAATAGCATTCGAGCTTAGCTATCTACAATGTAGTCTTCCTAGACAGGACTAGCGCAGACTAGCCTAAGGTAGACCGCTCTAGGGTACGTTTACGCCATAGTTTGCTATCCTAGGACCTGCTGCTATTAGATGCCCTCCTTCTGCGGCCCTAGGGGGCCTACTAGCTATGCTTTAGTATAGAAGGCCTAGATAGCCGCCTAACCCCTAGCTGCTAGCTCTAGCTAGCCCTGTCCTCTGCCTTTATTAACGTGGCGGGTAGTTGTCAGTTAGACTACATAGCTCTCTTTAGGTCTGCGTTTAAGCAGGACATAAAGGAGGCTATCTACATAGTAGGCTAGTCCTCTTTAATCTTGGCCTAGTACGACTTCATTTCTACAAGGAGCTAGCTTAGAGACATCGTGCCTTGCTATAGCTTCTTCAAGGTATCAAAGGCTACTTTTTGCCTCTTAGCTAGCTAGTCTATAGAGTTAAGCATAACATCCTTCATAGTAGCCTAGTCTAGGCACTATAGGTTGTTATTAGGGTAAGTAGTAGTGCTTTTATAGATCTAACGCTCTAACTAGACCTAGATGTCCTAGTATTCATTTTAGTTGCTACCTATATAGCTAGCAGCTATATTGACCTTCCGATACTCCTAGTCCTAGAGACGTAGGTGTTATTAGAACTTACGCTCTATAGAGCGGACCTATTTGTTATAACAAGCCCTCGTATGCCTATTAAAGACCTTAGGTTTAGCATACTTAGGCCCTCCCCGCCTAGGCAGGCTATACTAGTCCGAACTAGATAGTTCCGCCTGTAACTAGTAGAGCTCTTGCTCTACTCAGGCTAGTTTAAGCTTCTACTCTATAACTTAGAGCTTAGCTTTGTCCTCTTAAAGTCTTGCTCCTAATCTAGATCTATCTAGTTCGCGATCTACTATTGCTATTAGCTCTGCTTGCTAGAAAGGGTTAAACGGCCCCTACTGTCTTTAGCCTCAAGCTAGTTCTTAGGACCTATACCCTAAACGCTACTGTCCGGCCTAGTAGGGTCTAGCTTGCTACTAGCTACGCTGTTTTCGCTAGGTAATGTAGAGCCTATGCTCCCTCGCTTGCTACTAGCGCTAGCAGCACTACTTCTTGTAGTTGTTATTACTATATAATGCTTGTTATGCTTAGTAGGATCAATTTACGTGTAAGATAGTAAGACTAGTACAGGCTAGTTAAAATACAGACTATAGGTCTATAGTAGGACTACTCAAATTAATAGAGAAGGAAGGGAGTAGGATTAGTCAGGGGGATCGAGGAGTCCCCTTACTATGCCTAGGCCAGGCTAGTCCTAATAGGGACAACCCTAGTAATATAGGTATATATGCTATATAATATGAAAATATCTCGTAGTGTGACAGAGTAATCCGACCTTTTAATAGGTATAAGATAGCGCTACTTTCTGCTTATCGCAGAGGTAGCGCTAGAGGTGCTTATAACCCCTGACGCCCCTTAATTAGGGAAAGCATGTCTAAGCCTATCCCCGTAGGGGTATCGTAGGGTCAGCGACGTAGGGGCATCCTACGTTAAACATTAATCCTACTTAGACAACATACAAGCTAATGTATATACGAAGGACCCCCTTGCTATGTGTAGCAGGGTTACTACATACTAAGGGCGGACATTAGAACCTATGCGGCTCTAATAGCCCCCTAGTATTAACTGTATTACTGCCCCTCCTCCTATAAGGATATCCCTAGCCTTACTAAGTAATACGCGTAGAACATATAGGGTATAGGATGTAGCATGCTTATACTACGTAAGAGTAAATAGGTAGATAGCCTACGTAACATGTGTCATGCGTATACCTTAACACCTTCGTAGCGAGTACAGGGTAGAGGCTGCTAACTTAGGCGGGTTTTAATCTGTCACATGTTAGGCAGCTTCGCGACACCTTCGCTTTACATGCAGATTAAGATATTAGGAAACTACGAGTATGTACTTTAGTTAACCTTTGAAATAGTAGGGCGAGCATGCGCGCCGGCCTTGCTAAGTAGCTTGGCTGTCCCTATTTAGTCGTGACTATAAAGAACGTGTCGCAGAACCTTAGGGGTAGTAGGAATGTATATAGATACTCTGCGCGTACCGCTCGAAACAGTAGGAGCGCGCTCCTAGCGCGGGTCTCGTCACATTTTCATGCTAGTAGACTAGCACGAGTATAGTCGGCGCATATGCATGACAGCCGCGTTATCCGTTCTTGCATTATTCGGTCCCCTTGTAAGTTAGCTAAAGGCAGGTACTCTACGCATGTAGTTTAAGTCACTAGCTTAACAGTTGCGGTAGGTAACAGGGGGGCTATTAGAGGGTATAAAACCTCGTCGCTTTCCTAAACTTCCTGTTCTAAAACACCTACATTAACCTCTGCTTCTATTTTGCTTAGCCTGCGCCTTGCTATGTCTGCGGGTCTAAACTAGAGCTTCTTCTTCTTTAATCGATTAATTAAGATCAATTAACTTATCTTCGCAGTAATAGCTTATATGCTACAGACTAAGTTTAACGCTACTTGCTCTGCCCGTAATTGTCGCTCATGTTAATAATGCCTTGACAACCTTAGCAGCTAAGCTGCACACATCTCTCCTCCGCGTGTTAGTAAGGCGTCCCCTACCCGCGAGGTATGCATGGCTTATACTAACCGAAGCGTAGCTAATATCTATGTTAGCGGATTTAATGAGGGCAGTATCTACTATAATTATGTCAACTATAATAGTAAGCATCAAAAATGCTAAGACCTCCCTAAAGAGGTGTATAGCAAGTATAACTAGCTATGCTAGAACATCGATGACTTCTAGAGTACGCGTGACAAGGGGATTACTAAAGGTACTCTAACTATGAATAGGCTACAGGCTAAGTACTACGAGGTACTCGCCTACCTACTTGGCGCCCTCTCGTGCTTTACCGCGACTGCTAACCGTTCTCATAGCAGTGTTCGCTTTAACTCTCTGCTAACAGGCGAAAACGTTTGTCTAGGTCTAATCGCAGACTTAGTCTAGAAGATCTTGAAGGTACTAACTGTTAGGGTTAAGACCTTGGCTATAGTACGCATATAGTGTAGGTACCCTCTAAGTATGAATGCTAACCTTCTCCGCTAGGCTAACGTCAGCGTCGAGAAATATCCGACTAGCTGTTAGCGTTAGCAACTCTAGGCCCTTGCCTCTATTAACGATAACTTTAAGACGCGGATGATCCGCAAGAAGGTTATCAAGCAATTCACCGTTCCCGCCGCTAAGGCTACGCCCTAGCGCCGTACTAAGAGGCAGCCTGCCTCTAAGCCGGTCCTAAGGACTAAGCCGTAAGTTACTTACTCGAATCCTGTTGCGTGCGTATAGCTAACACATTATAGCGCCGCTACCTACGCTGCCTTAACGCTACTGTCTAAGAAGAAGAATGTCAGAAGGGTAGGTGCTAATAGCAGGAAGGGGATTAGGTGTTAGACTTGCAGAGTAGTGAAGAATATTAACAAAGGCAATTAACCTTGTACTAACTATCCCCCCTAGAGGAGAAGATTGTAATTAAGCATAAAGCTCCTAACTACCTATCCTGAAGCCATCCCTATATACTAGAGAGACAGGGTAGCTCTGTTAGATCTGTTAACAGACCTATTAGACCTATGTCTGTAGATCTATAGACTAACCCTACAGATCCTAGGGTCTATTCTTACATGACAGATCCCTTCTCCCTATAGGCCTATAGATCTGTAGACTAACCCTACAGATCTAGGTATCTATCCTCACGTGATAGACTCTCTCTTCTATACCTGCGTTATGACTCATAGTACTATGACTCATAACACTATAACTTATAGCACTTATGACTGCTATGACTTAGGCTATAGTGCTCGTAACTTATAGCACTTATGATACTCATGACACTTCATGATACTATCCCCCTCTTAGCCTAGCTCGTCCCTAAGCTACCTTATTAGTGCGGGGTTTCTCTTGCTCTTTCTTTGTGTAATAATGTCTTCTCTTTCTACATTACTACCTTGTGTCATCCTAGACACTAACGCCCCTTTAACGCAGAAACGCAAATGCCGCGTAAATCGAATCTATCGTTAGGGCTAGGACAGCATAAAGTCCTATACTTAGTGTCAAGAATTAAAGCTTGTTTGTTAAGTACACATTTCCTTAGGGAAATGTTCGTAGTGTTACTTTAGCAACTGTCGAAGTTATGACGCGAAGGTAACAGAGGTCGAATAGAAGAACTTAGGTAATTAGCAGAAAAGACTAATTACTGATCTCGATCGTGCGAAGGCGGTCTTAGCCGAGGCTTCGTAGAAGATGATAGAGGCGCATGCAAAGGAGATGCGTCTTCGAAAACAGTTAGACGTAGTCGACTAGGAGGTCAAGGATAGTCGCACTCTTAAGGAGCGGGAGATTAGGGAGGACGAGGCCGAAGAACAGGCTCTCTCGCAGGCTAGGTTCCTTCTTAACCTAGATCCTTCAGCGGGTCTCGCTCTTAGTCCTACGACATAGAGCGTAATAGAAGGTTTCGCTAACGTGTCGTATTAGGGTTTCCTGGATAGCGTAGTAGCCGAGCCTATTGATAGCGTTCCGCAGGAGCCTAGTCGTAGCTCATAACCTTCTTCCTAGGTTCGTTTTTCGCTTAAAGCTCCGTACCTTCTGCTAACAGTTTCGTAGGTATTTAAGGGGTTCCTAGGTGTTTTCGGTACTCCTATATCCTTCCCATTTTACTAAGTACTCTTGCTGTCTGTCTACCTAGCGAGTGTCGACGATCTTCTCGACACTATACTCTAGTTCTTCTATTTTAGGGTCAAGTAGTAAGGGTTCTGTTTGCAGCGTAGTATCTGGCGCTACTTGTTCTAGCAGAGAGACATAGAACACAGGATGTATTCTTATCTACTTAGGTAGCTATAACTCAAAATTGACTAGTCCTTTCTTAGCCTTAATCCGGAATGGTCCTAGTTTTACAGCGTCTAGTTTTTTACTCAGCTTGTCTAATTTGATGTAATAGCAGAGGAGATATACCTTGTCCCCCTCCTTTAGAATTAGTCCCTAAATTCTCTTACGATTCGCGTACTATGCCATGTTCTGCTAATAGAACTGCAGGTCGAGTCGTGCTTCTGTTTGCAGTCAGCGTAGGTATTCTACTCGCCTGAGTGCTACTAGGTTTTAATCCTTAGCTAAGACATCTAGAACATCTTCTATAGCTAATCCGTACGCTATCTGAAATAGCGAGAGTCCTGTCGACTCTGCTAGCGTGCTATTATACGCGAGTTATGCTATTAGTAATGTCATGAGTGTCAGGAGTGCTACGAGTCACAGGACTGTAAGAGTCCTGAGGACTATAAGTCATAAGCATAGTCATAGGAGAAAGGATCTGTCACGTGAGGACAGATCCCTAGATCTGTAGGGTTAGTCTACAGATCTACAGGCCTATAGGGGAGAAGGGATCTGTCATGGGATAATAGACCCTTAGATCTATAGGGTTAGTCTACAGATCTATAGACACAGATCTGTTAGGTCTGTTAACAGATCTAACAGAACTGCTCTATCTCTCTAGTATATAGGGATAGCTTCAGGACAGGCAGTTAGGAGCTTCGTGCTTAGTTTAATTCCCTTTCCCTAGGGGATAGTTAGTTATAAGGACAATTACTATTGTCGATATTCTTTACAGCTCTACGAGTCTAATACCTAGTTACCTTCCTGCTATTAGTACCTACCCTTATGACATTCTGAGTACTACTTCTAAGGAAGCATTAGGGGACTCGTCGAGCGCTTAACATACGCCTATGTTAAGTAGTTCTTTAGCTGTTAGTTTAACTTCTAGTAACAGTTAACTAACACCACGAGGACAAGTTGCTACTATACCTCAAATTACGTAGTAGCTCGAATCCATTTACCTTAGCAAGATGGCTCTAGCATCCGTTGTAGGTTTAACTACTAGGAATAGACATAGCAACAACAGCTTTAAGATAGGAAGCCCTACAGAGTTTATAGGGCAACGATCTCAAGTCGAGATGTTTATCCTATAATGCTAGTTAGCATTTAACGTAGATACGGAACAGTTTATAACACATTATAAGCGAATGATGTACATTGTCTCTTACCTAAAGGGACTAGCGTTCGAGTTTATCTAGCCTCATCTAACAGATTATCTAGATCATGTTAGCAACGTCGAAGCTAGGAAGACGACAACTAGGGAGATTCTTAACTTAGACAAGTCTTTGTTTAAGGCGTTACGCGAAGCTTTTAGGCTCGGTAATAAGCAACAAGAGGCCGAGAGAGCTCTCCTAGGAATCTAGCAGAAGGGTTCTACTATTAAGTACTACGTGGACTTTTAGACCCTCTCTACTCGAGTCGACTAGAATGATAATGCTTTAGCCGCTTAGTTCTACTAGGGACTAAAGGAGACAGTTAAAGACGAAATTGCCTGAGGAGATCAGCTAACGACATTCAAGGAAATGAGCGATCTCGCGATTAGAATTGATAATTGCATCTAGGAACGACAGCAAGAACGACAACATGGAAATCGCAAGCTAGCACAGGCTAACTATAAGGTCTAACGATTAGCACTAAAATAGCGAAGCGATTACTATAGTCTCTAACCTATGGAGTTAGATGCGACTAAGGGGCGTCTAAGGAATAGACCCTAAGGAAAGCCGCAGGAGGGCTCTCCTCCCTAGAATAGTCTGAAGAAGCCATTCGACAAGAGTAATCTCGAGTGCTATAACTGTAGAAAGAAAGGACACTTTGCCTGCGAATGTTTTGCTAAGAAGTAACAACAAGAGCCGCCTAGGATAGAGCAGGCTCGCGCAACAACGACGGCACCTAAGCAAAAGGCCGCCGCTACTTAAGAACCGGACTATGCCGCACTTACTTAGACTATGTGCTATAACGACGATTGTCGAATTCACATTAGTGATAAGGATCGTTCCGGATAGTACCCTAGCTAAAACAAGGCATAGTCGATCTGTGCGCTAAGGGGTACACCTTCTAGTACGACAGTCCTAAGGCAACAGGAGCTAGAAGAAGAAGAAGAAGGTTCAGACGACAACTACGAGATTGTCGAAGCTGTTATTCCTGATTCCGAGGAAGACGAGAGCATAGAGCGATAGGCTATGCTGCCGCATAACATTAGGCTTAATATTATCCGAATTATACAGAACTAGTAGGCTTAAGCTTGCCCATGGATTAATGGAGTATAACATGTCGACTAGCTTTAGTATGACGAACTAGCCGACCGTATGCGACGACACCTAAGGAGACTACTAGTCGTAGCTTAACCTTACGCGCATCAGGAAGTTGTCTAAAAAATTGTACTGTTTAGGGTAGAGTTTACACCCTAGGGAGGCTACCTAACCTACGAAGGTATTCAGATTTCACGAGCGCTACGACTCTAAGTCTACTACTTAAAGATAGAGTACGCAAGAAACGCGCAGGAACAGCAAGGCTAAGGGCGAGAACGACCTCTAAGGCCAGAGAATAGTAACGCTTAGAGAAGAAGCCGAGACTATACGATCCCTAGACTAGTCCGTGAAGACAGTTATTCGGGAAACGACGAGGTCCGCTAGAATTAGACCTACGGACAGACTAGACAGGGCTGCAACGATGTGCCGCGATTGGCGCCAGATACGCGAACAACCTTAGAGTATAGGTACACATTAACGAGATGCTAGCTAGGGCCTTATTAGATTTAGGATGTACTAGAATCTTCATGACGCCTAAGATTGCCAGGACAGCTAGGATAAAGCTACAGGTAAAGACGAATGCTTTCTCGCTACAAGCAATTAATAGAAAGCTAGTCACGTACAACTAAGGAGTAGTTGACGAAGAGACCGAGATGATGCCTCTACGGATAGGACGCAACTAAGAGATGCTCTACTTTGACATCACGGAGTCACTAGGCTTAGATGTAGTACTAGGGTTGCCATAGCTAAGAAACGCTAACCCCTATATTAACTAGAAGAATGAGAGGATCTAGTTCCCGGAACTCTTAAGATCGATACCTCTACCTGTAGTACACGACGTACTAGGCAAGATCGAAATATGTGCTATGACTTTAAGCGAGATAGTAGCTACTATTAAGGATCTAGAACAGGAAGTGTACGTCCTATAGGTTAAAGCAACGCAATCAGAAGTCAAGGTCGAATTCATGGTTCCTAATGAGTATAAAGAGTTCGCTACTCTTTTCGAGGAAGAACCCGACTAAGAAGCTCTGCTAGAACACTAGGAGTAGGACCACGGGATACCCTTACTCCCTAGCAAGATACTAACGAAGCAATTAGTTCGCCTGTTATTAGCAGCAAAACTAGAGATTCTCCGGAAATACCTTGAAGACAACCTCTAGAAAGGCTTCATCCGCGAGTCGTAGTCCCTAGCCGGATATCCGATCCTGTTTGTGCCTAAGGGGAAAGATAACTAGCGACTCTGCGTAGATTATCGTAGACTAAACGACATCATGATAAAGAATAGTTATCCGCTTCCTTTACTCTCGGAATTACAGGACTACCTGCAAGGAGCAATGTAGTTCTCGAAGTTTGACATACCTAGAGCGTATAACCGAATTCGAATTAAGGAAGGCGAAGAATAGAAGACTGCATTCCGAACTAGGTTTAGACACTACGAGTATATAGTCATGCTATTTAGGTTAACAAATGCCCTAGCTACATAGCAGGCATTTATTAATAACGTGCTACGAGAGTACCTTAACGTCTTTGTAGTTATATACCTAGACAACATCCTCGTCTACTTATAGACGATCGAAGAACATAGGACTCACGTGCATAAGGTACTTCAGAAACTCTAGGATTAATAGTTAAAGGTTAAGCCTTAGAAGAGCAAGTTTCACAAGCAGGAAGTATAATTCCTTAGCTACGTAGTAGCATAGAATAGAATCAAGATAGACACTAAGAAAGTCTAAGTCGTAAAAGAGTAGCCTACGCCGACTAATGTTAAGGAAGTATAGTCCTTCCTTAGGTTAGCTAACTTCTACCGAAGATTTGTAGCAAACTATTCGAAGATTACAGCACTACTTACGACTCTTACTACAAAGGATACACTATTCGTGTAGGACGACACCTAACGGAATGCCTTCGAGGAACTCAAGCGACGATTCACAGATTAGCTGATCTTACTTGTATTCGACCTAGATAAGCCTATTATAGTCGAAATAGATGCCTCTGACGTAGCACTCGGGGCATGCTTAAGTTAACTAGGACCGAGTAGACGACTACAGCTAGTCGCCTACTACTCAAGGAAATTGTCTGGACCTAAACTCTAATACGACGTCTACGACAAAGAACTTCTAGCTATAGTAGATACCTACAAGGCCTAGCGAGTCTACTTAGAAGGTTCTAAGCACTAGGTCACGGTCTACACAGACTATAAGAACTTGCGATACTTTATAACGACAAAAGAGTTAAACTGACGACAGGTTCAGTAGAGTAAGGAGCTCTCTAGTTTTAACTACAAGATCGTCTATCGCAAGGGGACCGATAACGCACGCGCTAATGCACTTAGCTACTAGACTGACTACATGAAGGGCGTGAAGCAGGAGAAACACGCTATTCTCTAGGAAAATAGCGATAGCACGCTAGGAGTTAACTGACTTGCGGCTACGACTGTTACATGGACTAGTGAATTTCAGGACGACCTGAAGAACGCGCTAGTCTACGACCTAACTGTACTCGCTGTCCGCAACGACATGAATAGATAGGAGGATTAGGAAGACGAAGACGGAATCCTTCTGTTTTAAGGATTAGTATACATGCTAACGTCTTTACAATTAGAGCTACTACGACTCTGACACAACGTACCTTAGGCAGGACACCTAGGAGTGTCTAAAATGAAGCAAATTCTCTGACAAGAATATTACTTCCCTAGGATAAGCAAGGCAATCGAGGACTACGTCCGTTAATGTGTAACTTACTAACAAAGTAAGCATAACTGTCATAAACCGTATAGGCTACTATGACTACTTAAGGTACCTTAACGGCTATAGGAATCGCTCGCCATGGATTTTATCGTTAAACTACCTTAGTCGAGAGAACCCGCTACGAATAAGTTCTTCGACAGAATCATGGTAGTAGTCGACTAATTCACTAAGTTTAGGAAATTTATCCCTTACTGCGAAGACTTTAAGACTAAAGATATTACGCATGTCTTCATTAAATAGGTAGTAGCACTACATAGTATGCTATAGGACCTAGTAACAGATCGAGGATCCATGTTTACCTCTAACTTCTAGAGAGCCCTAATGAGGCAATTCTAGGTCAAACATCGACTAAGTACTTCCTTCTACCCTTAGACAGATAGACAGACAGAACGTCTAAATCAGACGTTAGAATAGTACCTTCGATCCTATGTGAATAGGGACTAGAACAACTAGGTAGAGTTGTTACTAATAGCATAGCTCGCGTATAATAGTATGCTAGCAGAGTCGACAGGACTCTCGCCTTTTCAGATGGCATATAGATCAGCTATAGAAGACATCCCGGATGTCTTAGCTAGTAATCCGAACCTAGTAGCACTTAGACGAGTAGAACATCTACGCTGACTGCAAACAGGAGCATAACTTAACCTGTAGTTCTATTAGTAGAACATGGCATAGTACGCGAATCGTAAGAGAATTAAGGGACTAATTCTAAAGGAGGGGGACAAGGTGTATCTCCTCTGCCGTCACATCAAATCAGACAAGCCGAGTAAAAAACTAGACGCTGTAAAACTAGGACCATTTAGGATTAAGGCCAAGAAAGGACTAGTTAATTTTGAGTTATAGCTACCTGAGCAGATAAGAGTACACCCTATGTTCTATGTCTCTCTGCTAGAACAAGCAGCGCTAGACGCTACACTATAAACGGAACCCTTACTACTTAACCCTGAAGTAGAAGAACCCGAGTACTCTGTCGAGAAGATTGTTAACACTTGCTAGCGGGACGGACAGCAAGAGTACTTAGTAAAATGGGAAGGATATAGGAGTACCGAGAACACCTAGGAACCCCTAGAACATCTGCGAAACTGTTAGCAAAAGATACGAAGTTTCGAGAAAGGAACGAACCTAGGAAGAAGATCATAAGCTATGACTAGACTCCTGCGGGACGCCGTCGATCGGCTCGGCTACTACGCTATCCAGGAAACCCTAATACGAGGCGTTAGCGAAACCCTCTATAGCGCTCTATGTCGTAGGACTAAGAGCGAGACCCGCTGAAGGATCTAGGTCAAGAAGGAACCTAGCCTGCGAGAGAGCCTGTTCTTCGGCCTCATCCTCCCTAATCTCCCGCTCCTCGAGAGCGCAACTATCCTCGACCTCCTAGTCGACTACGTCTCCTTTACATGTACCTCTATCATCTTCTGCAAAGCCTCGGCTAAGACCGCCTTCGCATAATCAAGATTAGCAATTAGTCTTTTCCACTAATCACCTAACTTCTTCTATTCGACCTCTGTTACCTTCGCGTCGTAACTTCGATAGTTACTAAAGTAACATTACGAACATTTCCCTAAGGAAATGTGTACCTAACAAACAAGCTTTAACTCTTGATACTAAGTACAGGACTTCATGCTATCCTAGCCCTAACGATGGATTTAATTCGCGCGGCGTTTACGTTTCTGCATTAAAGGGGCGTTAGTGTCTAGGATGACACAAGGCAGTAATGTAGAAAGAGAAGACATTATAGCACAAAAGGAAATGACAACAGAAACCCCGCACTAATAAGGTAGCTTAGGGACAAGCTAGGCTAAGAGGGGGATAGTGTCATAAGTGTTAGGAGTACTATAAGTCACAGGACCGTAAGGGTCCTAAGGACTATAAGTTATAAGCATAGTCATAGGAGAAAGGATCTGTCACGTAAGGACAGATCTATAGGCCTGCAAGGGAGAAGGGATCTGTCGTAGGATAACAGACCCTTAGATCTATAGGGTTAGTCTACAGATCTACAGACATGGATCTGTTAGGTCTATCGACAGATCTAACAGAGCTGCTCTGTCTCTCTAGTATATAGGGATAGCTTCAGGACAGGCAGTTAGGAGCTTTGTGCTTAGTTTAATTCCCTTTCCCTAGGGGATAGTCAGTTATAAGGACAATTGCTATTGTCGATATTCTTCATAGCTCTACGAGTCTAACACCTAGTCACCTTCCTGCTATCGGCACCTACCCTTATGACAAGTAACAACTCTACCTAGTTGTTCTAGTCTCTATTCACATAGGATCGAAGGTACTATTCTAACGTCTGATTTAGACGTTCTGTCTGTCTATCTGTCTAAGGGTAGAAGGAAGTACTTAGTCGATGTTTGACCTAGAATTGTCTCATTAGGGCCTTCTAGAAGTTAGAGGTAAACGCGGATCCTTAGTCCGTTACTAGGTCTCGTAGCATACTGTGTAATGCTACTACCTACTTAATAAAGACATGCGCGATATCTTTAGTCTTGAAGTCTTTGCGGTATAGGATAAACTTCCTAAACTTAGTGAATCGGTCGACTACTACCATGATTCTATCGAAGAACTCATTCGTGGCGGGTTCTCTTGACTAGGGTAGTTTGAAGATAAAGTCTATAGCGAGTAATTCCTATAGCTGTTAGGGTCCCTTTAGCGGTTATAGTAACCTATATGGTTTATGACAGTTATGCTTACTCTGTTAGCAAGTTACACATTAACGGACATAGTCCTTAATTACTCTGCCTATCCTAGGGAAGTAGTATTCTTGTTAGAGAATTTGCTTCATTTTAGACACTCCTAGGTGTCCTGCCTAAGGTACGTTATGTTAGAGGCGTAGTAGCTCTAAACGTAAGGATGTTAGCATGTATACTAACCCTAGCCTTAGAAGAGAAGTACTCTGTCTCCGTCTTCCTAGTCCTCCTGTCTATTAATGTCATTGCGGATAGCAGGTATAGTTAGGTCGTAGACTAGTGCATTCTTTAGGTCGTTCTAGAATTCGCTAGTCTATGTAATAGCTATAGCTACGAGTCGGTCAACTCTAAGCGTGCTATTACTATTCTCCTAGAGAACGGCATGTTTTTCCTGTTTCACGCCCTTTATGTAGTCAGTCTGGCGGCTAAGTGCGTCGGCGCGTGCGTTCTCAGACCCCTTACAATAGACGATCTTGCAGTTAAAGCTAGAGAGTTCCTTACTCTATCGGACTTGTCGTTAGTTTAACTCTTTCGTCGTCGTGAAGTATCGCAAGTTCTTATAGTTAGTGTAGACTGTAACCTAGTGCTTAGAACCTTCTAAGTAGACTCGCTACACCTTGTAGGCGTCTACTATAGCTAGAAGTTCTTTGTCATAGACGTCGTAACAAAGTTTAGGTCTAGACAGCTTCCTCGAGTAATAGGCGACTAGCTGTAGTTGTCTACTCGGTCCTAGTTAACTTAAGCATGCCCTAAGCGCTACGTCAGAGGCATTTGTTTCGACTATAATAGGCTTATTAGGGTCGAATACAAGCAAGATCGGCTAATCTGTAAATCGTTGCTTAAGTTCCTTGAAGGCATTCCGTTAGGCGTTGTCCTACACGAATAGTGTATCCTTCATAGTAAGGGTCGTAAGTAGGGCCGTAATCTTCGAATAGTTTGTAACGAATCTTTAGTAGAAGTTAGTAAACCTAAGGAAGGACTATACTTCCTTAACATTAGTTAGCGTAGGCTACTCTTTTACGACTTTAACCTTCTTAGTGTCTATCTTGATTCCGTTCTAGGCTATTACGTAGCCGAGGAATTAGACTTCTTGCTTATGAAACTCGCTCTTCTAAGGCTTAACCTTTAGCCTGTAATCCTGGAGTTTCTAAAGCACCTTACGTACGTAAGTCCTATGTTCTTCGATCGTTCGTAAGTAGACGAGGATGTCATCTAAGTATATAACTACAAAGACATCAAGGTACTCTCGTAGCACGTTGTTAATAAATGCCTACTACATGGCTAGGGCGTTTGTTAACCTAAATAGCATGACTATATACTTGTAGTGTCCGAACCTAGTTCTAAACGTAGTCTTCTATTCTTTACCTTCCTTGATTCGAATTCGATTATACGCTCCTAGTATGTCAAACTTTGAGAACTATACTACTCCTTACAGGCGATCCTGTAACTCTAAGAGTAAAGGAAGTAGATAACTGTTCTTTATTGTGATGTCATTTAATCTACGATAATCTACGCAAAGTCGCTAGTCGTCTTCCCCCTTAGGGACAAACAGGATTAGATACCCTGCTAGTAACTACGACTCGCGGATGAAGCCCTTCTAGAGGTTGTCTTCTAGGTATTTCCGGAGAATCTCTAGCTTTGCCGCTAATAATAGGCAAACTAGTTACTTTGTTAGCGTCCTGCCTAGGAGTAAGGGTATCCTGTAGTCCTACTCCTAGTGTTCTAGCAGAGCCTCTTAGTTAGGTTCTTCCTTAAAAAGGGTAGCAAATTCCTTATACTTATTAGGAACCGTGAACTCGACTTTGACTTTAGCTTGCGTTGCTTTGACCTATAGGACATGTACTTCCTGTTCTAGATCCTTGATAGTAGCGACTATCTCGTTTGAAGTCATAGCACATATTTCGATCTTGCCTAGTACGTCGTGTACTACAGGTAGAGGTATCAATCTTGAGAGTTCTAGGAACTAGATCCTCTCGTTCTTCTAGTCAAGGTAGGGGTTAGCGTTTCTTAGCTATAGTAACCCTAGCACTACATCTAAGCCAGGCGACTCCGTAATGTCGAACTAGATCATCTCTTAGTAGCGTCCTATCTACAGAGGTATCATCTCGGTCTCCTTGTCAACTATTCCTTAGTTGTACGTGACCGGCTTTCTATTAATCGCTTATAGCGAGAAAGCATTTGTCTTTGCCTATAGCCTAATGCTAGCTGTCCTGGCGAACTTAGGCGTCATAAAGATTCTAGTGTACCCTGAATCTATTAAGGCCTAGGCTAGCGTCTCGTTAATGTAAACCTATACTCTAAGGTTGTCCGTGTATCTAGTGCTAACTGCGGCACACTGTTGCAGCCCTGTCTAGTCTATCCGTAGGTCTAATTCCGGCGGACCTTGTCGTTTCCTGAATAACTGTCTTTACGGACTAGTTTAGGGATCGTGTAGTCTTAGCTCATTCTTCTTCGAGCGTTACTGCTAACTAGCCTAAGAGGTCGTGCTTGCTCTTAGCCTCGTTGTTCCTACGCGTTTCTTGCGTACTCTATCTTCAAGTAGCTAACCTAGAGTTGTAGCGCTCGTGGAACCTAGATACCTTCGTAGGTAAGGTAGCCTCCTTAGGGCGTAAACTCTACCCCGAACAGTACAACTTCTTAGATAATCTTCTGATGTGAGTAAGGATAAGCTACTACTAGTAGTCTCCTCAGGTGTCGTCGCATGTAGTCGGCTAGTTCGTTATACTCAAGCTAGTTAACATGTTGTACTCTATTAATACATGGGCAAGCCTAAGCCTACTAGTTCTGTATGATTCGGATAATATCGAGTCCGATGTCATGCGGCAGCATGGCCTATCTCTCTATGTTCTTGTCTTCCTCAGAATTAGGAATGACAGCCTCGACAAGCTCATAGTTGTCATCTAAACCTTCTTCCTCTTCTAGCTCCTGTTACCTCAGGACTATTTCACTAGAAGGTGTACCCCTTAGCGCGTAGATAGATTACGCCTTATTGCGGCTAGGGTACTATCCGGAACTATCTTTATCACTCATGTGAATTCGACAATCGTCGTCATAGCACATAGTCTAAGTAAGTAAGGCATAGTCTAGTCCTTAAGTAGCGGCAGCCTTTTGCTTAGGTGCCAATGTTGTCACGCGAGCCTGTTCTGTCTGTTATAGGTCCTGTCGCTATTTCTTAGCGAAACACTTGCGGGCAAAGTGTCCTTTCTTTCTACAGTTGTAGCACTCGAGGTTATTCTTGTTAAATAGCTTCTTCAGACTATTCTAGGTAGGAGAGCCCTTCTGTGGCTTTCCTCGGGGTCTACTCTTTAGGCGCCCCTTAGTCGCATCTAACTCCATTAGTTAGAGACTATAGTAATCGCTTCGCTATTTTAGTGCTAATCGTTAGACCTTATAGTTAGCCTGCGTTAGCCTGTGATTTCTATGCTGTCGTTCCTGCTGTCGTTCCTAGATGCGATTATCGATTCTAATTGCGAGATCGCTTATTTCCTTGAATGTTGTTAGCCGATCCCCCTAGGCATTTCGTCTTTGACCGTTTCCTTTAGTCCCTAATAGAACTAAGCGGCCAAGGCATTATCATTCTAGTCGACTTAGGCAGAGAGGGTTTAAAAGTCCGCATAGTACTTAATGGCGGAACCCTTCTGCTAGATTCCTAGGAGAGCTCTCTCGGCCTCCTGTTACTCGTTACTAAGCCTAAAGGCTTCGCGTAATACCTTAAACAAGGACTTATCTAAGTTGAGAATCTCCCGAGTCATTGTCTTCCTAGCTTTAACGCTACTAACGTGATCTAGATAATCTGTCAGATGAGGCTAGATGAACTCGAACGCTAGTCCTTTTAGGTAAGAGACGATGTACATCATTCGCTTATGATATGTCGTAAACCGTTCCGTATCCATGTTAAATGCTAACTAGCATTATAGGATAAACATCTCTACCTAAGATCGTTGTCCTGTAAACTCTGTAGGGCTTCCTATTTTGAAGCCGTTGTTACCGTGTCTATTCCCGGTAGTTAAACCTGCGACAGATGCTAGAGCCATCTCGCTAAGGTAAATGGATTCAAGCTACTAAGTAATTTGAGGTGTAGCAGCAACTTGTTCTCGTGGTGTTAGTTAACTATTGTCGCTAGAGGTCGAGCGAACAGCTAAGGAACTACTTGACATAGGCGTATGTCAAGCGCTTAACGAGTCCCCTAATACTTCCTTAGGAGTAGTGCTCAAAGTGTTAGAAGGGTAGGTGCTAATAGTAGGAAGGGGATTAGGTATTAGACTTGCAGAGTAGTGAAGAATATTAACAAAGGTAATTGACCTTGTACTAACTATCCCCCCTAGAGGAGAAGATTTTAATTAAGCACGAAGCTCCTAACTACCTGTCCTGAAGCCATCCCTATATACTAGAGAGACAGGGTAGCTCTGTTAGATCTATTAACAGACCTATTAGACCTATGTCTGTAGATCTATAGACTAACCCTACAGATCCTAGGGTCTATTCTTACATGACAGATCCCTTCTCCCTATAGGCCTATAGATCTGTAGACTAACCCTATAGATCTAGGTGTCTATCCTTACGTAATAGACTCTCTCTTCTATGCCTGCGTTATGACTCATAGTACTATGACTTATAACACTGTAACTTATAGCACTTATAACCGCTATGACTTAGGCTATAGTGCTCGTGACTTATAGCACTCATGACACTCATGACACTTCATGACAAAGAAGAAGGCTAGAGCCGAATTGAGGTTAGCGACGAGGAAGCTAAACCTTCCCTGCTTGCGATCCGCACTATGTCCGCTAAGACGCTAAGGCACAAGCCTCTAGGCTAGATCTTTAAGGATGAGGAGGATGACAACGTCTAGGATACCTTCGGTCCTAACGTGATCCCTTCGCGCTATAGTGTTGCCACACTAGTTATGCCTAAGGGAGACACTAAGTCTAATGATGTAGTCGACACTTGTGTCAAGAAGCGCAAGATAATCTCAAGGGCTAAGCGCGACAGCCGCAAGCGCGCCCGAGTCTCTTTGCCTTCTAATGCTAAGGATGAGGTAGTTGTTACGACTAGGCGTAGTAAGGATGTCGCTAGCTCTCTAGCTACTATAGGCTCTAAAGACAAGCTCCCTTGTAACCTACTAAAGAAGAAGATACTAGCCTCTCTTCGTGGCGTTACTACTCCTGTTACTCCTAGTCGCTTCAGGGTGTTTAGTAGACCCCGTGCAGATAGGTAGTCCCTAGCGGACTATAACAAGAAAGACTCTTCTACTTCGGGTTTAGTCAGGAAGCTCTTGACTAGTAGTTACTAAGTATTAGCTACAAAGCTAATCTAAGTATGTCTCTTGTTCTCCTTAGGTTTATTCTAGGTATGCCTTTAGGCATTAATGATGTATAAGTAGGGCGTTTGCTCCTCGTTATCACTTCGCGCATTATGCGCTATATACACATGTTAAGAATTCTGCTCTAGAACTCTTATCTTCCTACGAATTAACCTTCTTAAGCCCTGCTTATGCCTCCTCTACTCTTCGAATTCACGAATAGCTTCTAGAGCGTTCTTGTAGTCTTCGGCTAGAACCTATTATATGTACTCAGGTAGATATCCTTTCTACTTTACTAGATAGTACGTTGCGCCTTTACGCCGCATACTGTCCTTAATACCCTTGACTTCCTACTCTTCGTTCTCTTCTGCTACTAGCATTAGGTCCGCAGGCTCTTCGCCCTTACGCTGTACCTATAGTTTAAGTAGAGATACGTAGAAGACGTCATGCACATAATACGACGATAGTAACTGTCATGAGTGTCAGGAGTACTGTCCGGAGTACTGTAGGATACAGGATCATGTAGGTCCTAAGTGCTATGAGTCATAGTACCGTCATAGGAGTACTATGAGTCATAGGCATAGTCATGGAAGAAAGGATCTGTCACGTGAGGACAGATCCCCGGATCTGTAGGGTTAGTCTATAGATCCATGGGCTTGCAAGGAAGAAGGGATCTGTCACGTGATGACAGACCCTTAGATCTGTAGGGTTAGTCTACAGATCTATAGACACGGATCTGTCGGGTCTGTCGACAGATCTAACAGAGCTGCTCTGTCGCTCTCTAGTA